>JACJUM010003147.1:176855-545581 GCA_020976665.1 Heortia vitessoides
GCAGGTCGGCGGGCCGCGCCGGCGGCTCGTCCTCCGCCTCCCGCTCGTGCCAGCGCTCCTGCAGCTCGCGGTGCATGCGCGCGTACACGTCGGCGGCGCGCCGCTCCTGCAGCTCTCTGTGCATGCGCTCGAACACGTCGGCGCGCCCCTCCTGCTCCTCCGGTGGCGTACGCCGGGGCCCGTCCGGCCCGCCCTCCTCGCTGTCCGGCGACTCATCGGGCGGCTCCGGTTCGCAGTAAAACTGCGCCGGCCCGTCCTCGGGCGCGGTAGCGAACGCCGCCTTCAACTTGAGGTCGACTCTCGACAGCTGCCTCTTGAGGTTGAAGGTCTTCCACGAGGAGGATTTGCGGCGTACGTCAGCAGGCGGAGGACCGTCCTCGGGGCTCGCCGGCGGTCTGTCCTCCTTCGGGGGAACCGGGGGGATAGGGTCGTCGCGCGGGCGCTGAAACCGACTAGTGTGTGGGTGGCTCCGCCGACCCCGTTCTACGGAACTGGCGACGGGCGAGCTACGAGGCGAGAGGGAGTGGGCGAAGGAAGGGGGCGGCCACCGCCGGCGCCGAGCGCGACCGGAGGTCGGGGGGCTCCGGTTGGAGGTGACGACTTTCGTGACCCGTTTCGACGGTCCTAGTGCCCGGGGCTATTCCGAAAGGATTTCGAATATGTCAACGCTCGGAAAACGCGAGGCGAAAGCGCAACACGCAGAATAGAAAAGCGGTAATCGTAACTTCCTTCGCCGATCGGATAGAGGCCCCCTAGCCCCTAGCCTCCCCGGCTGCACCCGTCGGCGGCGGCCGGAGCAACTCAAAGTAAACAACTCAAAAGTAGCAAATAAAAGGTAAGTATGTGTCCGACGCGCGCACGCACCTGGTCGAGCGAAGGTGAGCGCTGGCGGTCGTGGCGCGCGTGCGGGGGGTGCGCGGGGGGCGCATGGTACAGCGCGGGGGGGGCCAGTGCCGCTACCACGACGCGCCGTGATACGTCCACTACCACTACGCCGCGCTCGCCGCCCCACGCCATGCTAAGGGCAGATCATTTTACAACTCCGCAATCGAAATTATTAGTACGATTCCGGACTCACCTATTTGCCGGGTTCTCGGCGGTGAAAAGTGCCAATAACACCGGGACCCGACAAAATACAGCGCGACCGACTAACTCACTTGAAAGCCCTTCTTCGGCACGCGTTGTATCAAAAAGTGGGCTTATTGTCATTATATTCATATTTTTTTTATAGTGTATCATAGTTGTCACCAAAATATGATCTGTTGAGAAAATTTGCCATATTTAAAAATATTGATGTATATTTTATCTGATCGATCCGATTGGCAATCCTATCTGATCCCGACACTATTTGGCCTGTCACATAATCCTTTCACACGCGTGTTCCACGTCATCGGAGCCTGAGGAGGGTCGGGGTACTCACAGGCCGTAGGATGAGTTGATGGTGAGCGCGGCGATGGGGTGCGCAGGCCCCTGTTGCAACGCCACGAGCGCGGGCTGGAAGCCGGCCGCACGCCGCACCCCGCCCGTGCCGCCCGCGCCGCGCACGCGCAGTCCGGCGCCCTCGCCGCCCGCCCACACGCCAGACTGCGCACCGTAATCGCGACTGAACCCACTTATCGGACAAAACTGACAGTCGTCAGTCCGTGTCGATCAGTGTCGTCAGTCGGTGGCATATCTTAAACTCTTTGTACTCTTTGGTATAGCTTTGGTAAGCTTTGGTAAGCTACAAGTTGGCTTCGACAAGGCCTTATTTTAATTAAGTCGTTGTAATATAATAAAAAATTTGCTCCTACAATGACATTTGAAATAATAATAATGGAGAAATAGAGATATAAATAAAAGCATTTTTCGTCTAGTCGTGAGTTATTGTTCATAATTGGTTGGATTTACGTAAAATATGATCACCAAAGCCTTCGTAAAATAATTTTTATTTACAATAAATAAGTAAAAAAAACCATAACCGTATTCGAAGCAACTTACTCTCCGGCTCTCTCCTTCCAAGGCGTCTCCGCCCCGGCTGAAGGACATGGAGCGTCCGCCGTCGGCCTCCGGCGACGTCTCCTCTTCTAAAGTTTCCGTTATCATCGGAATTTCCAATACCTGGAACAGATCCGTTCCGCGTTCGATAGAGACAGGCAGAGACAGGTTCTATGCATAGAAAATATATTTAAGATATGTTTACTAGAAAAAAAGGGGGGCAGTTTCCAGTATGGTAAAGATGCATTCGTGTCCCGCCTGACACCTGAGATAAAAGTTGTTTTTTAAATTAAATGTCAAATTGTCACCATCGAGCTCAAACGTCGTGAACGCGCCCCACACCTAAGTAACACAAATCGAAAAATATATAATTAGTTATCGAACACCCGATTCCATTCTTATTTAAATCATTCGTTTTTTATCTAAACCCCTATATCGCTATCGCCCTACCCACCCCCCTAAACCAGGTATCGTATGCGGCGACTAAGGTACCACAACTGACAGACGGCAGTATATCCATCAGAAGTGTAGCTCAAATGCAAATAGTGGGGCTGGGCAACTGTATCCGTCGCGAAAGCTACGCTCTGTGTTTGCCAATACGCTTGCCCAGCGCTTGCTCCTCTCTTGGGGAGGCCTAGAGGCCTATCTCGAACAGTGGGTGGCTGATATGATGAATAATAGATTGTTAAACTTTGAATATGTATGAATAGGTGACGCACACTTATGCGGTTAGTTCGTTAGTTCTATAGTTTGGAGGTACATACGTGCGTCTCGCCGTGCGTCTCTGTCTTGCGGAACTTGAAGAGGACGACGTGCCCGTGCGGCAGCGCCACGGCCAGCCGCCGCGACTCCGCGCACAGCGCTGTCTGCTGCACGCCCAGCGGCGCCTCCTCGTCGTAGCACGCGCCCGCGCCCCCCGCGCCGCCCGCGCCGCCCGCGGCCCCCGCGCGCCTCTCGAACACTGCCCGCGCGTACGCATTCATTCATTAATGAACCCCGACAATCGCATGCGTTGAGCGGACTTCAAGATGAGTCGCTCGAGTCGCTCGTGTTCCGGATATCCGATAACACATATAAATGTGATAATTGATTACCTATTCGGTACTAATATCGTACAAACACGAATTTCTTTCCGAGCGATGTCAAGTAAATATTGACTCGTGAGGTGTTTCTTTTTATTTAAATAACGTCTAATAATCGATTCTTACCTTTTGAACACTTTAATTTATACAAAATTTGTAGAGTTCCAGCACTGGCGTCCCAAAATTTTACACTACCGTCTGCATGTCTGGAATAAAACGGAAATGAACAAATATTAAATATGTAGGGCACATTCATCCAAGAGTGAGGCATGGCTATAACTAAATGTAATATCGCTTTTATGGCAGTGCTCTCGACTGACCCGGTGAGGATGATCTCGCTGTAGGAACAGGAGGCGGGCGCCCACTCGCCGCCGTTGATGGGCCACAGCTTTTCGCTGAACCCGCTTGCCTTCTTGTTGACCTGCCGGCCCACCGAGTAGAAAGCCGGGATCTGGAACGGTACACCGTTATGCGTCACCATACCGCTATTAATGTAGAGCAAGCGAAATCAGATAGTGTGTATGATTTTATGAAAGCGATATTATTGTATGAGACCTTTATGAGATTCTATTTTTAGTTCACACACTTGTAGCAGGTGTTTTTTAAGTTTAGGAATAATCTTTTTTATACTCCGCTAAGTTGTTGACGTTTTAATGCCTCAGTAGGACGATAAAGTACGTGGGTAATGTATCGGACACTATTGATTTCTATTTACAAATTATACTTTGAACCATTAGCGGTGTCGACGAAAGAATGATCGTGGTATCGGCCGCTAAGTAGGTTCGAAGAAACACTAAACAACCAGGTTTTCCCCGGTTCCCTAATTATTATTTTCATTTTATGTGCTATTTGATTGGCCGAGCAGCCAGCGGCTCGCGCCCGCGCTAGCGCCCGCCCTCACACTACGGAACCTCTCGCGCACACGTAAAGGTGAACAAAAACAAATCAGTGTTCCGGGATCAAACGTCACGGGTGCATTATTCTTTCCATAGTCTACCGCGCTAAATCTCCCGGTCAAATGAAGAGCGTTTCTGGATCTTTTAATATTATAAAAAGTGACAGACAGACACACTCTTTTCAATTTGAATGACAGTTCAAATAATGTGCAACACGGTGTATTGAGAGAAATGGTCTGCACTTTGAACAATTGTCACGCTGTCAAGTTGATTTTAAATTTTTAAATTCGCCGAAATACCAGCATCCAAATACAAATTAAATTTTCGCACTAGAACTTACGCGTACAGCATTTATGACGGTCGAATGCCCGTAAATGTACGAAGGAATATTTACAAACATCTGATTGGATAATGACCGAAGTGCGTACGTACGATCGGAATTTCGTTTTCTAACTTGTGACGTTCTTACTACCAATGTTAGAAACTCTATAAAATCTATGTTATCACTTTTCAATTTCAGTACGAGTTATTTTGGTTTAATCTTTACGAGCCGATAGTGTGTCATCCCTCACCTTTGAGGAAACCTTTTACATCACTTTAAATCTGTACTTCCTGGCCGTAGTAAGTAGCTTACAAATACAAAACTTAAATAAATATATTTGAAACCGCCACAAAATCGAATATTTATCACATACATATTTGTCCTGGGTAGGGTTTGAACCTACGATCTTTGGTACATAAGATTTACTACTGAATACGCAATTGATCCCATATAAGCAGAATCCTAAATATAAGAATTGGCTGGTGAGATTCTGTGTTGCGTGTTCTAAAATGAGAGTTGCAAGATTGTATACAGGATGGTGTTGTGCGATACGTACCAAGTCTGAAGGGCAGTCGGCAAAATATGAGCAGCACGTGACGGGCGACTCGTGTATGTCCATGGGGTAGGGGTTCTCGAAGCACGGGTAGCCGGGGGACTGCAGGTCGATGACCACCAGGTCGTTTTGCAGCAGCACCACGATGGCGTACGGCTCTTGGTAGTCTGTCAGTTAAATAATCCGTCCCAGTTAATTTTAATGGTGTCTAATTTATTATTATTCATTATATCAGTCATCGGTCAGTCAGGTCAACTGTTGAACATAGGCCTCCTAGGCTTGGCAGGCGTGTTGGCAATTACAGAGCGAAGCTTCGAGACGGCGATGCTGCACGGAATTTTAGTCGTAGTAGTAGTTTAGGTACTATTCTACTCTGCCGGTACCACATGGCAATTTTTTATATACTATGCTATTCTGTCTGATCACCAGTCAATAGAATCGAATGGTGTGGTAGCATCCACCGTCTTCTTTTTGTTGTAATTTTATTAGTAAATTACGGACCTTGCTAAGTTAGCCGTAGCGATATTTTCCTTAAAGTATCAACCTTACTTATTACAATGTATTAAAACAATCACCTTCATAATCACAATCCGATTTTATTTTACACAAGTTTGTGTCAATTTCACAAGAAAATTAAGGTCGAACTTGATTATATTGAAAATCTAACATGGAAAATAATTCAAGGTCATGATCTCAGTCATACGAGTATCATCATAAATTTGTAACAGAAAATATCATTCAAGGATTTACAATATACATAATGTACTAGAAAGTGGGAGGGGTCTCACCGGCAGTGTGGGGGGTCTCGCACAGCGTGACGAAGTCCACCACGCTGTGTTCCATCTCCAGCACGGTAGTGCTCTTCCCGTTGAGCACCGTGATACTGTGGGTGCGCCCCGCCTTGTCCGTCGGCAGGCCGCCGGAGAAGATCACCAGGCTCTCGCTGGAACACGACGCGTTCATGTTTATCCATTGGAATCGTAGTCTTAACCGATGCTATCTCATCAATTACTCTTTTATCCTTGCCCAAATTGTGATATATTCAAACGATAGAGGTCCAGTCAAGGCTGATGATGAGGTTCATAACGTGCCCATCTCACCAGCAGTATATTTCTATTGTAAAATACCTTTTGAACAATATACAATTTATTTACCGTGTCACAAAGCTGGAATACTTAATTCGCTCAGTTGTGCATAAATGTTAATAAACACTTTTGTTAAACAAGTACAGAGATTTTGTCGAGGTGGCCTTGATGAATGTCCAAGAAACAATTTATCTATTTAGTACAGTGTACCTGTACTTACCGATTATTGCCATATATACTAATATTCTAAATTAAATATAACTTTAACTAGACGGTAACCTAGGAGTTGTGTACATGACATGTTTTAAATTTGTTTTACTTAATATTTTTGATTATTATTTTTTATCATACAAGACGTAGATAATGCTAAAGAATACAGGCAAATAAATTAATATGATAAATTATCTGCTCTTTAACTGATTATGCTATTTCGCCGGAGGCTGAGGATGACTCGGCCGCCAGAACTTTTGAAATTTCCCTCTAAAAAGTAAGAAATCTATAATTGAAAACATCCATGTCATGGCCACTGCGTTTCAGTTCATTGAAAGAACAACACATTCGGGTTGTTGGGTTGTAGAAGTTTGTATACACCTTAACGCAAAGGGACTGGGTGGAAAGATATTATACTGTGTATTAATGTTAATAGAATGGAGACGATCCTGTGACTCCATAGAAGAGTGGATTATGTTAAGTTTATGGCTTGATAAATATTCTGTTTCAGTAGCTAAACAATGGTCTACTTCAATGAAATCTGCTGAATTTATTTCAAACAGTTACCGTCTTAAGCAGGCAATACGCACGTTCATAAAACATGATTCAATCTCCACTCACCCCGTCCTAGAGGTCTTCCACTCGAGCCGCAGTATGGGCTTGCATGGTTCCAGCTTTCCGTCCTTGTTCGGCTTTGCTGCAAACATCACACAGTTGAAGGCAGACTCTAAGTGCAACCCGCATTTCTCGCGCCGCCGACAAATACCGACATATTTGCCGACTTCGTGAATAAATGGAACTGCCTCGGGGTCTCTTGGAAACCTACTTTTTGTTCTTTATCGTATTTGGGTATACCAGTTTTTCTTGTAGGTTGGTGCCGGTGCCGCCTGGTGCCGGCAGACTAGTAATAAGGTAATACGAGTATAACTAATATGTTAGATAATTTATGTATATTATTGATGCCTCAATTATATGTTAGATATCTCTATGATCTCGTGGGGTCATATGGGTTATTAGTATTATGAATATAATACCGTTCTGTACTTCATATTTCTGAATTAATTTTATTATTTTTGACGATTCGAAGGTGCTTGTAATGGGCTTAGTAGAATAAAGAATATTTGATTTGACAATCTGAACAATGTTGAGAATTCAGCATTTTATGTAACTACTAACAATGGTGTTGCTTGTTGGTGCGGCACGCGCTGAAGTGACCGTGTCATGCGCTTACCATGCGGGTATGAGATGGAGGTAGGGCGTGGGGAGCGGGTGGTCCACGTGGCGAGAGCGCCGTCGCAGTGCGCTGTCATCAATTTGCCATCGTGCTGCCACGCGGCCGCGCGCACGCCGTCTGCCGGCGAGCCTGTGCCCAGCCATCCTCTCCATTCGGCCTGCCGCGCGCGCAGATCCCATACAACGACCAGGCCGGTTTCAAATGCTATTAGAAGCTGGGGAAAACAAAGTATCTTTAGAATAAGTAATCAGGCTTAGCTTAGCCTAATAACTAACCTACCGGCAGAGGAAAACAGTAATTCCCCTGGACCTGGTGTCGTAAGAGGCGACTGAGATACCGGAACTGACAGATGGCGGTACATCTACCCAAAATGTAGCTCGAATAAAATATTCTACAAAGACGAGGAATTTTTGTGAAGGGAATATTCGACTTATATTCGATGAGAAGCTACGCTAAGTCTGGCGTTCTGCGATTGCCACCACATCTGGCCAGCGCAGTAATTGTAGTCAAGAGAGGGGATTCTCTTGGCCTGAAATCTAACAGAGAACATTCTACGGTTGATATAATGATAAATTATCGTCTTTGTGATAAGTTCGTGTAGACATGGCACAATATTGGTAAACGGAGTTAAGGGGAGTAATAGGAAATAACTGCAGAATGCTGCTGCCAATCCTACCTTGTAGCACTTTAGCTGCGCTGTTTCGAATGGATATACCTCACTCGCTTCTTACGGCGCCTGGTACAGAGGGAGGTACTGTTATACTCCGCCGGTACCTACCCCACATTTTAATAAATGAACTTACTCAGTTGCTGACATTTTTATCGACACATAAATACGCTCAAAGCTTTTATGGATGCGTTATAACTGAGTATCTAATGCGATGTCGAGTGGTCCTGTTCGACAACAACCATCTACCCCCCACTCCCGCACCCCCCGCCTCGTCCCGCCCACTTACTACAAGGACACTCAACCTCGATCGTAGTTACAGTGAGTATGTTACGATTATAATGTAAATGGCTCACATAATAAATAATGTACAACTTGACTCGCTGGGAACACCGAACGCTGCTTCTGCATTATCGCATAATTTCACAAGCAGTATTTTTAGTTTATTATTTATTGTTTAATTTACATCTTAGATAAATTACTACCTAGATAATTACAACTATCTTAGTATTGGTCTGAATTCTGATATACTGCACATAACACTATATATGTTTAACAAGCGACTTTGTTCTCGTGCATAGTGACGTCACTACGATTCGAGGAGCTGCAGAAACCTGTACAACTAAACAAAATTCAATAACTAATATGTAGACTGAGAGCCACATTTATTTTAAATCCTATTTGCTCCGGCTAATAGATGAGGTGACGCTCGGACCTCTTTCTAAGGGGGGGCCCACAGACGAGATACTATAATAATAATCTATGATAATATTGGGTACCCATGCAATTCGAAACGATATCCGATATATAATACTACTACTAATCATATTAACTTTCCAGCATACAAAAAACGGAAGCGGAAACTATAAAAAAAGTTTATCGGGTTTGAATAGGTTCAGGATTTCAAATTAGTTCATATATAGCTTAAGCATTATCCATACATATAAATAAAATTGGAGTGTCTCTCTGTAATATTAAAATTAACACTTTCTCTATATGCATATGAGTATACATATCAAACGGTACACATACTAAAATATATATTTTTAAAATTTCTTTCTGTCTGTCTGTGAGTTCCGGCTAATCCTGAAACGGCTGAACCGATTCGGTCGGGCCTTTTACTGGCAGATATTTGATATAATAAGGAATGTGCCCTCCAAGGCCAGTATTCTACGAGGACGAAGTCGTGGGCGCATCTTGTATTATATAATATACTGAAACATTAATGTTATATGTTGCTTTCAACACGTAAATGTAGTGAAATAATACCTTGCTGGCGTCCAGTGGGTTGTCACTAATCTCCACCACCGCCCCGGGGTGGTTCTGTCGCGTGCTGCAACAAACAGGGAAGCGCATACAACATCTCCTCCTCCTCGTATAAATTAAGCGTTCACACATGGACGCAAACACTAAACAATGGCCACCGATATAAAATCTTTACTCACATAAAATCTGTATAAAACATTTTTTAATCTTCACAAACAAAAAATATTTTATAGTTAAAATTTATATCAATGATGACATTTACTAGAAAAGAAATATTATCATTATATTAGATATTTACTAAAATAAAATAACTAAAAAGTTATTTTTTTAGTAAATATCTAATATCCATTACTGATAAACCATCCCACGACAGTCACACACCACAGGTTGCACCAGGTGGCCTGTCGCATGTTAAGAAACATCCTTCCCTGCAACTGCTATACAAATTACAATTATATTTCAAAAGGTATTTTTTTTTAAACTAACCATTTTTTTTTGAGTAACCACCTGGCCCAATATTACAGATGGTAGCGATCCTAACTTGTGCGCCAGGGGTCGAGGGTTCGATTCCCACCCAGAGCAAATCTTTATATGATGATATTTGTGATTATTCTGTGCCTGGGTGTTAAATATATGTATTTAAGTAGTATATTTGCGATTTCTTTGTTATCTAATGACCGTAACACAAGTGCTTTAAGCGACCTACCACGGAGTCAGGTCAATGCATGAGATGTTGTGGGAAATTATTATTAATAGAATTAAAAGTGCTTGTAACGGGCCACTTGAATAAAGAATTTTTGACTTTGACTTCATTGAATAATGTTTAATCTACTTTTACAGCTCTATTTAAGAATATTTCCCGAAAAACAAGTGGGCATTGAACAAGATCTCAATAAGCACATTGTCAGCGAACGCGGTCGATTATATTAAACCTACCTACCTACCTACTCGCGTAAAGGTACTCTTTGCATGAGTTTATGTTTGAAGGAGTTAAATTGAGTTAATGCTCACAAGACAAAAGTGGTTTTTATCGAGCCACAACGCACTGTATTTGCACAAGTCGTTTGCGAAATCCTGAAAATATAATGAGTCTTTAAACGCTCCTTTTCAATTAACGTAGCTTTATAGACATTTATTGTCTTGACATTGAACGTTATAATTAACAGTCAGGTCGTGTAATCGGATTATTTCTATCTATGTTAAGTCGGAAGGAGGACTTTGTGGGTAAAAGTAAGGTAAGTTAAAGTGCTGGATCTTCAAGGACGATTGTATCTCGAAATACTCTCGGCTTCTGTTTGTTGTCAGATAATAATCTGTTAATGTAATGTGGACTGCGAATCTTCATGCAATAGTCGTGTATATTTTATCGCGAATCAAAGTTGTAGAGAATTAGGCAAGTGGAAATGCGGGACAATCGCAGATTTCTTGAATCACCCGGCGCCGTGACACGGGCGCGTTGACAGATTGCTCCAGCCCCCGTCTCTCACACTCTTTGTGACCATGTTGTCCCATTATGGTTAGGGTTGACGTGCAAAGTGTCGCTTGTTATTGCATCTCCTGTAGTCTGATGTTGAGGTGAATCGTGAAAAAAAAACTGGTGTTTATCCGCCATTTTGACGTGTGAAAATTACGTCTTGAAATTTGCTCTTCAGTGAGACTTAAAGACGAATTATAAAAAGAACAATAATAATATTTATTTTATAATCCAGACATAATCAATACATATGAATATATGATACAATTAGCCGTGTGGTACCGGCGGAGTAAAATAGTTCCTCCCTCAGTTTCAGGTGTCGTAAGAGGCGATTAAGGTACCGGAACCAACAGATGACGGTACATTCATTCGAAACAGCGCAGCTTCAATACTGTAGGGTGAGAGTGGGCAGCAGCATCCTTGTAACGAAGTTACATTCTGCGATTACCACTACATTTGCCCAACGCGGCAATTATGGGCTAAAATCCCACTATGTTGGGGAGGCCTATGTCCAACAGTGGACTTTCTATGGCTGATATGATGATGATATACAATAATGTAAGAAGTGATCGTCGACAGTCGTGCTAGTATTAAATTGTGTTACAGCTGCCTGCGTCTTCCATTACAATCTAGACATACGATTGATGTTGGTATTGGTTAGAACACACAGTCACGCCATTTTTTTCCATTTTTAGTATTTTACTAAGATGACAAATAAGCGCACGGTGCGTCTGAAATCAAAGAGGCCGCGGCCATTAAATGCTCGTGTTATCTTTAGCATATCGTCACCAGGTTTGTAGATGACATAAAGAATAGATAAAATAAGATGAAAAAGACCAGGTGGAATGGTGCAGTAGGTGACGCCGTATATATATGCACACTTTTAATTTAGAAATGTATATATGTATGCATATATTCTATAGTATCCTCAAGAATGTATGTTTATCACAATACATGATAAATATTTTTAAATTCATGTGCCAGCCCTAGGTGGGCGGCGCAACGTCGCGGCGTCGGTCGCGACACGGCGCCACTTGTTGCGACATAGCGGCGACCACCCCCATAACCCCCTCCCACCCTCTCGATACCCTCCTCGCTTCTTAGGACACTCACCCTCCGCACAGCTTCGCAGTCAACAGGGTCGTAATCGGTGAAACTCGATATTATGTCGATATGAATACTGTGGCCATTGGCAGATTGAGTTTTATTATAGAAATATTTAGACGTGCCTGATGGCGCACACGGTTGTGATCCTATCTCGTGCGCCAAAGGTCGTGGGTTCAATCCTTTCCTAGGACAAATATTTATATGATGATATATGTGTTTGTTCTATGTCTGGGTGTTCTAATACAAGCTTGAAGAGAATTATCATAACAGTCAGGTCAATTTAAGAGATGTTGTAGGAAGAAGAAATAAACAAACCGTTATGAAATATCTCCACCAGTTTTAGCAGAAAACTGCTGGAGTGCGTTTCTTAAGAGTTCCTCAGATTACCTAGATCGAACGTATTATTATGTATATGCAGGTACTATTCCAATCTGCCGGTAATCTACAGCATAGTTTCATACTAACTATGCCCCGTTTTACCCCTTAGGGGAGGAATTTCGAAAAATCCTTTCTTAGTGCACCCTACGTTATGAAAGAAACCCCCGTGCGAAATTTTAAGTTTCTAGCCGTTATAGCTTAGGCCCTGCGTGGATACATCAGTCAGTCAGCTATTAATTTTGTATATAAAAATTCAAGTCTTCAATAGTATTGATATTTTGTCGACAGTGAGGTGTCGAGTGTCGCAGCCCGGGGCCCGCCCGGCCTCCTCCATCTTCCAATGAATCCAGTTAGCTCCTACCTTTATGTACGTAAAGAAAGGTTTTCCATGACAAAGGTTGTCCATGTGCCTCCATGCGGAGGCGCATGGACAAGTCTAGTAGGAGCTTAAAGGTTTTACATTGTAATTGCCGTCACGTATTTGGTGTTCCACGAGAACGGAAATTGAAGCGTCTGTAATATCAAAAAATAAATTTATACTAAATATCTTTTATAGTTACGGTGAAAATCAATTATTTCTGTCATATTATAGATTTAGCCGTGAGGTATCGGCGGAGTAGAATAGTACCTTCCCTAGACCAGGTGTCGTAAGAGGCGACTAAGGTACCAGAACCGATAGATGGCGGTATATGCACCCGAAACAGTTTAGCTCAGATGCGCAAGGAGGGTATGGGCAGCAGCATCCCCATCGCAAAAGCTGCGCCCTACAATGAAGGACGAAATTCCCCTTTTTGTCGAGGTCTATGTCCAGCAGTGGGCTATCAATGTCTGTAATGATGATGATTGCAGATTTAGTAAGAGTATACATACATATAGCGAAGTAATTATACAACGGCCTAAACTATGAACGATGTGGTTATATTAAATAGGTTGTTACATTTTCATATTTTTATATAGAGGCGTTTTATATTTAAATATGAGAAAATAATTTACTTTTTCTGAAATTTCAAATCATGACAAATGAAAATTCACGTACACTCTTTGCGGACACTGTCTAGTATCTATGAAAGGAATTTCCTGTGATTTAATAAAATAATGAAAGTTACAAACAACCAGCTAAAAACGGAAATTGCACAGAAACTCGTCACCCTTTAAGACGAGGCTCCACGGAGCGTCAAGGGGATATTGAGGCTCGTTTGGAAGAGCTAGCTTTGAATAACAGCGGGGAACGGCTGCTGTGTGCTCCTTCACGCAGCATCATGGTTCACTGAGAATGATATTAGTTTTAGCACTAACAGCTGTTCCCAAGAATTATAGTATCATGACTCCCCCGATCCCAGGTATATGTTTTATTATTTATTTATATAATGTACACAGAACAGTAAACTATATTGTCAATAAAAGAAAAAGCAACATACATTACTGCAGCTCCGAGGGCGAGTAATATAACTTTAAATAACATTGAACCAAATTAATAGAGTTTAACATCATCAGTGAGAAATAATGATTTTTCGAAGATAAAATTATTTAATTTTGTAATTATATACATTGCATTACACATAAAATTAAGAATTATAAAAAAACGATAATGAGTGAATTACTTATGATATTCTACATTCACATAAGGGAGATGGCAGTCTGTAATAATAATAGATACCACCATTTGTAATCTATCTTCTTAAAAAAGCCACTATACTAAGCCCTGTCGCATCACAAGAAATGTCCTATCCTCTTTCAGTGTCTCTGGTATATTTTCCACTAATACATAAATTTTCTTCTATCGCTTGGCCCACGATAGTTAGTTACTAACGACACTCTCTTTAGAGGAACAAAAAGAAATCAAATAAAGAGATAACAATAACATACTTTTTATTGTACACAAAATTACATAAAGCAAAATAAAACTTATAAATTGTAATACAATTTAGTCTTCAGTACATAGTTCATATCTGTAATATATTCACATCATCATCATCATACCAGCCATTGGGAGTCCACTGCTGGGCATAGGTCTCTCCAAGGAAGGAGGTTTTTTGCCCATAATTGCCGCGCTGGGCAAGCGTGTTGGCAATCGCAGACTGCAACTTTTGCGACGGGGATGCTGCTGCCCATCCCCGCCTTGTGTATTTGAACTGCATTGTTTCAATTGGACATACCACTATCTGTCGGTTTTGGTACTTTACTCGCCTTTAACGACACCTGGAACAGGGAGAGGTACTATTCTACTCTACCTGTACCTCACAGTATATACAATATAATAATATATATCAAATACCCAACGTAGTATACGGTAAAAGTATACGGTTCTTGTTCTATAAACTAAGGGCGCTTGCAACACACCAAGGTGTGACATGCGCGTCGCTGTAAAAACATTGGCTCCCTTTTTGAAAAGATCTATTCTGTATTTCTGGGAAAAATGGCAGGGAAACCTACGGAACGTTCGCGAGAAAAAAGACCGGCTAAAACTGAGATCAGCTTGAAGAGTTAAGCAGTGACAGCCAAAATACTTTTTTCACCGAGGCCCCGGCACTGTTGTAAATATAATCTCTTCAGATCGTCAGTAGGTTTTGTAAGCAAAGATTCCCGCGGGGCCTCAGTAAGTCGATACACCGTTAACATCCCCCCTTAAAACGAATCTTACGGCGTATAAAGTTGAACCAATTCCGATGCTCGTGAAAGATTTACGGCGAGTACCAACTGCATGTGGTCCACTCGTAAACCTAATGATTCCTTCAAAGTGGGTGTATAAGGCGGGCCGCGCGCCCGGTCACTGGCTTTTTACTTCCAATATGAACAACGTTGGACATGGAATCTTCAAGTATTCAAAGAAATTAAAATTTCGTGAAACTGACGTTGAAGCGGTTTGGAGCGGTGGTGGTCTAATACAAAATCAATTTTTTTTTTAATTAAGCCTGATTATGAATTTTAAGTAAGTACTTTTGAAAAATAAAAAATACATACTGTAGTGGCAAAGGCCCGTGTCTGCTTGGTCGGGTTGATGAACCTCTAGTCTAGCAGACGTCTTATTTGGTGGTATCACATCAGCCAAATAGCAAGATGAAAATATTAATAAATAATGCGCACGTTGATACAAGCGTGTATAGTCTGCGGTGACGCTTCCAATTTCACGGATCGTATGCTTGTTTGTGGATTTCGTCATATATATATATATATACATATATATAAAACAAAAACAAATCGGCCGAATAATGGCAGGCCTGATGGCGCAGATGGTAGAAATGCTGTCTTGTGCGCAGAAGGTCGTGGGTTCGATCCCCACCCAGGACAAATATTTATATAATGATATTTATGTTTGTTCTGTGTCTGGGTGTTAAGTAGTATATTTTCGATTTCTTTGTTGTCTGGGGTCCGTAAAACAAGTGCTATAAGTGACTTACCACGGAGTCGAGATGTTGTGGAATTGATTATTTATTTATAATCCATGTCGCATGGATTAATCACCATCAAAAAGTAATATTTTACATAAGTAATATTTCCCATAATTTTGGAAAAATTTTGGCAATAATTGTTACACTGGGCAGGTTTGGTAGCAATAGAAAAGCGGTGTTTAGCGGAGAGGATGATGCTGCCCATCCCTGCCCATATCATCAGTTAGTACCTGCACCTCGGAGAAAGGTACTAATTCATACAATTTTAAGTATAGTTTAGAATAAGCATATTTCTCTCGTTACATTACACTCGGTGTCCACCTACAGGTCTAATTAAACGCTGTAGCGTCGAAAGATGTGCCCTCAAGTTTGCGGCCTGAATGTGGTTTGATTACGATTCCATTAATTGTATGGAAACCGTCGCAATATCGATGGTTCGTATTTGCGACAAACAATCAGAGTTAATGGGTGACCGGGGCGGGCACTCGCCCGGTTTACGGCCCGCCATACGGCCGGTCGAGGCCGGGCGTGATTCCTAGTGATGAACCCGATGTCGATTACGGGATTTACGATATATCGATATCGGTGAACTCGATTTGCAGATATTTTTTACTCAATTGTCTTTTTAATACAGTTCTTGTTCTCAGTTCTCTAGTTATGATAAGAGTCATTTAAACAACAAATAGAGGAATGCTGTTACGGCGGATATACCGCCATTTGTAAGTTAACTCGGTCATCTGTTACGACACCCGGTACAAGGGGAGGTACTATTCTACTCTACCGGTTATGGCAAAGATTTAAGTTTATTACAACAACACATATAAATAAAATTAAGTGTATGTAATATTAAAATAACTGCCTTTTTATAAACGCATATGGGTATATACACGGTTCATATGATGTTTTTTTCACAGACAAACTATTTCCTGTTTGTTTGAATTAATCACTGCAACGGGTGAATCGATTTTGATGGAACTTTTGCAACTTTATTAAAAATGTGGCAAAGAACGGGCAAACATATAGGTTTTCGTTGCGTGCGCTAAGTAAAAGTTGAAGTTACGTAAAAATAATGTAAGGGGGAATTTTCACCCTTCAACGGCTGTGCGGCCCAAAGTCTCTATATCACGCGGACGCAGTTGCGGCCACAGCTATTATTATACTGATGCAACGCCGGAGTCGCCGGAGTGTAGCGACACGACAATACAGCTTTTAATAAAAACATAGACAAGGACAGACCCGCCGTTGATAAACTGCGCCGCGCAAAAAAGGGCCCATTGTACTTCCTCAAGTTCAGTTATGGAAGTACAAAAACGAGTTAGGGGCGGCTGATTAATATTACACCACCGCAGCCCCCGCCCTCTGCCTTCCCTCTCGTGATGTGTTGGCTATCAGATTAGTCGCGCGCCCCGGCTTTGCTTGCGCCTAGCTTACTCGGTTCTGTCTGTAGGTACTCGAGCTTTGTCAAGTCTTGGAGACATTTATTTATTAAAACAAATTTTTCACAAAATTTTAAACAATAATAAATTATTAATTATAAACAAAACAAGGGTGCGGAAACACCATTCATAAGAATATTAATTAATGCCATAGTTTTAACGATAAATAAAAAAATATGTGCACAAACATGAATGTTTGTGTTCTTGTTTGTGATTTGTATATATCGATTATCCTTTAATTCCTTTAAAACAAACTTATGCGTTGCTTCTGAAAACGAAGATTTATTTCTTACAAATATTATTATATAATCTTACAAATAACTTATTTAACTACCCTATTATTATAACTTTACCTAAAAACGAAGAAACGACAATTAAAGTCTATTCTTCCACCAATCATTCTTATTTATCTATCTTAAATCACAATAATCTAATACAATGCTATTTTTTCCATAACCTCTCAACTGACCATTGACCTCAGACTCTAGCGCTTGTCAGTTGTCAATGTCATTCAATGTCGTTCAAAAATTAAAGAAATATTATTTCTTTACATGTATTTTAAATATAAGAAAAAAAAACATTACAAGTTTCCCCAAACTAAACCTTATGCTTGAGATACTAGTTTATCTTAGTTACTATTTTATAGTATTTAATATTCTTCGTAATTTATTTAGTCTAGAACGACAGACACTAGAAAATAAACCAATTTACTGTTACCATGAATTCAAAAGAGCCTTGGCGTGAATAGGCACCTCAGATCCAAAAAGCCGACAGCGCGAGACACGTAACAGATCGCAAAGGCTTTGAATTGTGCGGCGCTCAATCCCGCGCCGGAGCCGAGCAACAATCAACTGTTGCTCGCGTCGCGCGACAAGCGCCGATAACCGAAACAATGCGCTTCCGTCTCGCCGCCGCGGCGCTGTCGCTTGCCGGCCGCGGGCCGCATTGTCGCGCGACCACCGGCACACCGACGTCCACTTATCTCAGCCACCTTTCAACAACTCGATTGTGCCTTCATACAATCAATATCACATTGAACAACGCTGGAGCCATCTATTTTCTTTCTCCGAGCATTCGCGGACGAGGCAACAATTTTAAGAAATTTTATGAAAGTTGCGAAAGCGATGATATCATTAGTCGCATTATTTAGCACAAAAGGCTATTAAAGGCGACAAGTCTTCCTATTATGCAATCCAGTTTCTTCTCAAATATACATTTTTTTTTGTCTTGATGAGACTTTTTGAGCGGTTCGACTTGCAGCGCCCTTTGTGTTATTCGCGGAAACGTCTGGCGCGGATATCATTAGCATGAAGTACTTGCAGTTATTAATGATATTTACTTGACAATGGACAGGCGACATCCTTGGGCGTTTTAATTGTAAACACACCACCATTGGCGGATGTTCATTACCAAGCACCAATGGGCTCACGTTATTTAAATTCAGAATCCGACGTAAGTCGCCAGGGCTGGCACGCGCCCGAGGGTGTGTTATAACGACCTTTATTGTCTGTGAATTTAGCGTTTACAATAACAGAGGTGGCGGCGACTGGGCCCGCGGGCCGTTGCCTGTGACACTCCACCAATTAAACTTACTGTTTATTGAGCAAAGAGCATTAGCTTAGATTTAACTTGTAATATAATTACTATAAACATACAGACGGTTATTTCAGACAAGGTAAGGCACACAGACCCCTGGTTATGAGCTGCCTGGAGCGAAGTAACAAAGGTAGACACGACCACGACCTTTACCCTTTAATAATATTTCACTAGTGCCTTGAGGTACCGGCAGAGTAGAGTAGTACCTTCCCCTGTACGGTACTGGAACCAAAAATGGCGGTATTTCCATCCAAAACAATGTAGCTGAAATGCACAGACAGGTCGGCAAAGTAGCGCTCTGCGATTGCTAACGCTTGCCCAGCGTGGCAATTATAGACAAAGTTTCCCTGTTTGTTAGGGGCGGCCTATGTCCAGCAGTACACTTGATGCATGGATTGACCAACGGCTGGTATGACGATGAATATTTCATATTGGAGACGACTTAAACGAAACTAACTTTGAAGGGATAAAGAAAGCAACCTTTAAATACAGAATTACTTATATCTGTATTTTAATAGGGCTGTGGTTAATTTTCATTAAAAATTTGTTATGATAACGAAATTATTAAACGAATTTATAACGAAGTTATTGCACTTAACCGCATAGCTTCGGATTTCCCTTCATTTTCGGCTAATGGGGCTAAGGTCAAGGAGTGAGTAACGCGGGCCGCGGTTCGGACACCTGCCAAATGTAAAGTTGCCGATTTGTTTTCATTATCGAAGGCTCCGGTTTGAATAGATATTGGCTCGACGTGGTGACGCATGCTTATTGCTTACCCTCGGGCGGGGAGTGCGGGCGGGGGAGGGGGGCGACGTCACGTGACAGGGATCTACGAGAGCGCCTTTATTGGGTATCCCGTGTTTTACTTAATGTGTTATTTAGGTAACATCGTCTTCAACGCAATCATACCAGTATTACATACGCGAAATTTGTACAGATTTCTTTAAGTTATTTTATTTTATTTGTTCAGCCTTAATTACAAATACATTTAGGGTTGTCTCCCTCTCGTATGGATATTTCTAATTCCATCACATTGGATCGACTAAACGGGTATAAAATCTGGAATTCCGTATAAAGGTGGATAATAGATTGGAATAAAGCATATGCCTACTTTTTATTTCAAAAGAATTAGGATCGCTGTGGGAATGTTGTGTTTTTAACATTGGATTTCACATTGCAAAATTACTACACATTTAAAATCTCTTTATTTAGCTTGAATAGACTGAAGTAGTACAGGCGTAGTTGCTAGTGGACCTTAGGGTATATATTATTATAAAAATTACCACAACATCTCATGCACTGACCTTACTCCGTGGTATGATAAGTCGCTTAAAGCTAGTGTTACGGACACTTGACAACAGAGGAATCACAAATATACTACTTAAAACATAATTTTAACACCCAGATACAGAGCAAACACAACTAACATCATTCAATTATTTGCAATGGGTGGGAATCGAACCCACGACCCTTGGCGCATAATATAAAATCACTACCGTCTACGCCATTGTAGTTTATATATTGTTGATAATACGAATAGTATCTGTTGTACATTGTGTATCCATTGGAAATAAATGTTTTAGCGTTCTAAAGAAGCTTTCAATGGGAAGGTAACACTAGTCTTATCTCGAACAGGATCGCGAGCAGACGGTAAAAGTGAAAACGTCCAGACATTTGAATGTAGCCGATAGCGGACTTCAGAGAACTTATGCTTCTACAAGTATGCTCATAAAACTCCCTTGACCTCAACTTCTATCTTTTATAAACTTAAGGATTTTCATGATATCGAATCAATACTTGTGTAAGTCTCGTCAGCCTGGTGCACGTCGATTTACATGTTCTACGGTCTACCGAAACTTTCACGATCTTTTAACACCAGCAATTAATTCAACGCTAAGATTTTCACATTTTAAATCCGACACATCCAAATGACTATTTAATAATGTAAATTGTGTGGCGGGAGCGATAATGAACCCACTTTTATTAGTCTCCGGCAAATCGAAAACAACTCGGCTGTAGCCGGGCAGAATATTAACAAAATGTCAACCGGTACCACCAAATGAAGCGTCATTTGGCTTTAACCGAAAACCCATTAAGAGTTCGAACAAAAGGTAAATTCAGGTCCAGAGCGGCGCCGGCGGCGGGTACGTGCCGGTGACAACCCTGTAATGAACGACCAGAACGCGCGCCAGGGCTGCCACCACCGCGCTCCTCGTCGTATCCACAAAAAAACTTGCGCTGGCTGCGTGCGGTCGACATCTGCGATTGGTCACCAAGTCGATAAACAAGCTTGGTAAGAGACACATACTACATATCTAGCCCGCTGCCAACTTTGTGACTGAAAGATATAATGTCACATTTACCAGTCATTTTACTGTCTCTCTCACCCATCAAACCGGGACACAGCATTGCGATCACTGCTGTTTGGAGTTGGAATTAGGTGAAAGTGCGATACCATTTATATAAGGTCCACCTCAAAATAGTCGTTTATATGCACATTAGAGAATTTATCAAGACATTTAGAGGATTTATCAAAAATAGAAGTTGTTTATATTTGCGAGTGTTATCTATATAACACTGTGTTTACCGCGTCTATTAGGGAGAGAGAGATTTGACTTAAATTCCCGTGTCGATGGAGGAAGTGGAACTACCATCAAAGATAAGGTTTTTACTAAGTTGAAATGTGAGTCTGTGAAAGATACCAGCAAAAATTATGCTGACTGTGAACAAAACCACAAAAATATGTACAAAGCCGGGCTGGGCCAAAAATTTTGATTCGTCAGTTCAAGAATACTAAACGTTAAAATAATAATATTTATTTATTTTTCATAATTCGAGTTACAGAAATAACCAACTTATATATGAATATACAATAGAACCAAAGGCAGCCCTGACGTCGCACCTAATTTGCTAGAATACCAAAAACACTAAGCAACCACTTTTTCACAGCACAACCGTCAGTCGTGACATCTAACGGCTTTGTCAATAAAACGACAAAGACAAACTTAAGAAAAATGATCGTAAATCAAAGAAGTTTTCATTACATACATTAAAACATACGTAATTGGAAACTGTAGATACTGCCACCTGTTTAGGGATAGGCTTAGATGCACCTCTTAACTGGAAAAGTCACATCCAACAATGAATTAATAAAATGTCCACCTTTATTTCTGCCCTGAATCATCTTAAAAGAGTGACAGGTTTTAAAACTGCCCTAACAGCCATACTGTGCGTGCGCGCACTCGAGATTATCGTATGCTAATAATTCTGTGGGGGGGAACTCGTCTGAGATAAACAAACTTGGTACATTACAAAAAAGACTCAGATTCATGACTAACATAATGGAAATTTCAAATGGAATCCTGTAGAACCCATTTCATAACACATAATATATATACCCTATCATTTATATACTAGAGGTATGTAAATTTATAAGAAAATACGCTAATTTTTATTTAACAATAAAAACTTAATAAAATAATAGAAATTTAAATAAACTAAAGCATCCTTTTTCTAAATTACAATTAGTTTTGTCCAATCCTCGCAACATGGCAATAAAAATTTATAATCATATCTCTAATTACATAAATAATTTTGTACATTCTTGATTTTTTATGTAATTACATATAAATACAGTTATTGTACAAAATTATTTATTAAAACTTTTAAAACCTTCCTTATAAAAAATGATATTACAACATACTAGAGTTTTTTGATGACAAAGAAAACGCTAAACGGCATGAACTTCAACGTCTCGTCCCTTTATAAAAAAATACAAAAATAATTAATAAATAACCAATGTTTCAATGTTTTTGTGTAAATATCTGTGTGATATGTGAATTGAATTAAATTCTTTTCCACTATTATGTTAACTATGGAAAATTCAACGTTCATCTGTTCGAGCAAATTTTCTTACAAGAAGTACTAAGTTTTCCCTTCACGTATTAATATATAGATGATACGTAATAATATTACACAAAAGCCAGTAGTGATGTCTGTCACACGCTCTCTCCCTGTCCGCTGGTTCCCTTTGAAGCCTCTTTGACCAAACATGTCTCACTGTAATTAAATTCAACTTAGAACAGTGTTATATCTTAACGTATCACGCTATCAAAGCAAACTTGCCGTGTTTGCTAGCGTCGGGACGCGTAGCGACGTAACGGGGCCGCGACACACCCAACACGCTCCCGCAACTACGTGACGACCGACAATTGTCTTACGCGGCGGTTCCTTGCGAGTTGACTAACGTGAAGTTGAGTATCAAAGATACGAGTACGCTCAGGACTTCATATTGGAACGAGGCCACTGGCTTACATTAGAATTGTTACAAAACTTTCTTGGGATTCTTGTTTGTCTTGAGTTTCATAAAAATCAAGTTGAATTCAAAAAAGACCTTTGGCAGCACACCTTCATTAAATTGTAAATTTTAAAGACTTGAGTAGCAAATAAACTCAGCCGAAAAACTCTCTTTTTTGCTAATATTTTTTTATTAACCATGGGCAGAGTATGCGCCATGCACCGGGTATCCTTAGTGGCTACTTAGTATCCGGAACCGACAGGTGGCAATATCCAAAACGGCAAAGCTCAGAAGAACAAGGTGGGGGTGGGCAGCAGCATCACCACGCTCGTGCATCGCGGCAATTAGGGCCAAATTTCCTATGAAAATTTCAAGCTGCTTCTTCAATTGCCGGGGGACGAGAAATTACTAGTCATGTCGTTTGTTTTTAGTAAATATTATCAATAAAATACAATTTAGCATTTTCCAATGCATCATCATCATCATTATAGCCTCAGAGGCCCCCCCAACGAAGAGTTAATTTTGCCCTTAATTGTCACACCGTTACTTTCGTGCCGGGGATGCTGCTGCCCATTCCCACCCTGTCTGTTTGAACAGATATACTCGTATATACCGAATGTCAAAATTTTGCAGGTGCTACTTACGAAGAACGAGAAATCAAATACAGTTTAAACTTAAAATATAGGATTTTGGCCAGACGACCACTTGTACAAGAAAATGCTGCGAACACAAGCACGCCCGAATATATATGAATGTAGAGATTCAGAAGTGATATTTAGTAACCACAGTTTATTCCCGTTTTATTTATTTACGAGTATAAACTGAAGTCAGCAAACAAGCATACGTTGCAACAAGCTTATTGTTAAACGTGACTGCAGCCTATACACGCTCGTGTATAGGCTGGAGGTGGCCGCATCACAAGGATATTACTAGCGTGTCGTCAAACCTTGTGAACTAACGACGCTGTCACATTTACCCAGTAACTTCACAGCCTCTCTCACCCTTTAAACCGGAACACAACAATGCGAATACTGTTATTTGGCGGAAGCAATAGGTGAGAGAGATGCCAATGCAGATCACCTTTGTAAGAGGGGTACTTCATATAAAATGTACTGGTCCGGTTACATTAAGCGACGTTGTATTCTATAATGTGAGGATACCTTCCCGGTAGACTATCTACACGGTGCGAAGTTAAACTTGGGTAAAGTGCCGAGTGAGCGTCGGCACAGAAGCATTACGCAGTTTATAAGCGGAAACTGAATCAACATGAGATTATTTTAAGGGATTTTTGCATTGCATATAGCCGTGAGGTACCGTGAGATACCTCTCTCTACATTAGGCGAGAGGCGATTAAGCTATCGGAACTGACAGATACGGACGGAACGGTATATCCATCCGAAATATAATCATGAGGGTCATCAGCATTAGTACCTCACTTCATCTATTTCTACCGCCAAATAGCAGTGTTCGCATTGCTGTGTTCCGGTCTGAAGGGTGAGAGGCAGTGCATTTACTGGGTGGAATGGTGGCAAAGTTGGCAACGCGTTAGTAATATCGTTGTGATATTACGAGCGTCTATAGGCTGCAGTGACGCTTCTCGACCTGGTTTTATAAAAATAAAAAACACTTCAGCTTAAATATTACAGGGTGAGGATCGGCAGCAGCATCCTCGTTATGAAGTTGCGATCTGCGATTGCCATCACGCTTGCCTGGTGCTGCAATTATGGGCAAAAATCCCCCTATCCTTGGGAGGTTTATGCCCAACAGTGGACTTTGTATTATTGATATGATGATGATATATAGATTACTAAGCTGGTAAACGAGCATATTGTTCCGGCGGTCACCCATCATACAGGCGCTTGTGACATCGCAGGGGGACACCTAAGGATATATTTCGTATTCTCCGGTAAATTCACTGCTTTTATTTCTTAAAAAGAACCAAATTGCTTTCCGATAAAGGTAAGAATGAGAACGAGCGACCACTTCAGAATGTAAATATTATGTTTCAGGTGCGTGTAATTCATTTAGACATGCGATTTCGTTGTATATCAGCCATTTGAAGTCCACTGCCCATGGGAATTTTATCCATAATTGCCGCTATGGATAAGCGTGTTAGCAATTGCAGAGCGTAGATTTGCGACGAAGACACTGCTACACTCCTACGGATGGATCGACGCCATCTGTCGATACCTTAATCGCCTCTTACGACACCTGGTTCAGAGGGGGAGACTCGGCTGGTGCCACACGGCACATGTCATTCAGTTTTCCTTAAAGCAATAAAATCTGTTTTCCAGTTACATCAGTGTACGTACATACATTCCATTTTGTTTGTGACGAGTATATACGTGTAACATGTTGTGTCCGTTGGCGGTACACCGACATAGAATCCCCTATCTACAAAGTAAATATCACGTTGCGGGCGCAGTAATTGCGGGCCTCTATTTCGGTAACGAACCCTCGCTCTAACTAACGATTCGCTTCAAACAACAGCGCCTTTGTCGGCGGCACCTTTTGAAGTCCGCGCACCGGGTGTTGTGTGCTGGAATGTACGTAAATGCTGGCTGAAGCTCCCTCGGGTCTCAATATCAAAACTAAAATTATAAATGCGAAAGTAAGATGTTTGTTTGTGATTATGCTTATATTAGTAGAGTGTACAGAGAGGAGTGTACTTTTCATCCCGAAGAACGTACCATTCCCGAGAGATTTACGATAAACGACAATTTTATTACTACAAATTACCAATAGATGGCGATTTCAAATCTCACCTAACTAATATAACAAATGTTAAACTGAGTTCAGTACATTATATAGCCTCTTCATGCTTCATCAACTCAACCGATCTTTGTGAACGCTATATTATCTCTAAAAGATTATTCCATCCTATCTCGTTCACTAATGATACTTATTATCATTAGTGCTCGTAAGTAAGTAAGCATTTAACGCTTACTTACTTACGAGCTTGGGTTCCCATCCATGGAGGCATGCGGACACAGGGTACATGCGATCAGCTAGCGGTATCTAATTTATAAAAAAGTATCTTAATATACATATAGAATACCTAACCGTGCCGTGAGGTATCGGCAAAATAGAATAGTACCTCCCACTGTACCAGGTGTCGTAAGAGGCGATTAAAGTATCAGAACGGACGATTCATCCGAAACAGTGCAGCTCAAATGCACAGGGCGGGGATGGGCAGCAGCATCCGTCGCGGTAGCTGCGCTCTGCGATTGCCAACACGCTTGCCCAGCGCGGTAATTATGGGCAAGAAACCTCCTTTCTTAGAGAGGCTTATGTCCGGCTGTGGACTTCCAATGGCTGGTGTGATGATGATGACGATACTCAATCACTGAGCCTGACTTTTAACAACTTACAGACAAATTCCGCACCAATCAAATGCTGTTTTAACATCTGCAATCAACACAGACTAAAGGTAGGTAAGGTATTGTAAAAAACCTCTTCAGCTTTACCAAGTAGGTGGTACGGGAAAAGTGGCTCTAGCAACGACACCAAAGTGCCCCAGTGAGAGTCGAGCCGGACTCGCGGCTGGCGGCGCCGTTCGATGTGCGGACCGAATAATTGAGTCCCGACCAGTTTCCAGTTACAGATAAGCGAGGGTTCCAACTCCGCTACACAAATTGGTCTCGTTTTACATGAATATCGGAACTGATCCCAATTGTCCGTTGATCCACCCCGCCAGCTAATTGAATTTGGTCTTTCATTAATAGAACTGCAATGTCTAAAAGCTTGTACAGTTTGTATTGCCTTCACTAATAATAAAACATGCATGTTTTCATCTTAAGGCCAACTTTGTCACTGACGATATTATGTTACACTAGCTGTGCCCACGACTTCGCCCGCGTGAAATTTGATAAAAATCTCTTTGGAACATACATGGTAATAATGAATTAATTTCGCCCAAATTTGATTACCATAAAAAAGATACAAATATATTATCGCAGGCATTTTCTAGATTATGTAGATATTAATAATTCTTTCATACATACTTTTTGGGTAACTTGAACCGTTTACGCAGCGCACACAACGGAAACCCTCAATCATATCAATTTAAACAAATCGTTTCTGAGATTTGCGCCATTAAACAAACAAACAAACTCTATAGCTTTATTATATTAGAATAGATTATCCGGTAATCTCAGTATCTCGCTCACCCTTCTAACCAGAATACCGCGACGCGGTAGAAAAAGATGAGTTCCGCCTGAACCCTAAAAGATAAGTGTTTCTATCTAAATAAATAATTTTAATTTTGTCGAGTCTCTCTGAAAAGTGTATTTTACAAAGACATCTTTGTGTTTTACGTTCACACCTATAAATTTTTTCAAATATTGAATGTAATGATTTTTGATAACTTGGAATAAAGCTTGCTCTCAACAATAAATAAACAAAATTACACAATATACAATTGGCCGTGTGGTACCACTGATGGTGGTTTTGTAAGAGGTGACTGAGGTACCGGTACCAAGAGATGGAGGTATTCCCGTCGCAAAACTACGCTGTACGCAGCAATTATGCGAAATTTCACCCTTTCTTGGGGAAGCTTATATCCAGCAATGAACATGCTAATGCATGGATGATAATGAATATATAATACATTGACCAGACACCGAGGTAAGTCATTAAATCACCTGTCAGACATCAGGTAACAGAAGAATCCCAAACCACATATGAATATATATATATACTTCCGAATGCGCCATTGGTCCCGTCAAACGATTCCGCAAAATCAATATCGACATCTGACAACATCCGGTGATTGATATTTGCAGGTGTTTCCGTATCGTAAACGTATAAAAGGTTGCAAATTGGCTAATATGTTTCGGTGACGCGGCGCGGCCCACGCCGGCGGCAAATATTGTTACAATGCATGCAAATACGTCATGTTTGCTGGCCCTGGTTCCCGGCGACATTCAACATCAGCACGTCACCCCACACCAACCGGGTACAACACTGACATATTTACCAAAATGTTACAAAAATCACGTTTGACAAAATTAAATCACTTTTTTGTACGAGCCAGTGCGCACATCGCCAGCAATTATAAAGTTGGGCAAAATCTGTTAAAATTGTGTAGCGGCCATTTATTAATTTATGAACAATTAGCTGGCGTGTCGCGCCCGCCCTCGCCGCGACGGCGTCAGTTTAATGTTTGATATCATATCAGTTGTTGGATATCCAATGTTGTCGTTTGCTGCTCGAGGGTTTATTATCATCGTCAAAAATTTTACCCAAAATTAAGAATAATAAATTCACACATCTCATATATTCACCTGACTCGGAGATAAGTCGCCTAAAGCAGTTTTTTGGACATCAGAAAGCAGGGGAATGCCAGACAGAACAAACACAAATATGGGAGAATCTGCGTCAACGGGCTTGTAATTGCCGAGCTGGGCAGGTATAGTTTGCAAATTAGCGTAGATTCGGTAAGGGAATGTTGCCGCTCATCCCCGCCCTGTTGCATTTGAGATACACTGTGTCAAGTGGATATACCGCCTTCCCTCGTTTCTTGTACCCCAGTCGCCTCTTACGACATTTAGTACAGAAGGAGGTATTATTCTACTCTGCCAATACCCCACGTAACATCTAATACATTAGAAATGTTCACACGTACTCGTATACTGAGTTATATTTGCTACAAGTTGCTAATCCCCACCCTCGTTGTGTTTAATCTACACTGTTTCGTATGGATGTGTATGTTGTATGAAAAGTTCTAGAACTAGGTTATGTCAACAAGTTAGCATTATCCAATATGCGCATTTGAATTAATCAAAGCGTAGATAGCATAACATTGACACCACGTCTTAATACTATTATATATCTATGTTACTAATTAGTACTTCGAGAAGCCTATTTTCTTCAAGCAACCCGTCAAAACCGAAATTCGGCAAAGTTGGTTCTGCGGTATACTGAAACTGTCATAATTTTCGAACGAAGTTGTAAATATTTGGTATTAATCCAACAGAGTAGTGGTTTTATATTAAAAATAGTTTATTCCTGCCTGCTTCTTGAATACAACACGATGTGATAAGCGCATTTGCGGATAGAAATTAACAGACGTTTAAGTAAACAATACTTATCGGAATTGGAATCAGATATATTAATTAGATTTTGCGTGAAATAGCAACAAATAGACACCCAAACACCTACACATCTGCACATCAAGGTTCGCGTCTATAATATTAGCAATGACTGCATTAAGACTCAAGTCTTTTAACTCTTTGTGATTATATCTGTACGGTAAGAATACAAATACATTCGAACGGGGGCGAGGATGCGATAGGGGGAGGATTACTTGCAGTTAAGGGGGCAGAATGAAAGAATAAAGTCGAGCGAGTCACGAGACCACCGGCGAGACTCAAGTATGTTAGAGATGAGAGACCTCTTCACTTATAGTAGATTTTTCTTATAGTAACAGTTACTTAACGATGGTATATACTGTATTAAATTTTGTGGAACTTGTAATGAACCTGCGTAAAGTAAGTTTTAGGTAGTGATGCTTAATTTGTTGGACGCGGAATGAATGTTTCTTTGTCGGCTTAGTCAAATAATAAAATATTTGAAAATCTCATCTTCTGCAAGAATAACGACAGAACGTAGAGTTGTGTCGATGTTCTTGCAAAAGCGAAATATCCCCCGAAAATACATTCTTGTAAACACTCGCCTATCTATACCACTTGGCAGGTTGTTTATTTCTTACGTAATATAAAATCAGCTAACACATCTATATATATAAAAAGAGAAGCTGGCTGATTGACTGACTGACTGACTGATTGATTGACCGATCAATATATATCACTCATATCAACGCAGGCCTTAAACTATAAGATTTAGATAGAATTTTGAAAGTTCACCCCTTAAAAATTTGTATGAAACTTTTTTTTAAGTTATTTGATTATAATTCAGTATGAAGGCTCTTCGTTTAAAGTCATAAAACACGTGTAAAATATTCAAAAAATCATCCTTGGGGGGGGGGGGGTTACAAAATGACTATGAAAGTTCTAGAACTTAATAAAACGGGTGAACCTGCGGGGCGCTGCTAGTATAGACCACGACAAATTGCTCTTTAGTATCTTATTTATTTTAATCTACATACATTACTAGCAAGTAGCAGGTTTATTTCGCAGTGGGCCAAACATTTATCTGTTTGCATTGTCTGTGGAATTGTGCTTCAGCAGCAGATAGCGGTGGATCGTGATAAGCAAATCCGAATAATTAACATAGTTACACAACTCGCCCGGTGGCGGCGCGCTCGCGTCTGCTACTAGCATACAATATACATATTATACGGGGGAATCAGCGACATCGACCGTGTCGACTACTTTTAGGTCGTGGTCCGCGAGACCTTGTCCCAGGTCACATGTACCCAAGTAAAACAAATAATTGTGGCGGGTAGTTCCAGGACGAGTTCCAAAATTAATTGGTGTACTCTACCGCAGATTAATTTCAATGGTATTCCTATTCCATACAGATTCATTCATTATAAATATGAGAATACTTATGGACAGTAACTTGTCCTGGACTGAACAGTTACAGGATTTTAGTAGAAAATTGTAAGCCTCTGCGGCTTCTTTGAAGCGCTTGCGAAACTTCCTTCCTTTAGCCACCAACCAAGCTCTTGCTCAATCCCTACTTCTGCGATTATCCGATGCTAGATATCTCCTTACAGAGGATCAATTTGAAAAGCATGAGCGCCTTCAAAACTTCAGTATAAGATTCATTTTCGGTTTACGTAAGTTTCATCATCCAACTTTCGTACTAAGCTCAAATGGCTTAATTCGACTTTGTTCAGGTCCATTCCCTCCTGCTTATCTTAACAAACGCTCCGTGCTCCCTGGGGACAGTCATGAAAAATCCCTAAGATCGTCAGAGAATTTATCACTCAAAATGCTTCCGCATTCCACAACCTTCTACAGCAAATCCTTTACGAACCCCCCTTGAAGTGAGATCTGCTCGATCTCTATTTTTAAGAGAATGGTGAAGAATCTGTTACTTTAATTTCCTTTCTTTTGTAACTGTGTCTTTGATATGTGTATGAATTTATGCGTATATCTAAGTACGAGATAATCTTTCAAATTTATTGAACGAACTTTCATAAGGTTTCATCAATGAAAAAAGTGTGTAACAAAAATTAATAATGATAACGGCTGACGAACGTGCTGAAAAGAATCACGTTGGCTAAGAAGTTTATCCAAAGGAGATAGGCAGAGTAGAATAGTATCTCCCTGTGTACCTGGTATACAGGGAGGGTGTCGCAGGGGGTGACAAAGGAACCAGAACCACAGATGACGGTATATCCACCTGGAACACTGTAGCTCAAATGCACAGTGTGGGGATGGGCAGCAGCGTCCCCTTCATGAAAGCTGCGTTCTGCGATTGCCAATTCACTTGATCAGCGCGAGAGGCAATTATGGGTAAAGTTTTTAGGGAGGCTATGTGCAGCATTGGACTTACAATGGCTGGTATAACAACTTAAATTGTTCTGTGTTATTTGCGAAAACGGTATCGAATTAATAACTTTCGATTTCATGTTTCATGTTATATCTGCACACAACTACAAAAGGTAGAGTTTTTACAAAGGTCGTCGTCAAATATCAGTGTTCGTATTGCTGTGTTCTGGTTTGAAGAGTAAGAGATGCAATAAAGTTGCTGGGTAAATGTGACACTGTACCTTCATATCACAGAGTTGGCAACACGATATTGATATCTTTGTGTTGACACGAGCATCTATAGGCTGCAGACCGTATGCTTATGACTTCATAAAAAAAAGCAATTCGCGCAATGAAAAATCTTAACAAAAGCAATACTCGTTAGATAAAAAAGAAGACAATTTCAGTAACAGGAGCACACCGACGCTTTCACATATCACGTAAAAATATCGCATCAGTTATTATACCTCCTAACCGAGTGCCGTATAACATCGCGCCGTATTCTCTTAAACAGTGAGACGAGCGCGATAAGCGCTACGAGGGGTAAAGCGGGGCGGGAGCGGGGGCGGGGGCGGCGTCGTTACATCGCGTTATCACTGACACAGATTAAACAATACCTTTTTATGGCACCACATCGTATCCGATGCCGACAAGCGAGACAACGAGCAACTGAGGCGTACAATTCTGACCACCATCATTATATAGCAGCTGTAGAATATGCACTGTAAATAATGCCACGCTGGGCAGGCGTGGTGGCGATCCGTAGGAATGAAGCGTACCATCGCGACTGGATATTCTAGAAGTCTAAATATGTTTTTTTCTCTCCAAATACTATTTATGAGAGACGTCATAACATTCAAACGATTCTGCATATAAAATACAGGAAAGGCGATAGCATCTCTCACTCTTCAACGACACCTTGTCGTATTTCAGGGAGCACCCCGGTCGCCATAAACCGGGTCGACAACGTTCGTTCGTTTCCCACCTCGAGCGTTTAATTTATTGTAACCGGCGTTCAAAGAGCGCGCCTGTGTTGCTATTATTTAATTTTACGCTCTTTTTATGGATATTACAATGAACGTGTGCGGCGCGCGAACATAAAAATATGACAAAATAACTGAACATTTATCCGTATGACTTTTGTGTTCCATGTGGAATATAATAGCACCTCGCTCTGTACTGGGTGCCTAAATGACTACGGTCTGCGTATCCCAAATGCAAGAGTACGACACATGCATGGTACATGGGGAGGTAGATAGGTACTCTGTCAGTACCTAACGGCGGGTAACGTCAGAGTAGCACCGGTATCTCACATACGTTTAAGTATGACAATGTACAGTGTGTCATGGTCAACTTTGATTAATTTAATGTATTTAGAGTGCAAAGAAAAATATCTTTATGCACTTCTTCTCCACTTTAACTTTAATTAAGTCTAATTTCGCGTTAATCATTTTGCGAATTATCATTATCATATTAAAATTTTCCCTTCACGTTTACTCTTTATGACCTGGGGATATACAAAAAGTTAGTTAGTGATTTTCGCAAAGATATTGCTATCGTCATGCATTTTTGCATTGCATGGCCGTTCTGCATCCAAATGATAACACTAAAAATATATGGGCAACGATTCTGTGAAAAGGGGATCAAAAAAGGCGATAATAGTATGTAAGTTGTGGTGAGTGATATTTGTGCAAAATACGCCCACTAGTATATACCGACCCCCACCACAAACGGATATTTGTTTTAAATCTGGAGGTTTTTGGCATCTTAAGTCAATTATCTCGACACAACGGACGACGGTATAACATTAATAATCTATTACACAGTGCCAGTGCATCTTGCCGTCGTAATTTTCTCTCCTTTGTTTACACTTCATAAAAAATAGAGCTAAAATTATGAAGCATCCCGGGTGTCTGATATTCCCCGGAGGAAGTCTCAAGCAAAGAGATGATTGCCCCCTCGGAAATATGCGAGTCTACTCGCTCGCTCCTTACTTTGTGGAGACAAAAGTAAATTCTATCCTTTGTGGCAACTTTGGCAGTAACAACTCCGGGAACGGGAGATGTAAAGAATCGTCAATTATTTTGCGAAGACAAATATGGAGAGCGCCTGGATAATGGCATGCGGTCGGGGAACTCAAACATATTATATTGTTTGTGTACTTTTTTTATTAAGGGAATACGTAATTTTAGACATGTCGTGTTCCCCTGGGATGGTGGGGTGAACAAATACTGTTACAGATTTGTTCATTATTAAATATAATGATAGTGGCAAAAATCCCAAGTTGTCTATCACTTTCTATGTCATTCATAGAAGCATTTTACTGGTGTTGTAATAGGTGATTAAAGTACGAGAACCGACAGACATACCTACCCGAATCTATCGAACTAGCACTGGGCGGGGATGGGCGGCAACATCCGCGTCGCGATTCTGCTCTGCGATTGCCAAAACGCTTGCCCGGTATTACAACTTGTGGACAACATTATCCTCTCTTGGGGAGGCCTATGTCCAGCATTGGACTTCCAGTAGCTGGTAGAATGGTGATGATGAGTACTTAACTGAGATAGAAATTATATGAATCTATAAAGGATAGTAATAGTTTTAAAAATATGTAACACTAATACTGTTTATGATCGTTAATTTTTTTTTAATTATTTACATATCGATTTTTCTAAAATTAGACAAATCAAAACAAACATCCAGTAAAGTGTTAATGAGCATAAAACCGATTTGAGAGATGGTTCTAAAAAATCTGACGCCGGTGCAGGTTTTCTGAAAATTTGAAAATTACATGAAGTTTGACAAGCCCAAATTTTTTGTGATGGTAAAGGTATTTAATTCCAAGGGTGCTTCGTGTTATTATTGAAATTGGAGATAAAAATAATTTCAATAGTAAAATTTAAAGAATAATAATAATAATATATATTCCATAATCCAGACATAATCAATACATGTGACGATAAAATACAATCATGTAAGAAGTGATGATCGTCGGCAGTCGTGCTAGTATTAAACTGTGTTACAGCTGCCTGCGTCTTCCATCTTGTTTAATATATATTTCATAGCGTAGCACATACATTTAAAATAACAAACAAAAAACTCCGGTTGTCACAATCAGTGTGTGCATGTAAAGGAAAGAGATGTCTAAACGCGCAGAATGCCTTTAGTTTGTTCATAATTTAAATGTGACAGCCAGTTCCCGAGGATATCCTCACATTTATGAAATGGTAAAGGGTAGATATTTTGAGCTTTATTGACAGCCTTATAAAAGTAAGAGCTAATAAAAATACCACCTACCCGGGATCCTTTCATACATTTTATTAAATTGAGACATCATTTCCCGCGCAAAGACGAAAGAGAACGTTTAAAAGTGTTATAATATATATTCAAAATTCTTGACGTGACATCTTTCTCACTTGCGGAAAAGGTTTCTGAACGTAATCTAAATGTCAAACATATACTGCAAAGTTAAACTTGGTTTACGTTTTTAAACCTTTCGAAAGTGATTGTATTACACATGTGAAGAAGGTTGTAGTGCAAGTTGAAACTTACATTGAAACTTCCTTTGGAAGCAAAAACGTCAGTAATATGAAACCTTACGGCCTCATATGATGTAATTACAAGAAGAATTTAATAAATCCTAGGCTTACGGTCGTCGCGTTGGCAATCTTGTTTTGTGAACGGAAAACGAATCGCCGATCGGCAACCCTAAACACTGCGAGTGAGGGAAAAATCAGGCGGTGGCAGGGGTAATGGGAAGCGAGGGAGGGAGTTAGGGGTGGGTTACCATTTAGTACGTGACTAATTACTTAGCCTGACGTTGTTTAGCTACAGTGTTTAGCTCCATTAGCCGAATGTTTAACTTAATGTTTTTGTTTCTTCTGCTTCGTACTGTCCTGATTTAATGGTTGGGCTTCGCGCCTGCGCAGAACTTTTAGCGGGATTGTTTCCGTATGGTTTTTAATATTAACAATATAATAAAAATAAGTTATTTTGACTGAATAATCGTCTTTACATTAAACATTTATTATTTAGTTGCTTGACTATTGAGGAGTCAACTCCAGCGTCACCAATGGGATAATACTTAAATAGTTCTACTAATAATAGTAGTGATCCTATATTTTGTGCCAAGGGTCATAGGTTCGATCGTATAAATATTTGTCCTGGGTGGGGACCCAGGACAAATATTTATACGATTATATTTGTGTTTGTTCTATGTCTGGATGTTATAAATATGTATTTAATTATTATATTTGTAATTCCTCTATTGTCTGAGGTCTATAACACAAGTGCTTTAAGCGACTCACCACGAAGTCAGGTGTATGGGATGTATGAATTTAATATTTACAAAAAGAATTTACTATCACAGTGTTTGAAGAATTTATTTAATTAATGTTGATAAATCCCTTATCAAAGCATTTATTAAAACGCTTCTCTCAACTCTGTAGATACTTTACCTTAAAACCAATTTATTTAGCTTAACAAAAACGTAGGCTCAATAAAATATGAAATACTAATATTTATTCATAGAGCGAAATTGCCATTACAGCTAACGAGGCTAAGTAACGCCCAGACTCGATTAATTACTGCTACAGTCTTTCAGTCGACTGTTAATTGGGCATTAGACAGCATCAGCCCGGCTCCAAGATAATGTCGTTTAGAAAGCTTTCGTAAACTTTGTGATTCAATCAAGAAATTTTGGGTACATTCAAAGGTGGACTAAACAGATAAAGGCGAATTTAAATCAAAAATATGGAACGGTCAGTTTTAATTTTATAATTCTAAAAGCAGGACCTCGCAATCCACCATTAGTGTCGTCAGGCAGGCAACGCGTATATAACACCAATATTTGCGACTAGCTGTGCCCGCAACTTCGTCCGCGCAGAATAGTGATTTGGGCAGCATAGCTATCAAACGGGAGAAAATAACTATTACCTTATTTTTGAGAAACATCAACCGTTTACGCAACGAAAGCTTTCGAAACCGATATATTTTCGCCCGATTTTGCTACATTTTCGATTAATGCCTGATCAGTTGTTTGATTTGATGATGTAATCGCCGTGTGGCACAGCAGAGTAGAATACTACATCCCTTTGTATCAGGTGTCGAAAGAGTCGACTAAGGTGCCGGAACCGACACATTCTTAACCTGTGTAGTTCAAAGGCACAGGGCGGGGATAGGCAGCAACATCCTCGTCGCGAAGCTACGCTCTGCGATTGTCACCACACCTGCCCAATTTCCATTTTCTTGAGAAAGAGAGGCCGTATATTCCCAGGGATTTTGTGATACCTAACTCCGTGATAAGTAGCCTAAAGCACTTGTGTTACGGACATCAGCCAACAGAGAAATCACAAGTATACTACTTTTATACAAATATTTAACACACAAACACAAAACAAACATAGATATTTGTCCTGAATGGGGATCGAACCCTCGTCCTTTGGCACAAAAGATACGGCTATTATATGGGCACATAGCACTACTATGTGTGCCATCGGGGCCGTCAAAATGTTATTTCCATTATCTATATGACAAGTATTAACCCTCTCATATCAGCGTTAAGCGAACAAATCCCAGGCCGTCGTCGAGTACTCAGACGCCATCTCGTTGGCGCCGGCCGGTGCCAGCCGGTACCGGCCGGTGCCGGTCGGTGCCGGCTGGTCCGCGCCTGATAACAGATCCGCTCTAATTAACCCCGCGCCCGTAATTGCGGCATGCTCGCTTCCCTGGTGCGGATCATATGTCGCAAACGACCCCACTTTGCTATAGTGTTTTTCGATTTATTATAAAGCTGAAGAGCTTGCTTGTTTGTTTGAACGCGCTAATCTCGAAAACCGCTAGTTCAGTTTAAAAAATCTTTTATTGATGACACATGGTGGCGGTATATCCATCCGAAATAGCGAGCTATATATAGAGCCCAAAAGTAAGAGAGATGAATGTGCAACATTGTTCCCGACGCGAAGCTACGCACTTCTTCCGGACATAAATTTTTTACTGTATCAAATTCCTTCTTCATTTGTTCGCGCAATTTCTTAAAAACGGGACATAAAGTTCTCGCTTCACTTGTTTATATATAGATCCTAGCTCACCAGCCCGGCTCCACACGGGTACAGTAGACGATAATGTGGTTTATTTAATATATATTATAGGTTAGTTTATTAAATAATGGTTATTGTGGATTATCCCTAAGAGATGGACGTATACCACTAGGTATGTTTTTGTAGACCATTTCATGGTGTACAATACTGTAGTACATTATTTTGATCTAGATCGCATTCTAACACTAAAAATTTAAAAAGTAGTAACAATTGATTTTTTCGGTATTTTGTTTACTACAAAATAAATTAACTTAAACTTTAGTATCGCCTTACTTACTTACTTTTATATCGCCATCTGTTAAAATCGTTTGGAGTTAATAGGATATTCCAGATAATGGTAAATGTCCAATAATAGGCAAATAATTTGCAATAAAAGATTATTGCGGATAGAAATAAAAGGTGTAATCTATCCTATCTTTCAAGTTGGGTCAAACTGCACACGGTGTGTAAATTTAATTAAAAATTAGTTCAGTAGTTTATGAGTCCACTGCTGACAAACAACGTGACACGGGATTTATATATATTAAAATTTTATACTTCAGACTTAACGTTTAGATTGACATAACACAATAATACACAAAATGTAAAATCTAAAGCCTTGAATTCTATTTGGAACCTATATACCTACATTTGTTAAATTAAGTCCTATCAATGGCTGCTCGTTGTACCGGTGCGGGCCCGGGACCATATTTATTTGACAGAATCAATCAAGTGGCCGGCTCGTTCATTCGAACCGATCCACTAATGGCAGCACGGTGACACGTCCGCGTCATTGGGGCAACATCAATGGGGATGTTCCGAACGTTTTTGCAATAAAAGGTCAATTCCGACACTCGCGAGTTGTGCTCTGGTTCGTGTTAGTTCAACGGTTTTGTGCCAGCTGTACGTCGATTTATTCACTCTTTTACATTTTATGAATGCAGCCCTTGTGTAAAACAGACAGATCGTCAAGTACTTACTGTCGTTTGTCATGTATCGGATAAATTACTTTTACCTGAACTAGAAGACAAACATTGTTTTTAATAATTTCTGAGAAAAGTTGTGTGGAACTGTTGTTTGTGGTTCATTTTAGAAATGATATCCTAAAGTAGTTGATTTATACACTTTATGTAGGAAATTAAAAATCAATGCTAGTTCACTATGTATTTGACTTGCAAAAGTTTGTGATTTTTTTTGTGTTTCACAAGGAAAAGGACACAACAGGAACACCAGTAAAAAATCGACGTGTTTTCTAAGGTCTCTGTAGCACAACTGAAGTACAGTATCTCGGGTTGGAAAAGGTTGCTGATTCGAATCCCGCCTAGCCCCTCGGGCAAGTAGGTTTCTTCAATATTATACATACATCACCCCTGCGCCCTACATCGGTAGCAAGAGACTATAGATCTCGAGTTGTTACGACCTTAGCATACCTCTCTCGCTTCCCTTTTATCTTATCAATTCAATATTATCTTCTATATATAGACAATGCGGTACTCACACTTCGATGGCTTTGTTCCAGTTGATGACATAACCACTGAGCGCGAAGGTCTCTATGTTCACGACATGCACGTTGCCGCGCTCCGTGCCCACGTGGATCCACTTGGACGCCAGCGGCAGGTGCAGGCAGGTGATCCTGGAACACCACACGTGATTATTGCATCTGTATTAGGTGCTGCCGACTAGGACTTAGCAAAAGTAGGAATTCTATCGTTGGAAGATTCAGATCACGCTACTAGTGTTGTGGGACCCTGGTAGACGGTAAAAGTTGGTTGTTTGCCACATTACCCAGGTTTAATTAAAACTACAGCAGCAGAATACTGAAATACTGAATACAAGGAGCCAGAGTAACACACAGTATCTTAAACAACAAATATATTTCCTAATAAATACATGTACGAACTAGAAAGTAATGAGCATTTATATCAACTGATCCTAAGTTGTTATCCTTAATCGTTTAGATCCTTGTTGCCCTAATCGTTATGTAACAGTGATAAGTGGTGGTGAGGATGGACTGCTGCCTTTCCGTCACAAAGCGATGGACATTTTGTGATTGTGACCACGCTTGCCCAGCGCGGCATATGTGGGCCTAATTCCCACTTTCCCGAGAAGACACGCCCAGCCGTAACCGGTCATTGTAGAAACGAGAAATTTGGATAGTTGGTTTAATTCAAAATGCGGACACTAAAAAGGGATTGAAAATATACAACCGTAAAGGGATGAAATAGGGTCGTGCAAGTTTGTATGGACAAATCCTAAAATTAGCAAAATTTTGATAAAACTTCTTTGTTAAAAACAAATATTTGAGTACGTGTTTAATGCAAACTAGGGGTTAAAAGTTTTAAAAGAAGATATTTTTTTAAATTTATATTTAAAAATTTCCAAATCTGTAAAAAACAATTATATATAAATTTTCTTTATAATTGTACTTTTTTTTAGTGAGTGTGTATAATGTTTATAATCTTTAGTTAAATACTAGTTCAAATCCGGGCCGCTAGTTAATAGATATTCACACACTAATGATTTATCTATCATCAAACAGACTGCTTCGATCTTTTCTATTTCACGTGACACGGTGCACCGCGCAGGCATTATGAATATTAACGACGTAACTTAAGCAACTAATCAATTGGATACATGGATAGACGATCGATTGATAAATACAACCAACAGTACTCCTACTTTTGGGTAATGTAAAACACAGACGCTCCATTCAGTATGTACTATGAATCAGTATCATTCAAGACTGCATTATCGAATTTTGAGTCTAAAAATAACGTAACATGAAAATATAAAATCTAATAGTGTGCTGCAGGATCGGGATACTGATTGAGCAATTTACTTGTGTTATCAAAGCTGATCAATAGGATTCCATGGCCTCAATGTTAAATTTTATGACGTTAAATCATTTCATTAGTCTAATTTCTTTACCTGGTTATTTTTCATTAGAAGATAATTACTTTTAATACGAGTAACTCGGTAAAGGTTGCTATGGTTTTCTTCATTTAGTTACTGATCGGTAAATGTAATTAATATTTTATTACCATTCATTGAATTCTTGTGATATACACTAGTGATGCTGGCAGAATTATTTCCTTCCGAAGAACCGTAGGGTACGTTTTAAAATAAATAAAAAATAAGAATAATGTATTTTAGACTCAAAGGAAAACATTGTTTCGTTTAGACAGCTATTGATGTATGTGAGTGGGCAACAAGTGGACCCCGTCGGCCTCTTCACTCGAGCACTCTCCGGAATTGGCGCGCCCGACAAGGCGCCGGCGCTGCGCGGGTACTCCGCCCGTTCACAAATAAAAAAAGCTACTTCTCGGTAGCTGAGGTAAACCAGAGGTCGTCTACATGAATGGATGCCTGCACTATCGTTGCTTTAAGTCCTCAAATACCGGCCCAGTGGAGCTGCACTCGTCTACCGAGGCTTCCGTACGTATGCACGAACATTTTATAAACTAATTATTATAAACTTGGTCGCCCATCCAGCTAATGACCGCGCGTAGGGTTGCTTAACCCCGCTGATTGATTATATACTTTTTTTTGTGATTCCAATGCATATATAGACTTTTTAACATTTTGCCTACATTTTAAGAATGCGATGATATCTCTTGTCAATTTTCATAGGGGAGTTATTTATAGGATTCACTTTAGAATATTGAAATTTGAGCTTCTGAGGTTTGCGCGGTAGATAAAGGGTCTTGACAGCAGACAAGCAAAAGAGTGATTCTATAAGGGTTCCACGTTTTTCCTTTCGAGGTACGGAACCTTTAAAACCAGGAAATATGGAGTTTGAAGTAAGACAAGCAGTAAAATAAGTAGGACATAACACCCTCTGGTCGTATGACGTATTGATAAGTGACGAGCGAGCGTTTCACGCGGCCGCGAGTACGTTTGATGTGCATGTATTAACAAAATTCATATGTGATACTTGATTCGAGAATAGATTGTTCATGCGCAGCTCCGGTAAAGAATATAGAGAAGAGGCGGTGGGCGAGTGTAAGTCTAGTCTAGTCTAGTCAAGACTAGTCTAGTCTTATCTAGTCAGGACAAGTTTATGGTGTAACGGTTTCGTTCTGGGATTATCCGTAATATAAGGAAAATCCTTCAATCAGGACTAAAACTTTTTGTGGTGAAAGATCTGCATTGGGAAATATGGTATTACTTAAATTTAATATGTTTTATGGAATTAGTAAGTAAATTTATTCAATCACTTATAAATAAATTTACTTTAAAATGTTATAGGCAGCCAAAATTTTGTTTCATCATTCAATTCGATCTAAATCGGGAGAGTAAATGGCTTGTGAACATCAGGAATATGTATGAGCGAATCTCGCTAATGGAGTCCCGTTATAGTGATGGTCACAAATTGGACCGACTGCGTCAATTGGATGCTAATATACGATTAGATTCAACAACGTCTACCGCAAAAATCACTCCAAACAAAGCCAGGCTGTTGAATCGGTGATATTAGTAAAATTGTACAGATTTTTTAATACGATTTAGCAAAAAGTATACGTTTCAAGTACCAAGTGCCGTGAGGTATCGGCGGCAGAGTAGAATAGTACCTCCCTCTGTACCAGGTGTCGTACAATACGTATGTGTACCAAGAGGCGATTAAAGGCGAGGTAAAAAACTTACTTTCTTAGAGAGGCTTATGTCCAGTGAGTGGACAATGGACTCTCAATGGCTGTGATGATGGTGATGATGATGATGGTGAACTGTTATATTATCGAATACAATTTGAGTTCATTATTACTCACAACCAACTGGCCCACATAAATTCAAATAGATTCTCTATTGTTACTTAAACAATTTTCTTGGAATTCCGTTTAAGGATTCAAAACTTAAAATTAGGTCTTTGAATCCTTAAATAGAATGTTAGATCAAGCAGATAGCACGTTTATACCGAGGGGTGTTGGCAGAGCAGAATACCACCTCCCTTTGTACCGAATATCTTACGCGACTGAGGAACCGGAACCAACAGATGGCGGTATATCATTCCGAACAGTGTACCTCAAATGTATTGACAAGCATCAAAAGCAGCATCCCCGTTGTGAAGTTACTCTCTACAATTGCCACTACGCTTGCCCGGCGTTGCAATTATGGGCAACATTCTTTTATATTTTGGGGAGGCAAATTCAAGTTCTAGCGATAGCATTTCGATGTATTGTAAAACGTCGCTGGCTGTAACAAAAATATTGTGACAATCAGCAAGCGCGTCGGGTGAACACAGCGCAAGCAGCGACGCTGTAGCCTATAGCCGCCGTCACTCGGCTGTAGCCGGGTGTAGCCGACTGTAGCCGGGTGTAGCCGGGTAGCGGGTTAATATCCGTGAGAGCAGCCGGCCACACAACCTAATTACAGCCGACTTTGTTGACTGCTGTCGGTCGGCCGGCCGAAAATGCATTTCGGCGCATTTGTGATGTATGTCGCAGCCATATCGAGGGCATACGTGTCGACAGACAGCGTACTTTTTTATAATATGTAGTTGTCATTGGATGTTTTTATGTATTCGTAGTTAGTAATTTAGTAAAAAAATAAGATGACATCTTGTAGGTTTTTATTATCATCATCATCATATTGCCGCCATTGGAAGTCCACTGTTGGATATAGGCGTCAGCAAGAAATGAGGGTCCCGTAATTGCCACGTTGGGCAGGCGTGGTAGCAGTTGCATAGAGACCATTCGTGGCGGTGATGCTGCTTCCCCTCATCAACCTGTTGAATTCGAGCTATGCTGTTTCGGGTGGATACAACGCCATCTCTCGGTTTTGGGGGCATTTTTTCATAAAAGAAATACGCGTAAATTCGATAACTGCCGGTGTAATGAGGTGACATGTAGTTGTATAGAAAGTTAGGTAGTCGGTTCTGTTAGTCAAAACTAGGTTACATCTGCAGTATCGGCGGCGAGTAGGCCGCGCTCAGCCGGCTCAATCTAGTCGAGTCGATCTATCAACAAGTGATCGATCCGCGGCCGCGCTCGTCGAGTGCACGAGCCGCAGTGGCGGCGGTAATCCTATATGCTGCTGCTTCTGCTTCGTTAGCGAAGCGCAGCGCCGCATTGTGCGACGATCTGGTGACGGGAGATTTGCAACTGTTTGCTGCGAATATTGGGTTTCCTCAAAATGAGTTAATAAAGCAAAATGTGTTACATGCAAGCATACACCATCCGTGTATGCTTGCATGTAAGTCATACGTGTAGGCATGGTCTAATAAATACAAAAAAAATCACAAACGACATCTCATACATTGATCCGACTCCGAAATAAGTAGCTTAAAGCACTTGAATTACGGACATCACACAACAGAGAAATCACAAATAAAACACTTAACACCCAGACACAGAACAAACACAAATATTCATCAAATAAATATTTATACTGGGCGGGGATCGAACTTACGACCATTAGTGCACAACCGAATCATGTCCCTCCTTCAATAAGCGAGCAAGCCAGAGTGCTGAGACGCCATGTTCCATCGCGGGCCAGCGTGCTGGGCGACAAGTGGGTTAATCTGTCCCGCCGGTCCTGTCTCTGTAAGCCGGTTTGCCGCATGGCGGCCCCGAGCAAAGCGGCTTTTGTAAACAGAATATTGGATTCTGCACGGGCACACCGGGGAGCGGCACCGTTCGGAACTTTGGCTACCGCTCTAACGTGTTTAACGTTGAGGTACTAAATGTAGTCTTTGTGTGCTCAAACAATTTGCTTGGAATTCTGTTTAAGGATTCAAAACTTAAAATTAGTTCTTTGTGCTGAATGTTAGATCAAGCACAGAGTACGTTTATACCGAGGGGTGAGCAGAATACCGCCTCCTTTGTACCGGATATCTTAAGCGACTGAGGAACCAAATGCTCAAATGTATTGACAAGCATCAAAAGCAGCATCCCCGTTGTGTTGTGAAGTTACTCTACAATTGCCACTACGCTTGCCGGGCGTTGCAATTATGGGTAACATTCCTCCTTTTTTGGGCAGGATAAAGCCACTGGACATCGAACAGCTGATATGATGTTTATAAAAGAATAAAGAAATAAAATAATCTAAAATCAGCTCAAAATGATAAAAGCACTATCTTTTTCGGGATCAAAAGAATAAAATCGTCGCACTGGCCTCGCTCACCTATTTCTACCGCCAAGCAGCAGTGTTCGCATTGCTGTTACGATTTAAAGTTGCTTGGCAACGCGCTGTTAAAATAATTCAGAACTTTAGATAACATAGTGTTAACGATTATATTTTGACAGGCCCGATGACGCAGATAGTAGTGATCCTTAATGTCTCGTGCGTCAAAGGTCGTGGGTTCGATCCCCAACTAGGGCGAATCTTATATGATGATATTTATGTTTGATCTGTGTCTGAGTGTTAAATATATGTATTTAAGTAGTATATTTGTGATTCCTCTGTTGCCTGGCATTCGTAACACAAGTGCTTTAACTAACTACACTTGGCATTTAATCTATTTCCATCTGATACGTCAGCTGTTTCTTGTAGCCAGTACGTATTCGTATTACAAGGGATATAATAATAATAACTTTATTCAACAACAAAAGGTAACTTAAACTAAAATACATTTTGATACTTAGGTACCTAAACTAGGTCTAGCCTGTTCTTATAGGCACCTATGCTCTAGTGTGCATGTAGGTGTGGATTTGTGTCTATATGGTCTAGTGTAATACAAAGCTTGTTAATTCAACACATTATTTACGATAACGATTCGAGCATTATTAAGACTACATAGAATTTAACCATGTTCTTACTTTATCAAATGATTAAATATGTACTTAGTTAACTAGATAATGGTTAAGGTTGTGTATTTAGTTCTGGAATGTAGTGGAATGCCGTGAGAGTAGTTCGTGCCGCCGCAGTGTGCTGTACACCTTACATTATATTGTTCCACGTTGCACTACCACAGCGCGCTCTACCGACAGAGTTTCTTGTAGTGCAGCGACACAAACCTGATACTCACAGATGGTCCGCGTTTTTTTTTATTATACATATGAAGTAGTCCTCATACAAGGTCGTCCGCATTGGTTCTTTACACTCACCTATTTCATCGGCGAATTAGCAGTGTTCGCATTGCCGTTTTCCGGTCTGAAGGGTGAAAGTGGCAGTGGAATCACTGAGTAATGTGGCACAATATCTTCAAGCCACAAGGTTGGCAACTCGTTAGTGATATCCTTGTGATATGACCATATAGTGATATCCTTGTATAACGAGCGTAAACAGGCTGCAGTGATATTTACTATCACGCGGACTGTATTCTTGTTAGTCGACCTGGTCGAATAAAAAAAGGTCTACAACTATCTATATAGACCGCGTGATAGTAAGCGGCAATGAGTCCTTTACCCAGTAATTTTACTATTATCCGGATTATTATCTTCAAACCGGAACACAGCAATGCAAACACCACTATTTGGCGGAAGAAACAGAAACTCTTAGAGATTTTTTTGTGTTATTGTCAAAATTAACGGTCTCCTAGGTCAGTGTTATTGGTCATTTAAATAAACGAATAAATATTTAATTTGCACAAAAACATGGTATAAATGATGACAAAATTAATTAAAGTTGCTCATGTTTCACTAATAAAATAGCATGAAAATCATTAACAATCTCACATCACATATTCAAAATTTCAATAATAATTACAAATTTTATTTAGCAAATTTAATTACATTCACTGAAGTAATTAGTGTTTTAACGTCATTCACTCTGCACATAGTATTTTTAATGCATAAAATCTAAGTTGTCGAAAAGTAAATTGTCGACAAAAGTGCTGTGGCTCGTGCGTGTGTAATAATGTAGTGAAAGGACCTCCAAAAATTATACTTTTAAAGATTCGTAACACTGTTCCCGGATATTTCTAAGTAAAGTGATGCTGATGCCAAGCGATAGTTCGTTGTGGATATCCGCAGAGAAGACTTGTACACAAATGGCATTTGCTTGCTGAGAGGATAGATAACTAACTGTATTTCCGATGACTAGGTTTTTTACATTCTCAATTTCAACAAATAGCATAACGAATGATGACGCTGAAATGTGTCTACATCCTATCCTTATACTTGTTGTGCTATTTTTTACTGAATGCTTCCTTTATTAGCGGACAATCTGTGTTATATTATAAGTGTTAAAAAGCGACATGCTCACGCCAACGTTAGTTACGAAGAAAATTAGGAAAGCAAATAGTAAATTACCACAACATCTCATACATTGACCTGACTCCGTGGTAAGTCGCTTAAAGCACTTGTGTTACGGACGCCAGGCAACAGAGGAATCCCAAATATACTACTTAAATACATATATTTAACACCCAGATATAGAACAAACATATATATCATTATATAAATATTTGCTCTAGGTGGGAATCGAACCCACGACTCTTGGGTCCACCCACAACACAGGATGCACAAGAAAGGATTACTACCATCTGCACCATCGAATCCGTCAAAGAATATTGATACTAAATATTAGTCTTTATTTAATTTTAATTGCGCCTGTTACACTTAATTTATACAGTCGAAAAACTATACACCATGATAAAACAATATTGTCACCAGGACCTAGTTTACGACATTAAATGTTCTACAAAAAAATAAATGCCTTTGAAATCAATTAATACTTGTATCATAAATAAATGTATCTGATATATAATAGCTTGAAGTTGTGAATAAACAAACAGGGTATTTTAGCAGCATTAAACCTAGATCATGTTTAATTTGTAAGTCATTATACCCTTGTGTAAGACGAAACGAACTAATGGTCTTCGAGGTATACATATTTAATTAATTAATTATATATGTACAGCTTCAACATACAATTGCAGCGAGGCCAACTCGTTCATGTGTATTTAGCCTAGTTTAATATAACACTTGTTAAATTTAACTAGGCGAAAAATAGACTGGAATATGGAGCTACATACTTTAATTACAGAACTATTTATTTACTATTTATTATTATGGACTAATCTGGCACTAGCATCTTCTATATATGTATCATCGTCTTTAAACCAGCCATTTAAAGTCCACTGTTGAATTGGCCTCCCAAAGAAAGGGGAAATATTGCACATAATGCCACCCATCATCGCCTTGTGTGTTTGAACTATATCTGTCGGTTCTGGTACCTTAGTCGCCTCTTACAACACCTCGTACAGCGGAAGTACTATTCTAGTCTACCGGTACCTCATAATATATAAATATTTGCTCATAATATAGAATATGTTTAATTTACAAAAATCCTTTAATCTAAATCTGTATGTGGTAATAAGAAGCTGACTGACTAACTGTCATATCAACGCAGGACTTAAACTATAAAGGTCAGAAATTTGAAATTTTGCACTGGGTTTCCTCTTATACGTACGAAAGCACTAGGATTTTTAAAAATGCACCCTCTAAAGGCTAAATTTGAAGTTACTCGAATGAAATCAGTATCAGTATAAAGGTTCTTCATTGAAAGTAAAAAAACATGTGTAAGATATTTTTTCCTATTTTTCCCGAAAATCACCCCTTCCTGGGGGTAAAAAAGAAGTGGAAAATTAGTACGAAAGTCATGCAACTTTACGAAGGTAAAACGGCGGGGCGTTGCTAGTATATTACAGCTAGGATTGATCTAATTGTCACATCACTGGAAAAAATAACGACTTTGTGAAAGGGACCAGGAAAGTCACGGGCAACTGCGAGCGTTTTATGACATTTGTGACTAGGCCTGGATATAAAAACAGATGATACACCTGCCTTAATGTGATCACGTCGGAGTCCGGTTAATGTGCCACGTCGCGGTGACGGCGACACCTGGCTAATGGACTCCACACCACCCGCGAAGCCTTAAACGAGCACAGGTAAAGCTGACAACGACCGGCTGTTATATAAAATTTTACGTATCAAATCTTTTTTAATACTTTTTATTATTTTACATTTTCACCATGTCTACAATCACGCATACTACCCGCGTCATTGCAGTTTATAGACGCTCGTCATATCAAAAGGCTTTCACTAGCGCGTTGCCAACCTTGTGAAGATATTATCAAACCGAAACACAACAATGCGAACACTGCTCTTTAGCGGTAGAAAAGGTGCGGTACAAATGCAGACAACGTTTGTATGAGGTGTACACTTTTGTTTTAAGAGTGAAATTTTGTTATAGGAGTTTAATCAACTAAAGTAGTTATGTTTGTGTTATGTATAAAATTTCATCAACTATTCTATATGTATTCTCTCTGAATACATGGTGATGATGGTATGTGGATAGTTTGAACCCTAGGGAAATATACAGGGTGATTTAATTCCTGGAAAAGATTCCTCGGGCCCCTATATACGAGTAGTGTAAAGTTTATACACATGGAGTTTTAGACGGAATCCTATATGCTTCTTAAAATTTAGCTTGATTAGAATGACTGACTGAATGACTTTAATATAATGCAATTAGGCATCATTATTTGTTGATGCTATAGTTACATAACAAAAGTTTCACAAATAAAGCGTATAAAAAATCAATAAAATTAAGACAAATATACATTAAAATAATTTAAATACACGTTATTTTGACAGTTTTAGCGAAATGAACTCCCTATGTAGTATAGCTATTACATGGTAAGGCAGTAATAAATAACTTCGTTGTGGTTCAAACAGACTCCATACTTAAAGAAATATAGAAATATTTAAATACCTATTTAATATGGAGAAAGTTATACGAGCCGGCAATTTCACAGCAAATAAATACCTTCAAAAAGCCCGCCCCATTCAGAGCACAGCCAACACCGTTAAAAAAGGTGCTACACCATTCCGGCTACGGAAGCTACGAGTTATGAGAAACGCGTGCTACGGGCGCCGTAGCACGCGACTACGGAGCGCCATAAAACAACAATGCAAATTTATAGCTTGTGTTGCATTAGCATTAGATTTACATACATTTCACGACTGCGTATCAAGTAAATGTCGACGTAAACACTACATTGTTGACTTTGATTTGGGGATTTTATTGCAGATCAGTGAATGCAACTCAGTTGTGTAGGTATATTGACATACTATTCACACAACATCTGTTACATTGATCAGACTTCTAGGTAAGTCGCTTAAAGTACTTGTATTACGAATATCAAACACTGAAGAATAACAAATAAAATACTTAAATACATATTTTTAACGCCTAGACACAGAAAAAATACAAATATCATCATATATGTACATATATATCCTGGGTGTAATGATAGGATCACTACCATCTGCGCCGTCGGGCGATTATCGGGCATTAATGGCAGTAAACGGTGTTTGAGTTTATATAATGTTATTTGATTATTAAAACATCTATTTTGCGACCAAAACACGTAAAATAGTATCAATTATTTTCTAAGAAACTGTAGGTTGAGTGTTTATTCGGCTTTGTTCGATATTCACAACTTAACTAATTAGAATATAAAGTTCAATAAAACACGTTTTAAAGCCTTTAAAAAGTAGTTTTATTATGATTCATGAAAGAATAAACGTAAGGAAACACAACATTTGACGTTTATTGATCGTTGATGTTTGACAACTGCGTCGTATTATAACTTTTTATTATTGTCGTGTATAAAATTAAAGGGCATAGAAAACAGTACGATGGTTAGTTGCCACTGTTATTATAACCATTTGTTAAGGTAATTATACTTTCTTTGCGTTTATTCCTGGCTTTGTTTGTTTTTTTTTACCTCAAATGGCATGTCACTGTCCAGAACCATCAATTTAAATAATATATAATCTCTTGGTTCACTGTTGTTTGACGGTCTAATTCGACAGAAGCTAATACAAAATACTCGCCCAGAGTAACATACCTTAGTGATATTTTAATTTTAAAAAATGACACACATCGTACATGATGCATTAAAGAGTCTCCCAGCGGTATTATGCTTGCGTCGCGCTACGTTCAGCCATGAAATTGGTCTAAAATTTTATCCACGGCCAATTTCATAGCCTATTTCATGTTATCGAAAGGAATAAACACCTTAAATCCGATATAATAAGGTTCTTTATCGAGAGGCGATTATAGCTTATTATGCAATAACATGGTTATTGTCAATTAGATGGGCTCGGATAATTCGTACGGGTTGAAAAGATCACCGGCCATTTTGGTAATGGCGGATTCGACGTATTCAGCAAAAGCGGTGACCACGCCATTAATGCGGTTTTCACATGTAAATGATGTTTGCTGATGTGATATCATTTTATATTATAAGTCGAATGGTTGTGTTTGTTATCAAGACGGTATATTAATAATTTTGGTGTCACATATTTTATCTGATTATTGTTTACTTTATCATTAAAGTGAAAGAGTTTGTGGATCTATTAAATGAGTTAACGAGTGACGGATATATTGAACGGTAAGTGAAAGCTGGAAATAGTGTTAATGGAGCCCTGTATGCATTTATGGGCAGCCAAAACATGTTATAATGAACACGACTGGCTGTTCATAAAAGTGTGTCAGTTCCAACAATGACATATGGTAGTAAATGCTGTTGAAATGAGAGCACTTCGAAGTATGTATGGTGTGATTTTGAGAGATAGATCGATGGGCTATGAAAGATGGTGTAGTGACAACAATAGAGAAATACGAGGTGGACAGACAATCTTAGTACCACAGGCGATGCAGCTGCATACATCTGGTCCTATAAGAAGTCTCATGGGGAGATCTATAACGAGTTCTTAAACAGTGGACGTCCTACGGTTGATGCGATACGTGTATCTAAATTAGGGATAAGAAATTTGTACTCTGATATAAATAATTTTTAAAAATCTTAAAATGCAATAAAATATTTAACTTTAAAATATTTTTTATTTCTATAAAGCCACCATGCTGCTGTCACGAGGATGATAAAGGATCACCATTACAATCACCAGATGGCCGCCACTATCCACGCGTGACAAAACAAACGGTTAATTCTAACACCAAAGTAGAAGTCATTACTACAACACACAAGACACAGTATCCAAGTTCATGCTTTTGGAAAATAAAATAACAGTCAAGGGTGAGAGGTGCGCGTGCAATACAACGCCTGGCTCAGGAAGGATGGAAGGTTAAGATTTCAGAAAGCAAATAAAATATGGGGTCTATAACGTTAACATCAATCAGGGTTATTTTTCCGCGACTCGACTGCATAATTATTGCTCTAATTTATGTCAGTGAAAGTCCTGAACAAACAGGCAATTTCTTTTTTGCTCATATCATATACATTCTCACATAGATCGTATTTAGACATAACAGGCAGATAAATAAAATTTTGTATAAAGATATGTAATGTACTAGTAATTCATATGAGTTTGAATAGAAATTAACAAATTGTTTAAAGTTATTTGGGATTTTGATTACTGCAAATTTATTTGAGTTTAACATTTAAATTGTTGAATAATTTCAAAATTATTCATTAGACCTTGTAGTTGGTGAAACGTTTTTTGGTTTAGCACCACTTATTGCAACACTACATAATTTCAAAACCACATATGCTTATAATGGTAAAAAATAGGAATATTTGTTGACCGCAAATACTAAGGCCTCAGCATAACATATCCAGCGGGAAAGAACGCAGGCAGGAGTACAAGACATAAAGGAGGGAAGGCATCTAAGGGGGTAGGAATGTAAGGTAGCACAGGAGTCAGGCATCCACGACACCGATACACCACTCACCCCTTGATTTCGCTAGTCTGACGCGTTAGGTTTACGCGGTATCTGGAACAATGTGCAACCCCTAACTATAGTGTTCACGTGTCTAGCCTCGATTCAACTGCAGGCCCTTTAGAACCGTGTCACAATCGACTTTGTGTGAGCATTGGCAATCAATTTGGTGTTTGTTCAGTTGACAAGGTTCTACTGGACTGCGGTTTGAATTGGTTGGCTGTAAATGTAAGTATACATACAGTGCTTGCAATGTAGTTAACTGTACTAATGTCTTATTTTGTAAAGTGAATTGAAGACTAATTGCTCAAAACTGAAACTGATCGAAACTTTACAAGTTACCGAAAAATGTAGTTCTAAATTATTCTGAAACATTTTGTTCGAACTAATCAATGGTGTATAGGTCTGTACATTAAATATGATTACAAATAATAATGATAAATTCCCACAACATCTTATACATTGACCTGACTCCGTGGTAAGTCGCTTAAAGCACTTGTGTTACGGACGCCAGGCAACAGACGAATCTCAAATATACTTATTAAATACATATATTTAAAACCCAGACACAGAACAAACACAAATATCAACATATAAATATTTTTAAGTGGGAATCGAACCCACGATCCTCGGCGTACAAGATAGGATCTCTACCATCTGCGCCATCGGGCCCGTCAAATACTTTATTCGTTCAAGCACTTTACATATTAAATCATATATACAAATACAGTGATTTTTAGTATTCACCAATAAATATTTGATAATTATATATTATAAATATATATTTATTTTGAAATGGTGAATATATTATTAATTATATAAGAAACTTAACTTCGCCTTCTCGATTATATATATTTGTAACCAATGGTAAATATTACTAATTACTTGAAATAGGTGATAAATTTATTGATTCAAATTAAAACTAATATGAATTAAGAGACGATGATCCAAATATTCATATCGTGTTGTTATTTTGCGTGACAGACAAAAATAAAACAAGACATTTACTTTGCATATTTGAACACTATTAAACAAAATTAAGTCACATAGTTACATTAACAAAGCAACTTGTACAGCGGTTCGAAGAACCTGAAGAAAATGTTCAAAGCGTTAATTATATTATTTACACACAGCCGGAATGATTGAGACAAATTCACACGGACAGAGTTAGGCGCATCTCTCAATACTTCTCACAGCTGGAACATCTGAAGCAATCAAATTGCACAACGGACGCCATATCAATATATTATCGTATTGTATCCTAATAGAGAATGATGGGGGTTATCTGGCCGGCACAGGGAACTGTGATCGTTCGCGACGTGCCCAATCTACCCCACATTGCCCACTAACGACGTCACGTGTTACACCCCGGGCGCGGTCCGAGCCACGAGAGACGGCGACATGGTTCCATCATGTCAAACTAGTTATAGCCCGCAACGTCGCGTGGAAGTTTTGATGAAGCCAGTGAAATTAGCGCCTCCTTCGAGCCGTACATCTCGTCAATTAGCTGGATCCATTTTGTTTGGTCCACATATCATATAATTGCAAATTGAAAACATTTTTAAAACCCTGTTTCTATATTTAGAATTGATGTTTGTTTTTATAGTAGTATCAAGTCAAGAACGTACTTAACTTAACGAGCCGTGAGGTACCAGCGGAGTGGAATAGTACCTCCCTCTGTACTAGGTGTCGTAAGAAGCGACTAAGGTAGAGAAACCGACAGACAGCGGTATATCCATCTGAAAGAGCGCAGCTTAAATACTACAGAGTGGGGATAGGCAGCAGCATCTTCGTCATGAAGTCGCGCCCTACGATTGCTAGGTTTAGCTCGACAGTTATGGGCTAAAATCCCCGTATTATGAGGAAAACTATGTCTAACAGTGGACTAAAAGGCTGATATAATGATAATAAGTGCAAGTAAAACGTTGACCCGCTACCGCGTGTTACCTGCGAGCAGATGTCGAATGATGGCGCATTAATTTGTATGCGGCCCAGCACTATTTGGCTGCACCGCGGACCCTATAGCCGGGACGCAACCACACAACATAGATTATTGTTACTGGCCTGTACATCCGTTAATCCATCAGACGCATCCTTCTATCTATGTGCTTTACAAAAATCAATTAGGAGCTCCAGCTCGAGAGCTCATCGACCATTTGAAGTAGGTATTTTAGGGTGCCGTACCGCAAAAAAACTCGTCACTATGCTACCGCAAGGATATCACTAGAGCACCATCAACCTTATAATTAAAAGCTATGAATATCACTGCCTCTAGCACCCTTTTCATTAGAGGGTGTCTGCGTGTACCATAACATTCATAACATAAAAAATATCCTTAAAGTAACAACAGAACAATACGAACACCGTTGTTAGATGTGGCGATATAGTCAGGTGAGAGTGTTAGACCCGAGTGACAGGTACCTGCTAGTGCAGACCTTGCGAGTGCAAGTCTACCAAATGAAATTAATTTTATGAAGGGAATTTAATTTTTAGTTTTGATTATTGAACATCTAGCATTCGCGTTCGCGGCCTTGGTTTTCATATCGTTATAGACTAAGTTGAATTAAGACCATTTTTCTTATTGAGGAGTAACCAGTATGTTTCATATCCTCCGAAGCCTTCGTGTTTACAGTATAGATGAAATAAAACATATCGTATATGTGTACCGTTGCTTAACAAAAGAAACAAACTATTTCTTCATCTCTCATTCCAATAAGGAATATTACAATTGAAAATCTGTCACAAATGACAGACAGGTCATTGACACCGCAATCAATGTACAACGAATTTCAAAGAAAATAAAAACGACACATAATCCGGATAATATCTAACAATCTATTACAGATAAAAATACAACGAAAACAGTAAAAAGCTCCACAAAAGACTGTACGAAATAACGGCAAATTTAGCCGTATCAGCCACGTGACAAAGGGAAAGTAGATTAAAACGAACGTCGACAATCCCCGCGCCGATATTTGCCCGGCGAGCGCTCGGAGCGCTGCGAGCGTGCCGAGCGATCCGAGCGCGCCGGGCGAGCGCTAATGAGTTACAAAGTTCGTTTGCTTCTCTCTTTTAGCAGCCATTAACTGGCTTTTACTTATTACACCGTTAATGCTTTCCGAAGTATCACGGTTTGATGGACGATATTTAATCTTTTTCCCTGTTATCTTGTGGTTTATTTGTGTAGTGTTATATAATTTTCGTATCTGTTAGTATGTGGTGCTGGCAAGTACGACGAGTCCGACATTCTACGACTGAGGTACCAAAACCAATAGGTATCATCTGTATTATCCTTTAAGGTGGCGGTATGCCCGTCCGATACCGCGTAGCTCAAATGCAACAGGACGGGGATGGGATGCAGCATTCCCGTCGCTAAGCTTCTAAGATATAATCAAGGCTTTCACATTAATTAATGTAAAAAAAAATGGTGGTTTATGGGCGACATCCGTTTATGTACTTAAACCCCTAACTTAGCTAGTCGCCGCTGATCTGACAGTAATATTTAATAATTGTGTAGATTGCGGCGTTTTTAGATCAGGATTCTCCGCTATTACTTCTGGCCGAAACTAATTTTAGACCGATATCAGTACTGCCTTCATATATAACATTTTATAATAATAATCACATGCACACTACAATACATCTGGTTTCAAAAGGAGTCCTTCAACAACTGATGCTGGTGTTGAGCTCTTAAAAATATTTTTAATGCAAGGGAGAAATCCCATAATGCTTTAGGGGTTTCTTTGCGAATTAGGTTATGCTAAGGTTAGGAAACTACGGCACCATGGCTTTACAGGTTTTGTTGAAGACTTATAAAAGGCTTAAGAATTAGAAAATACAGAGCAAAAGGTGAATGTGAGCGGAAAACGACCATCATCACTACAGCTATTGGAAGTTCTCTGATGGACATAAGCTTTCCCAAGAACAGGTGAATTTTGCCCATAATTGCCGCGCTGGGTGAATGTGTTGGCAATCGCAGAGCGCAACTTTCACGACGTGGATTCTACTGCCCATCCTTGCCCTGTGCATTTAAGCTACACTGTCTCAGATGGATATACCGCCATCTGTCAGTACTGGTACCTTAGTCGCTTTTCATGATACCTGGTTCAGAGGGAGGTATTCTCCCTGCCGTTACTTCGCGGCAAACAATCAATCTGACAAAAGTGTTATTTTTGTTGAGCAGACAACAGTTTATAGAAACAATGGCGATGTGATCTTTTAAAAATGATCCCAAGTATATATTGTGAACCTCGAAGTACAAATTAACGTGGCATCGTCATTATTAGAAATACAATAACGATTGAATGGAAATGTCCGTAATTTATTACCAATTAAACCACAAGTGATGCAGAGCTCAAAAGCCTTACAACTTTACGTTACTTCAACTCGGGAAGAGACAAACGAAGTTGCCGGGACAACACACCGCTAGTCCGTTTGTGTCCTCCCCCCTCCCCTCGCAGCCCCCCTCGCGACAAATTAAACAAAGCAATCATACAGCCCAAAGAACAATGCTGGCTGATTAATTACTGTTCGCCGAAGCTTATTTGTGTCAGATCGAACGAATTCGGGAAATTTAATATTAATTGCGAAATATCGGTCCTGTATTCATTAATTACGTAATTTTGATTCTGATTTATATCGCAGACGCTTGTGCCCTCCATTCAAGCACAACATGAATTGTCATCAAATTGACATCTTTTTTAATATAATAAAGAATACCTACTTTCACAAATTTGGGCGTAAAAACAAAACGTACGGGACCTTTATCACTGTCAGTTTTTCTTAAAAGTGGTGTGATGAACTAATGAACTTGCTATAAACATTGTTTTAAAACGTGCGCGAGCGGCCGACTTAGAATTATTAGGCAAATAAAATTATACCTAATTAAGTAAATACAAAAAGTTGTAAACAGCTGTACTGCTTCAAAAGATTTTTTTATTAGCCCAGGTCGATAAATAAGCATACAGTCCGCGTAATAGTAAGAGTCGCGCAGCCTGTACACGCTTGTAATTTTTAAATTAGTAAAAAACACACGGTTTTCATATATATCATGTATTGTTTATATATAGGCCGATATACGTACGAGATCTACATCACAGAGATAGATCTCGTACAAAAGGTCGTCTACATTAGTAGTAAGTCTCACCTGTTTCTACCCCAAAATAGCAGTGTCCGCATTGCTGTATTCCGGTCTGAAGATAGAGAGGGGTAGTGAGTTAATGGGTAATGTGGCATAATACCTTCAAGTCTCAAGGTTGGCAACGCGTTAGTGATATCCTTGTGATATTACGATCATCTAAAGACTGCAAAAACGCTTACTTTCATGCGGACTGTATGCTTGTTTGTCGACCGGATCAATAAAAGTAAGTAATTCTTGTTGTATAGTATTGTGCCACTCAGTCCTTCATTCCCTTCCCCTCCTTCTCTCACGAAACATTACAATTACATATCGTTTATGTGCTCCATGCGCGACGTTCTTTATTAAGGGTTGTTGGAAAATACGCTGATATTTTATTTTCAAATACGCTGTTTTTTACTATTTTTTTATATGACCAAATCGACAAACAAGCGCGCTGTCTGCGAAATAGTAGGCATCATTGCAGCTGGGAAAAATAGGCTAAAGAAATAGGTGGGAGTGAGGTACTAACAGCTAGACCTCGGCTAGACCTTAATAGGTATTACAGTTATTTACTGTTTAGCCTGATCTATGACTATGATCCATGAGTTCTGATATAAATACGTTAGTAAGTCAGCCCTGCGCAGTCTTCTTTATTTCCCATCCGTCCCGGCATAATTTCACAGCCGCCATCTGCCATCGTTGCGTATCTTTGAAAGCAACAATTGTGTCGACTTTTACGATGGATGTGTGTAATTTAGTTCTGTGTTGCGCGCGCCGCCAGCTTGTTTCATAAAACAAAATATTTTTTCACATGGACTCGACGTCGTGTTCATCGCGCATATTGCTAACAACTAAAGACTACCTTATTAAACTTGTTGCTGTTTTTTTGACGTTTCGGTAATTTTGAGAGAAACGTGTTAGGATGTGAAAGTAATGAAGTAACTGATGAGTTGAAAATATAGATATTCTCATGTACGTATGTATGTACATGAGAAGATCTATATTTTGTACATCACGCCTGTGTCCCACCGCGGCAGGCAGACACTATGGATCTCCACTTTTTACGATCGTGGCATACCTGTCGCTTCCCTTACACGCTCGATTATTCATAGTACTTCTGACCTGGACATTCTTTAATACCTCTTCTACCTGATTAAGATATGTAATATATATATATTTGTTCTATATATTTCTTCTTATGTATATTTTTAATATTTGTTACTTATCTTATCATGCGAATACCGCAGACGATCAAACCAAAATGAACAGACATAAGAAATAAAACTTTAGCGTTAATATTACCATAAACATTCACCATCGTGCTAGCTATTTGCTAGCCACTGCTGGGTGAAGGCAAGAAAGGGAGAATCTTGCCCATAATTGCTACGCTGTTGGCAATCGCAGAGCCCAGCTTTCGCGACGGAGATGGTACTACCCCGGGCGCCCCAAAGCCTCTCTCACGACAACTAGTATAGAAGGAGGTACTATTCTACTCTGGTACGACAAAAACATTTACGCTATATTATTTCTGAGTCAAACAATAATGATCAAGATTTCATTCCTATATAAACAGTTTCTGTTTTATTTTCTCAATAATAAATATATAATAACTATATTTATATATAAAAACAGTTCGGAAAACAGTGACTTAAAATATAAGAGTAAACCATTTGTATCTATAATTATTTTAATAAGAAAACTTTTTTTCGACTGGCCCGATGGTGCAGATGGTTATCCTGTCTTATGCGCCAAAGATAGTGGGTTCGATCCCCACTACAACAATATATGTATCTAATTATTATATTTGAGATACCTCTGTTGTCTGATATCGGTAACATAAGTGTTTTAAGCGACTTATCACGTAATCAGGCCAATGTATAAGATGTTGTGGAAATTTATTATATTTTTTTAAAACAAGTTAAGTTTCATATGATAATTACTGGAATCGGTTTCGAATAGATATCAAGAAACTATCGCAAATCTCAAATTGTTACAGATACACGATCAATACAACCACCAAACTATCCGTACAACAACACACGTAGAATGAAATGCAAACAAGAACACAGTCCAAGACATGTTAATATTCCCGACTGGCCAGATTGGGAGCATCGTCGGTCGGCGACAAACAAGCTTCGTAAACAGAATAGATCAACAAACATGGCCGCGTGCATCTTGTGTTCTATGCGATATGCCCTGGATACGGGCAGGTCCCATGAGCTCTCCGTAATAATAAACAAATAAAATCACACAATATCTTATACATATCTGACTCCGAGATATGTATCTTAAAAGATTGTGTTACGGAAATCAAATTACAGAGGAATTACTAATATATTACTTAAATAAATATTTAAAAGAAATTAAACAAATACTATTTGTTCATGTAAAAGTTTCGGGTGGGGATCGAATTCACGGCCCTTGGTATAAAAGACCGGAACACTACCAAATGCGCCATCAGGTTAGTAGAATCACAAATAAAATATAAATTTCCCTGCAATTCAGTTAGTTCCGAAGTGAACGCTATCTCTACTTCTTTAGAATTGCTAAGTGCTCACATAAACTCATGCTTGTCTTGCATTCTCTACTTTATTTACTATATTTACTATACGAAGTCAGCTTTCGAGAGGTAAACTCGTCTACTTGCTACCTCAGCAATATCGAATTGCATATACAATGCAATTTGTACAAGAGCTGTGTCCACGCAGACTCCGCACGGCCTGCCTTTACTGTGCAGCCCGAAAGGAGCTCGCACACAAAAAGATTGCCAATGCCCGCTCCGGACACTTGGCTACAACTACAATACAACAAATGAGAACACGGGGAGACATTCTACTAGATGAAAATCCAGAATATGGTTGGTCTTCCAATTGTGTCGCTTTATTCCATACATGTATTTTCAAATATAATCTAATATAAGAAATTTTATTTTTAAATATATAACATGTCTTTTCTTACCACAGAAACATGGTAGTCTGACTAATAGTCGTAAGAGGCAATTAAGGTATTAGAACCGACACCTACACTGTGGCGGAATATACATCCGCAACAGTGTAGCTCAAATGCATTGTGCGGAGATGGGCAGCAGCATCCCCATCGCGAAAGCTGCGCTTTGCGATTGCCAACACGCTTGGCGTGGGCAGCAATTGTGGCCAAAATTCCCCCTTTCTTGGGAAGGCCAATGCCCAGTCGTGGACTTTCAATGGCGGATGTGATGATGATGTGAGTCTATATAAATAATTGTGTATTACATCGTTCTAAACTCAACTCAACCACATTAATATAGTCGCAATTTGCAAGTAATTCGGTGACTGAGAAAAACGATATCGCTTAATTAAATCATTTAGAAGCACCCCCAAAAGTTATGTATTAGTGAAACTATCAAATTAATGGATATCCATCCAACTCGGGTGTGCGGTTTCATGGCGGCGTGGCGGCGCTCGATTTGGGTCCTATCCATCAGCAAAGTTACAGTTGTTCAATTATATTCGGTCTAATTTATCTTGAATCTGTTGAAATTTTATTGCCGCTGGTAAATATAATTTATGTTTTATTTTTCCTTATTAAAGATACGACAGTAACCGAGTAATATGGAAAATATACTGGGTAGAAGTTTGTATGTCAACTTGCCATACATCGAAAATGTGGTATGAACAGAATCGATAAACCAACAAGACAAATTTACATTTATTCTACTAAAATGTGACATATATTTTTAAGATTTTGTCTAGACTAAATTGGCTTCTAGAAATTTATTGTATTAAAAATGCATTTTGATAACATCTTAATAACCGTGTTAGCAGCAAATAATCGAATTTGAGTTTATAAAAAGCTTACTGCATATAAGATCGCTATCAATCGATAAGTTTTGAGCAAAATGTAATTTTTAAATTAAAAGTAATATTGTCAGCAAGCAATCCATTAAAAGCTTAACCTGGAGATATGAAGTCACATTACCAATATCTCCACACTAATTCGTCAGATCACATCACAACACAGCATCCCATCAGTAAACGGGATACTAACCGACTAAGTTCATAATAAAAATAGACAATGAATAAACACGCACCTCTCCCTCTGGAACTTGAGCGACTGCACGCGCTGCGGGGACTTCTGCCGGAAGGTCCAGAGGTGCAGCTGGTCGTCAGCGGTGGCGGTAGCGAGCGCGCCCTCGTTGATGAGGAACTTGGCGTGCAGCACCGCCTCGCCGTTCTCGTGGCGGACATGCGCGTCCACGCCAGGCCCGCCGAGTCTGTTCTATGCGTTAAGGAAACGGTATTGCGGTAACGTTATAACGGGATTTTTGGAAACACAAGAGCGTCAAAATTGTATGTGATTCTGCAAAGTAAAGGTCTTCACTCAAGTAACATACAAGCTGACTCCAAGGTAAGTCGCTTAAGTTGTGTTACATACTTAAACACATATTTAACACCCTGAGATAAGTAAATATGAATACCCATCATTTAAATATTTGTCCGGGTGGGAATCGAACCAACGGCCTTTAGACTAGCCCGTTATGCTTTTGAAGACGTCGCTGGCATGTAAATTGAACCCCCTTCCTCGGGGTTTGTACAACCAATATTATGCTTCCTTATTCACTGAAGATCTTAGTTGACCAACAAATTTTTCCTAGTTGGTTTGGTTTAATCGGAGAGTTAACAATTTGCAAAAGATATAATTTAACTGTGCCGTGAGGTACTAGCAGAGTAGAATAGTACCTCCGCCCGTACCAGGTGTTGTATGAAGCGACTAAGGTACCTCCTATGGTACCTCCCACTGCATCAGGTGTCGTAAGAGGCTAGAACCGACAGATGGCGGTATATACATCCGCAACGGTGGAGCTCAAATACACAGGGCGAGGATGGGCAGCAGCATCGAGCAGCGCGAAAATTGCGCTCTACGATTGCCACCAACTTGCCCGGGGCAGCAATTTTGGGCAACATGGGTTTATGGCCAGCAGTGGACTTCCAATGGCTGGTATGATGACGATGACGACTTTATTGTGAATTATTTGTATTTTTAATTTTTAATAAATAATATTTTGAATATCATTATCATTATTATTATTTTGTACACCGATAGTTACGTCGGGAACTTGGTTACTCGAAAATAGCAGGACGAAGATGGACCATATTCTCGTTACAAAGTTACGCTCTACGATTGCCCCTACGTTCACAGGTTTTTAATTATAGGTTTAGAGCTGTAATGATCAATAATATATAAGGAAGGCTTGTGTGTATATGACGAAAGTGTTATTTACTCAAATTTTCATTTTTATAACTAAACAATAATTTTACTATTTATCCTTTCATTTGTATATGTGGCATCAGGCTGTGGCATTATCATTGGAATTTGTAACTACAAATTTTTGAGTAAATGTTATCTTGAAAATTTAGACCAATAATTTCACTTAAAAAATATTGCTAAGTAATATTAAGTTTAATTGTACAATAAAAGAAATTAAAGAAAAAAATTGTGTCAAAGGAGAAACCCTTTTCTTATTGAAATAAAGTGACTTTGACATAATGGTCAAATACGAAAAATAGTCCTTTAAAAGTCGTAATTACAAGTCGTTTTCTTTTGGATACAAGGACGGGTTCGTCAAAGGAATAAGGAAAATGTAACAAAGAAAATAAAGTCCAATTTTAACTTTATAAATAGGGAAATGGCTGCGAAATCGGGGTCGCAACTTTATTGAATACATTACGATAGAATAATAATTGGACAGTTATAAACTTGATGCCGAGATGTATCGGGCAGCATTGAAATGTTTGCCCCCAGAATTCAATTTGTGCTAAGTGTGGGTGACTGTGATATTTTTTGTTTGATGACATAAAAAAGTAAATCGCCTAGAAAATAAATAGAAATAACGTTTGGTAGAAAAGCAGCTTTATCGCTGAATTTTGGTACAAATATTAAGAGTATAAAGTGGAACATCTGAACGTTCACAGTGGAGCGCTTTGTGCTAATTGTGTTGTTTGTGAAGTGAGTAATTAGAGCGGGCGGCGACAGCGCGCGATAAATAATGCAGACTCAAAACTGTATTCACTTCGGGGCAATGATTCAGGTTTGTGGGGCAATTGGGCTCATTAATGGTGGGCTATATTACACAGCGGTTGTGTTCCGCGCACTTCTCACTTTAAATATATACGGGCGTGAAATCTTAATGACAATTCCAAAAGGTTCCAATGTTTGTAAAATACAACATTTGGCATGTATCAATTCAAAAAAGTAAACGTAACGCTCAAAGTTTGTACGTTCCCATGTAAAACAGACATTTTTAACAATTTTCTTTGGCCATGGACCGCGATTATAATCGAATACCAGAAAAGATACGTAAAACAAGCAATATTTACCTTTTCAAAAATATATAATGACACAAAAAATGCTAGTATAATTTAAAAGACTTGTGATATCTGATGTTTGACTTGTTAGTAATACCATCAAACCCATAAATAAACATTGTACTCCCACAATGAGGCACAATGTAGATGACACTTAACAACCTCATTAACAAAGATTAAGATTTGATTGATTGATTGATAAAATATTTTAGCAGCAAAGTGGTTTTTGTAGAGTTAGACTTTATACGAAGGACGTCGTTGGTACATCACTCTCGCCTACTTTAACCGTCCACCAGCAGGAATTGCATTACTCATTCCGGTTTGAAGGGTGAGAGAAGCAGGGAAATTAATAATATCTTTATGTCATAAGGTTGGCAATGCGCTAGTGATATCTGTGTGATGATACGAATGTCTATAAGCTGTGGTGATGTTAACTGTCACGGACCGTAAGTATGTTATGTAAGTAATGTTGCAGAAAAATATGAAGAAACAAAAGCACGGAACACCTTTATATATAAAGACTAGCAGGTCCCGCGACTTCGTCTGCGTGGAACTTTGACTTTGGGGGTATAGTAGCCTTCCTCAATAAATGGACTATCCGACACTGAGAATTTTTCAAATCGGACCAGCGATTCCTGTGATTCATCAACATGCCAGCCGTTAGAAATCCATTTCTGGACATGGCCTCTTCAAGTAAGGAGGTTTTTTGCCCATAATTGCCGCGCTGGGCAAGCGTGTTAGCAATTCGCGACGGGGATGCTGCTGCCTATCCCCGAGCTGTGCATTTGGGCTGCGCTGTTTTAGATGGATATACCGCCATCTGTCGGTTCTAGTACCTTAGTCGCCTCTTATGACAGTGGGAGGTACTATTTTACTCTGCCGGTATGCACAGCAAATTAGCGCTGAGATTAACCCGTTTAAACAAGCAAACACTCTTCACTATAGAATATTAGTATAGATTGTACTGTGTACAGTTAGATCCAACTTGAGAGATACAATAGTTTATACCACAATTTGTAGTTGTAATATTTTTTCATGATAAATATAGATACATATATACCTATGTTTATTTTACAAGCCGGGTCACGTCCCGTCAGACCGCTAAACTCGCCGATAAACGCAAGAAGATCCGATAAGAGGACCCGAATGCGGACGACAGAGCCCACTGGAAGCACTGATACCATTTATCCGAGTGCTGACGTCTCGGTGCCGCACAATTGTACTTTTATTCAGGATAGAAATGCTTAGTCTTTATCAACTAGAAGTGCCACTGAACATAACTTTATCGGTAACTGCTGCTCCTGGCTAATTCTAAAAATAATTTGAGATAACATTTGATGTACAATTTTAACACATTTACACATTTACCTAGTTATTTCAGTGCCTATTACTCCTAAAACTGAAACACAGCGATGCAAACACTGTTATTTGGCCGTAGAAATAGGTTAGAATAAGGTACTAACGCAGGCGAACTCTGTAAGAAGGCAACGCCTCGAAACGTTCTGCAGATTAATCCATCAGTAATCTACATAAATGTTTCGTGTTTTGAAAACTTTTGAAAATAGTGGCCGAAAGGTTGAACTGTGTGGCAATTGTTGAACATAAACAATAACTCAGGTTCTTTTAAACATCACTTTTAAGCCGTTGAAAAAGTACATTTACTATATGAAAAATATGGTCATGAACACAGAACAATGATGAACAATAATAACAGGTTTAAGACTAGTTGTTTTATTATTATTATATATTTTTTTTTATGTTCGGAGTTATTTATTTATTAAAGTTTTACTGTATTACTAACTTTTACATGAGGTCGACCTCATACGAAAGGTTGTCTGCATCGGTACCTCACTCTCACCTATTTCTACCGCCAAATAGCATAGTGTTCGCATTGCTGTGTTCCAATCTGAAGGGTGAGAGAAGCAGTGAATTTACTGGGTAATGTGGCATAATATTCTAAAATCACAAGGTTGGCAACGCGCTAGTGATATTCTTGTGATATTACGAGCGTCTATAGGCTGCAGTAACGCTTACTATCGCGTGGGTTGTATGCTTGTTTGTTGACCTGGTCTAATAAAACCTATATAAACGAAAATAATTAACTTCCTAAATATTGAAGTCAACATAAATGGTATAATTAATAATACGTACCAGAATAACGCAAGCGGTTTCATCGAGTCCTCTAATTACTCTAGCCGAAGGCGCCACCATACAACCTTCGTTATACAACACCTTATATTTGGGAAGGTTTACGACTATAAATTCCAACTATCAGTTCATAGGAGCCACCAAAGGAGAGGCTTAACGGGAACATAACTTATTGAAGGGTATCTTCAAGCCGAGGCCGTGGCTTAATCCAATTTAGAATACACGAGATTGGTGAAGGTGTCGTCTTTGGATGCGTAAAGAGATCGGGCAAGCGGTGAGAGCTGTGGGCCTATTTAAATAGTCTAGTAAGCTATTCTGTATGTCAGATATCACAATAACATATTATTAAGGTGAAGGAAAAGGAAACGGAAACACTTGGAAATATTTTTTTTAAACTTTCCCTGAGCAAAGTTAGGATGAAATGCTTTTTTTGAAGTTATTTGAACGAAATTAATAAATTCCCACATCATCTCATACATTGACCTAATTCCGTGGTAAGTTGCTTAAAGCATTTGTGTTGCAGACGCCAGATAACAGAAGAATCACAAATATACTATACACAGAACAAATACAAATATCATCATATTAATATTTGGTCTGGGTGGGAATCGAATCCACGACCCCTGGCGCACCAGAACCACTATCTGCCTCATCGGGCCTATCTATATTAAGCATAAAGGTTCTTCAAATAAGGCGTAAAAAACGTCAAGTTATGAAAACCAGCCCAAGATTTTACTTATCTGTTAACTTTAAATAGTAAATAAAAGCTAGATTTTTAATGAGAAACACCTTTGTTTCTGAACATTTTATAATTCAAACAAAACTGACATTGAAATGCGGCGCGTAAGTGTCGCTCGTTGTCAAAAGGACTGAACTCCGCAAGGAACTCAAACTATTTCAGGGCACGGCTGCAGCAAGGTCGGGCACGCAAAGGTGCGCGCCTACTCACCCGTGACGTCTTTGACACGTCACTCGGTTAGCACACGGCCCACTGGGGCTCCAAAGGAGCTCACAACATAATCCCCGCTTACGTTATATCGTTTTAAAATGTTATAACGCTTATAATCCAGCCAAATTGAATGAGTTTACGACGCTGAAAGTCTTTATTGAATTCCAATGGTTATGAGATAGATATGATGTTATTTTAAGATTAATCTGATTAAGACGTCGATGTTGGACTTGGAATTATAGAATCGTAAATATTTAACACTTAATAGAATGATATAATTGAAGTTGAGTTAATGGCAGTTGCATTAAAATAATACAACAAGACAAACCTTGCCTTGAGGTACCGGCAGAGTAGAATAGTACTTTCCCCTGTAGCAAGTGTCGTAAGAGGCGGCTGGGGTACTGGAACTGACAGAAGACAGTATATCCAGCCGAAGTAGTGTAGATCAAATGCAACTAGGCGGGGATGGGCAAGCTCGTTGTGAAAGCTGCGCTCTGCGATTGCCACCATGGTTTCCATGCGTGGCAATTATGGGCAAGTACCCCTTTATTGGGGCGGCCTATGTCTAGCAGTAGACGTTTACGGCTGTTATGATGATAAAGGCACGTCAAAGGCAAAGTAGAATAGTACCTCTCACTGCACCAGGCGTACCAGAACCAACAGATGGCGGTGTATCCATCCAGAACAGTGCAGCTCAAATGAACAGGGCAGGGATAGGCAACAGCATCCGCATTGCGAAAGCTGCGCTCTACGATTACCAACACGCTTGCCCAGCCCGGCAATTATGGCCTATGTCTAGCAGTGGAGTTTCAATGGCTGGTATTCCAATGATGATGATGAGAAAGATAATGAACAAGACAAAGATAATAAAGTAACTACTCAAACTCACTTATATACTCAATAACATACAGTTGTGGCTTCAATATATTACATTTTATATTCAAGGGTAGATTTTCACAAAATTATTAAGTAATAATTTACGATTCCCCTCAGGAAATCAAGATTTATTTTTTTATGACTACACAGCTTTCACAGCTATATTTTTCCTATAAGCCTGTCAGCTGCGATCAAGTTATCCGCGCGTCAGGTAGTCCAGTAATCGCCCCGGGAAAATACTTTCTGGCCGGCGAGATATTTCCTGACAGATTTATAGGGCCAGGGTTTAAGGGCACAGAAATAAAATATAAATCTCGGACGAGGTCCTACTTGACCTACTAAACCAAGATTGTTGGAAAAAAAGCTATTCGGCAAGTAGCTCGCGATGTGGCCAAACGGATACTTTGAGTATAGATTTCTGTAAACAAATCAGCTTTCATCAAGTCTTCATTTATTTTTCAGTTTATTGTCGACTAGCAGCTCGCGTTGTACCCCCGTAGTTTTAGATATGAGGATGAAATATAGCTAATATCTTGTCATTTCTTATCAGTGATAGATAAATGTAAGATACAGATACACATAAAAGTACGACTAAGATACTAGAACCGACAGATGGCGATATATCCATCCTATAAAAAGTGGCTCAAAAGCACAGGGCGGAGATGCGCAGAAGCATCCTGTACTCTAGCAGAGGACTTCCAATGGCTGATAAATTAAATTAGAATGTATAACACATAAACCCTTTTTCAATTATTACAAATAAAGGGGACGCTTTTTTACTTATCCCAGCATCATCTCTGTGTCACGTCGGCTGCGTCACGCGCTCGTCTCCGCCCCGTGTTCGTCGATAAACGACAGCTATTGCCCCGAATTGCTCTTTTATGTTGTTCCCGCACTTTTGAGATAGAGCAAAGTTTGGGCTGAGACCGGCTCGTTTACCCAATTCGTTTCGGGCCAGAAAGTTTGGTAATGTGAATCGTTTATTGAATCTAAACTCACGATTTTATCGCTTCCTGATTTTGATGAGAATTAGACGTCTTGTTTACATTGACGCATAGGGGACGATTATTTATAAGATGTGAAACTTTTCTTGCCCGACTTAAAATTAATAATAATGGTTTCAAACAACATTTAAGACATTGACCTGAGTTCCAAATAAGTTGCTTAAAGCACTTACGTTAAGGACATCAGCAACACAGAAATCACAAATATACTCCTTCATTACATTATAATTAATAAAATAATTCAACACCCAGATACAGAACAAACATAAATATCCAAATACCATCTGCGCCATCGGTTCAATGTATGAGACGTTGTGAGAGTTATTTATTTTTATTTATTTCTGCGTAGTGCCCGCTTCCAAGACAAGCTTGTGTTACTTCTAGAAAATGCAGCTTTTAAGTTTTTTTTTAATTAATCCACTAGTTTATGGGTAATTAAAAACGCAAGTACCTATGATAGGCCCACCTAAATATAGATATATTTTACTTTGACTTTGTATGGTACAAGTGCAGATAGAATTGCGTACATTGCATAAATGTCTCTTCAATCTCCAACACAATAAATTTGAACTCTATATTGTTGTCCGTAACAATCAGAACAGGGAAGTTAATTGAAGTTAGTTATACCAAGCTCCTAACAATTGAAATTTATGAATTATTAAACACCGTTTCACACTCTGTCCCATAGGGAATTCAGCTCGCATCCCGAACTATCCATAACGTATCTAGCAGTGTGATATGTAAGTAACAATAACTTGAAGGATAAAGTTTACACCAGTAATCTGCAATTACAAAAGAAAGTAACTTTATCTTTTTTGGAATGCTATTTTTATCCTCTAGTATATGGATCTCAAAGATAAGAAGTGGCCTTTTATATATAGGTACGTATAAAATATGGTATTTAACCCGACCTTATTCTTAAGACAGTATCAAACGCTCTACGTATAACTATTCTCTAAATTTTAGGTGTTCCTAAGCGATATTATTGATAGAGGGACCAATCAGATCAATGAGCCATGAGAGCTTTATCGAATTCATTGCAGTCCTTTCTTGGTGGATTATGATACAAATACTTGTTTTTAAATGATAAATGAAAGAAGACGGTGGAATATCCACCCGAAACAGCATAGCAACAAACGCGGCAGGACGAGGATGGGCAGCAGCATTCTCGACTCGACCTGCTCAGCGAGGCAATTACGAACAAAATTCCCTCTTTTTGCATTCTCCGCCTGCTAGGATGATGATGAAAGAATAGCGTGATATCAGTTTAGTTATTAGAACGAGGTAAAAAGTTCGGCTTCATATTGGAGCACCAAGAACTATAAGAGGAAAGTTGTGTGTGGACAAATGTTGGACGAGAGATAAAAGAGGAAATAGACAGGTCATATAAAATAGAAGTATACGGGACTATGGTGCAGGTTCAACACATCGAGATGTCTAAAGTCTAAAGAACCGTAGGATACCGGCGGAGTAGAATAGTACTTTTCTCTGTACCGGAACCGACAGATGGCGGTATATCTATCTAGAAAAGCGCAGCTTAAATACTGCTGGGCGGGAGTGGGCAGCAGAATCCTCGCCGCGAAGTTGAGAGAGAAGATAAAAGCCTCCAAATTTCGAGGAGGCCTATATCCACAAAAAGCAACTTTAAAAAGCAAAATTCTACGATAATGGTTCTATTATAAACTAGCAATGCTCGCGACTTCTGCCGCGTGAAAGTGACTTTGTGAAAGATAAATGGATAATCGATTCAAGTCAGACTACTGGTTCCTGAGCAGAGCACGTTCAAATAAACTCTTCAGCTTCATAATATTAGTACAGATTTACACAACATCTCATACATTAACCTGACTCCGAGATAAAACGAATAAAGCACTTGTGTTTCGGATATCAGACAATAAGGAATCATAAATATAATACTTAAATACATATTTAAAACAGAATACACAAAAATTATTAGCATATAGTTTTTTCTGCGGAAGGATCGAGTCCACGACCGTAGGCCCACACTACCGAACTCTTCTTCAGGCCATTCAATTATATTTTAACCGAATTGATAAAAGAAAAAGGTAAGAATAGAGCAGATGTTGTGCCGCGTATAAATCAGCAAGAAGAAACAAGTCCGGCGGTGGACATTCTCATTTGTACAAAAAGTAAAAACAAGATAACACAAATGTATACAAACTTTTTACAGGCTTTTTCGTTTAGACCTCTTCGGACCCTCCCCGGACCCTCCCCGGGGACAGTGATTCTGCATATTATCGAGTCGGGACGAGTTTCTCGTAAGAAAATAACTTTTTTTTAAACGTCGTGAACATTCAAATTTCATCAGAAAATATGGTTTTCGTAACCGAGAACAAATATTTTGATATAATTATAATTGTTTATACGAGAAATGTTGTCGCTCGTAGAAGCAAACAAATAAAAAATTAAAAAGTATTTCATATATAGTATAATTTGTTAGAAGTTTTAATATATAGGGAAAATAAATATTTTATGAGATACGCTGTCGTATATTGGTTGAATATAATAAAAAAATATGTTTACTGAGAATTATTCGCAAAGGAAATTCTTTATAAACCTAATTTAAAGTAATTTTCTCATCACATCACCGAATGAACATAATACTCGTATCACTTCATGCGCTAACAACAGCTCCTTAATACGTGTCACTGTAGAAGAAAAATAATACGATTAATCGAAGCGTTAAATTAAATTTTACTTTGGATGAAAAACTGTGTCGAGGATCACGAGACACTCGGCGATCTGTCGCGACACTTCGCAGGGCACCGGCGTTGTCTCTTTGATTCATGAGTATCAACAAGTGCCTACATACGTGTGTGCGATGTGAGAAAAGTCTTGTCCCGGAAACATCTTTATACATAAAAATTACGTGTCACCGTGTTTGTTTGGAATGAACTTCTAAACTTTTTATTATTTTTGCTTACTGCTTTTGATCCAACTCGAGAAATATCGAGCCCTTACCGCCAAATTATCGTAAGCTACACTTTTGTAGAAAATGCTTTGTTTATCTTAACTTGTATTTAAAGCGGTAACGGACATATCCCAGTCGACGTTTCCCTCCAAAAAACCGTTATAAAGTTATAGCAACTGCTAAAATTTAATTGCTTAATAATATAAAATCCTTCTCCTGTAAAATTTGGGTTTTGTCGGTTACGCTAAGACGGCGGTAAAGGCTTGATATTTTTCATATCAAATTATAGTCGTAATATTTTTTCATGATAAACTTACAAGTATAGTTAAGACAGGGCGACGTCTGTTGGTCTATAAAACAATATATATATATATATATATATATATATATATATATATATATGTATATAGCCCATTTTGTCATATTTCGTGCAATAAAGCTCAATAAATAAATAAATTTGATACAATTTCACGACAAAACGACTGAAGGGGGTGTCAATGAAATTCATAATAACTTCTAAAAATATAAAAGCAAAAAAAGTCATTCGGTATTAAAAAAGAGAAAACCAATTATAAACTTGAATTAATAAAACATGACGTGTCAACAAGGTGGCGAAACTTCAAAATTAGCATGGATCCCGGGCAAACAACGAAAAATAATAAAACCCGGCGTTCGTATTAATTAAAGAGGGCGGGGGATTAATAAAAAGATGGCTCGTCTAAATTTCATGGAAAAGCAATATTCGAAAAAGGTAAAAATGTTACGCGAAGTGTGGCGTGTTGCCGTGAATCGGGCTTGCCTAAAACGTTCTTAGAAGCGCTGCTATCGATAGGGAATTTGTATTCATTATAAGGATGTAATGAATTATTAATAACAAATTTTGTAACTTTGATTTTAAATCTTAATAACATATTGATTTATCTGAATAAAGCAGTGGCTTCCAAACGCCACCACCACTTCATATCATGCAAGCGAGCTGGGTGTATACAAACCTAAAAAAATAACTCAATAATATATTGTCTTAATATTATAATAGATAAATTTCAATCAAAATAGTTCTTCAACTTGCTCTTTTACACAAGTTATCCTGAAAATGTCCGCACAAATCTAAACCTGACACTGGTTAGGAACGACTGGAACAGAGCCTTGAGATATAGGACGTGAGAGATTGATTTTCTTGTTCTGGTTGTTATTTTTTCTTGGTATACTGTTGGACTGCGTAGCTGTCAATATCAGCATCTCGTGGGTAATGAGGCTAGGTAGCTTGGTATTAAGTAACCCTACACCTGCAGTCCTCAATCGCCACTAAATCATCCACGAGTGTTGAAGACATCGGGTTGACCGCCTTCTTTTGGTTTCCATACCTTTGCACCCTAGCCTCTTACCACACTTAAAATAAGATAGGTATTATATTCTACCGGTACCCCACGGCCTAGCATAACGCGTTGGAAAATAATAGCAGTCTTTTTTGTTAACTTAGTGATTTGAGTATATGTATTACCCACTAATTTCACTACCTATTTCGAATAGCAACGCAAACACTGAAGTTTGTCGGCATAGAGTAAGGTATCAATATGACATTTGTACGAGGTCTACCTCAATTCTCTAACTCTACATGTATAAATCTAGTCTGCAAACGATGTCTTGGTCGAGAGGTATGTGAGCGTTGTTTGGAACAGGTGTTGGACCATTACAAACTTCCCCGCATTACACCTCCTGGTGATATGTCAGAGTGTCTGGCGTCGGGCCAGGTTAGAAGAAATTGCTGCGTCGTGCCTGACAAATCGCAACTGCTCGCCTTCCGAGACAATTTATTTTTAAATCTTAGAAAATTTGGTGTATTCTTTTGAAACCACACGCGGTACAAATTCATTAAAGAAAATTAATTTTCCTTTGTTTGTTCATGTTTAGTTAAATGACCTTAAGCTTTTGGACTCTTTTAATATGTACTTTGAAATGTAAACTCTTTTTTTCATTTGTGTCCCAAATGTATTTATCTAGTCACATACACAGCGGCAAACTCCTTGCCGTGAGGTACCGGCTGAGTAGAATATTACCTCCCCCTGTATCAGGTCTCGTAAGAGGCGACAAAGGTACCAAAACCGACAGGTGGCGGTATATCTATGCAAAAAAGTCAGCTCAAATGTACAGGGTGGGGATGGGCAGCAGCTTCCCCGTCGCGAAATCTGCGCCCTGTGATTGCCAACACGCTTGTCCAGCGCGGCAATCATGGGCAACATACCCCCTTTCTTTGGGAGGCCTATGTTCAACAGTGGAATGAATGAAAGTGCTGGTAAGATGATATTGACTGCTTGCAGCTTATTTAATGGAGACTTAATTGACTTTTCTAAATATATTATAATTGAATAGTCCTATTAATGGTTCCTTACTTTCTATTTGGATTTCTTTGTCACAGTTTTGTCTAAACTAATATTTTCAAGAAAGATTTGATGTTTGATATGATCAAAGAATACCAAACACATTTTTAATATTATACCACATAGAAAAAACGACGATATCAGTGTGTAACATCGTTATAAATATAACATAAGACATCGCATAAATCCGAACAAAAAGTAATAAAAGAGAAGCCGGTAGAAGTACAGAAGCTAGTCGAGAATAAGGAGGAGCCCAAAGTAAAGAAGATAAAAAGACAAAAAAAGAAAAAAGAAAACGCACAACAGAAGACTGACGACTCTGAAATGACAGGAAACTTAATAGTGTTCCTTTTTTATTTTCTGATGATTGTTCTAGTCGTATCAATCTAAGGCAGGATAGTTATGTAGCAAGATCAATTTATTATAAATTACTATCATTTGACTAAAAGGAACTTAATTATATTTAGCAATTGGATAGCTTTAATTCTTTAAAAGGACAGGGTACTTCAGATTCTGGAGATGTCATTGTGGAACACGATATAATGCGGAACCGCGCGCGGGAAATGTTGCGGATGTAACACAAAATTGATCAATCATTTTTCGTGACGACGTGACATGATCACTTATTTAGTCTTATAAATGTATTTACCTTTTATCTGACGTGTATAATTTCAGATTGTTTTATTGTTTATGTTAGTGTTATTTATTTATTGATGATAACGTTTAAAACTTAGTCTTGTAGGCAATTCGGGTTTGCTCACCTGTCGTCGTATCAGACGTTTTTCATAATAAATAAATCACAACAACAATAATCTATTAAAATAAACTTGTGTCGCCATCAGTTTAACTGGCAAAACCATTTCATTAATTACAATAATAATAATTCCCACAACATCTCATACATTGACCTGACTCCGTGGTAAGTCGCTTAAAGCACTTGTGTTACGAACGCTAGGCAACAGAGGGATCATTAATGCTTAATTACATATATTTAATACGTAGACACAAAACAAACACAAAAATCATCAATGTTTACCGCGCAGAGCAGGCGTGGTGGACATCGCAGAACGTAGCTTTGAGACGCAAATGCTGCTACCCTATCCTCACCTGAATTAATACATTATTATGCTATTCTACTCTCCTGGTATTTAATGGTCAAAATAATGGCCATGTATCCTCAGTTGGCGGGAAGCCAAGCGGGGAACCGAACCTGTGTCGCGCCGACGCCGCGATCTACGGATCCATATTTGTGAGGATCAAGCCGTGTTCATATTCAATTATAGGCACCGATTAATCATTCGTTTTGAAGTAACGACGTCGTTGGAGCCTTTGACAAGGAACCCTTTAACTTTCCTATCACACTGTATGAATTTTGAATGGAGCAATTGACGAGTTAATGGGAAATCTCATATCTGTTTACGAGTACCAGAGCTTTAGAAATTGTCGACGTAGTATATAGATAAGGAAATTCAATTTGAAACGGAGCGTGTATGAAAACGTCTAATGCGAGCAAAGGAAGCGAGAGAGGTATGCCGAGACCGTAACAAGTGGTAGTCTCTGCCTACCGCGGTGGGACACAGGCGAAGATGTATGTATGTGTGGAATTTATAATTACATATTTAGAGAAATTTTATAACTTTGAAATGGAACCTATATTTTAAAATTTCAATCTTGGCTATAAATACACTGTAAAAGCTGTATTGCTTTTGCATTGTTGACTTTGGGAGATATGACTGAAAAAACATTATTTTTATTTGTAGGTACTTTTTGGTAAATATTATAAAATATATACATAAGGTTCTACCGCTAAATAGTTATGTTCGCATTGCTGTGTTCCGTTTACTGGGTAATATGACATAATATCATCAAGTCACGAGGTTGGCTACGCGCTAGTGATATCCTTGTCACGTTAGTGATATCACAGACGTCTTAAGGCTGCAGTGACGCTTACTATCACGCGGACTGCATGCTTGTTGACGACTTGGTGGAATAAAAACATTATATATTAATATAATAAGATTATATATTGGTATGGAATTTATTTATACTGTGTAACATTGTTGTATTGTATCTACCAAACTGCCAATATATATAACACAAAAATAATGAGTTTTAATACAATACATTCCTATTGTATTAAAACTCATTATTTTTTATTCTTTCTAATTATCTATTGTTATTATTATTATTCCCACAGCATCTCATACATCGACCTGATTTCGTAATAAGTCGCTGGAAGCACTTGTGTTACAGATACCAGACAACAGTAGAATCACAAATATAATACTTCAAAACATATATTTAACACCTAGAACAAACACAAATATTATCATATAAATGTTTATTCCGGGTAGGGATCGAACCCACAACTCTTGGCGTCAATGACAGGATCACGACTAGCTAAGCCATCAGGCCTGTCAAATAATTGAATGGCATGAAGAAAATTTTACAAATCAAAATCTTTTCTTACCTAATGTCCCGCTCAAAGGACGGAAAAGAAACTTAATTTAACGATAATATTCCCAAAGAAGACGTCTTAAAAGTCAGCACAAGATTTGAGGGAGATCACGGGATTATAAAGTGGAAACACGAAGATTCCAAGGGTCGTCACGTATCATTGGGATCCCGCGGGATTAGCAGATAATTCCGGGTTAGGAGGCGCCAGAAAGTTTATAATTTCAAGCGTTTCGAGCCGGCCCGGGTTTCGCAATTACTAATCTTTCGCGTGGTCAATTTCTCTTTTGACTTTTTCAATTTCATAATTTATTTGAAATTGAACGAGTTGACAAAAAAAACTCGTCACTATTTTCAATGTACTTCAGTAGGTCGGTCATCGGCCCGACTTGCTGGCAACAAGTTTGGGATTCGATTCCCGTAAAAGGCAATTAGCATGCATGTTTGCATTTTATATATGTAAATAATCATTCATATCTCTGTTGGTTATAACGCGAGATGGGCTCACCAGGGCTGCACCATTCTTGCTCAATCGTTTTTCTTGGAGCTAGTTTTTTTGAGACCTTTTTTATGATACGAGTAGAAAAGATTAGAAAATCCGCGTGGATAATCGGAAAATTCACGAAAATTTGAGCATAATTTTATAACAAAACCTAGCGGCGTTTGTCATAACAGTTCCGTCTGTGATGAGAAGCAGAATGTGCGAATTGTTTTTGGGACAGGACGTGTGTCGTGTCAATTCTGAATTAAATAAATTGTGTGGCCGTTGTTTTTTTTATAAACGGTAATCTGTTAAATATCAGTTCAGATGAAAAATCAAAAGTAAAAATGTCTCATTTATAAAGATATATATCTTAAAGGATACAACGTTTAGAGTCCAGTTGACGGAGCAGCACGAGCCAGACACGGCTCATTATTCACAAGAAACGATTTCACCAAAACAGTCACGCTACCGTGTTGCCTCAATAGAGTCTCCTCCATTAATCATCGCTGTTAATTGGTTTTGTACTAACAAAATAAAAAGCAGTCCGTTAGATAAATTGTACGTCATAGATCTAAACTAATCTTAGTAAATATTATTTTTAAAAATTATAAACAAGTTGTTGGATAAATGAATGCTAGGGACTACATAATATCATGTTATGCCTATTACAAAAAGAGCATCAGTGACAGCGGGGAGCAAGGTTTCTCTCGGCAGGGTGAAACCGCGGTACAAAACTAATTTTTCAATTTTCATAATTGTACTTTACGCAAACTTATTTATATATATTTATAATATATTTCCTGTCATCTGGCAGATTTGCGATTATCACAAGATCCTATCAGCACCTACTGCGTGGTTGGAAACACAAACGTACAAAATTAAAAAATATAAATAATCCTGACACATTCTATCCATCTCGAGAATGGTTACCGAAAAGGGCCTGGAACATCGAACAGAAATGTAATAAACCTCGTTTTAAAAGAGATTTTTTTAATTACACTAGCGGCTCGTCCCAGTTTTGCACGGGTAGACAATTATTTTAAAATTAGTCTAAACTAGTCTTATAAATTAGTTAACACTGATCATAGTCTTGAATATCTTGTGCATACGATCCGACTCAACATCGAAAACCTTACAGAAAGAAATGTCTTCTGTTTGAGGTTAGGCGACTGTACTAACCTAACAAAATGATGAGAAAGAGAAACTCCTTGAATTGGATTACATTATTAAAATTTAAGTAGGGTTCCCTATTTTTTTTTGAGTAAAAAATATAGCTTCTGTTATTTAGGAATATGTAGCATTCTGAAGGTGTAAGACTTCTCGAAATCCGTCAAATAGTGTTTGAGTTCATTCGTGCCGAACAAACAAAAATTCCACGTTTGCTCTTTATATATAATATTAGTGTAGATATGTCTATGTGGATATAGACACGGTAAATGACAGTATCTGTATTATCTACATGTTTTTAACTTACGACAAAGACTGCTCGCAGCAGGGTAACTTAAAACATATAACCGCAGAAACAACATGGGGTAGACCTTATACCTCATGTTATTTTTGCGGACCTCATAAAAGGTCGCCTGTATTGGTACCATACTTTCACCTGTTTCTACCGCCAAATAGCAGTGTTCGCATTGCTGTGTTCCGGTGTGAAGGGTGAGATAGGCAGTGATCTTATTAAGTAAAATGGCATAATATCCTTAAGCCACAAGGGTGGCAACGCGTTAGTGATATTACGAGCGGCTATAGGCTGCTGTGACGCTTACTATCACGCGGACTGTATGCTAGTTTGTCGAACTGGTCTAATAAAAAAAACTGTAAATAAATGCGATGGCTGAGACGAAGTTGGGTAGATATTAAGTGTAAAATGCTTGTTCGCATAAAATGGACGTCGCACTAGCGTCATCTATTGGGAGCCGTTAGAATCGGTTAGAAGATAAGATCACCGGTGATCACCGGGCGCCGGCTGCCTGCGCGGGGAATATATGCGACGGTCGCTGCAATGAGGGCAATCAGATAAATTGTCAAAGGAAACTTGGGACGTGCATGAAGGGATACGAAGCAACTTTAAAGTTCGTTTTACAATCCACAAGATATCCAAGTTTGAAAGATCGTAAAATAAAAGACGTGACTTAGAAACTGTGTAAACTTCTGTGTTAGAAACCGCTGCGCGGAACCGGCAGAATAGAATAGTACTTCTCTCTGTACCAGGTGTCGTAAGCGGCGACTAAGGTACCAGAACTGCCAGACGGAGACAGAATGGAGATGGGCACAGCATCCCCGTCACGAAAGCAGCGCTCTGCGATTGCCAACACCCCGCGCCACAATTATGGTATAATATCCAGCAGTCGACGTTGCAAGGCTGAAAGTGTTCTAGTTTTATCTAACCTATTACGTGTAGTGTATTCTGCGCAAAAGATCGTGGGTTCGATCCTGGTTGGAGCGCAGGACAAATACTTGTATGATGAATATTTGTATTTGTGCTGTCTGGGTGTGTTTTGGAAATTTCTCGGTTTCTAATATCCGTAACACGATACGCGCTTTAAACTTATCTCGGGGTTAGGTCAACGTATGAAATATCGTCTGAATTATTATTTATTTATGGGTTAATTTTATTGGGACGTAATTGAAAATTGCAAGTAAAACAAAATGAGACAGCAAAAAATTGGACGTGAAATAAAATTTGACAACAAAGAGTAATTGGTTTTCTCTCACCAAATAGATAATCCTGTAAAGGCTAGCAAAGATGTCCAAGTGTATATATTAAATCCAATTACTTTACAATTGGTGGAATATCGTTTACGTGGGTGCAAAAGGATTGTTCGTAAGAAGATAACAACGGATAGGTTGAATGAATCCTTGAACTTTGTTAGTCTAGCATACTTTCTTTAAATAAATTCAGTCGAATATGTATAATTGAAAGCAGACGACATTTGTATGAGGTCAACTATAATTAATTATCTTTTTAAGTCCGAACTCTATTTTATTTCTCTTTTTATCATTAGAATTATCAAAATTTTGATTTAAGGCCAAAGAAAATATATTTACTAAAGCACATACACAATTTACGTTTACTTTCTTTAAGAGGTTTCATGCATCAAAATACTGGATTGTGAAGTGGTCATGTACCACAGGCGCTTAGCCCGCGGAACAAAAAGCCGATCGTGGATGCCTGTGTCCAGCTGTGGAAGTCCTATATGTTAAACAAATTTACTGCGAGTGTGTTGGTGAACACCCGGTTGGTAATAGCATACATGTCATAATATGTATAGAACGCAAACAATATCGAACGCTGGTAAAAAGAAAACTTAAACAACCTTCGTAAACGGAAACCGAGCCTTAGTCCCGAGATAACGTCACCGGCGCCGGACTTCCGGCGGCATCGTGCCGAGCGACGCTGCGCGGCACCGCACTATACCGCAACCAAGTGTTCGGATATAGCTTCATTGTAATCGGGGAAGAGCTGCCGGGAATGCTGGTCCTGATAAACATTTCACACACACACAAGTCAATAGCACATCAATTGCATGATGATCATATCAGCCGAAGAACGTCCATTCCTGGATATAGACCTCCCCAAGGAAAAGCAAATTTTGGTGAGGTGGCAATCGCCAGGCGTTGCGTGGTGGAGGAGAATGGTGCTGTCCATCATCATCATCATATCAGCCATTGGAAGTCCGCTGCTAGTCACAGGCCTCCCCAAGAACGGGGGAACTTTGCCTATAATTCGTCTCCGTCACGAGAGCGCAGCTTTCGTGATTCCAGCGCTGGTCTTCCGACAGGACCCAATAGAGTTACTTTTACGATGAACAATCAAAAGAGATAACATATTTAAAAGGAACGAATATAATTGAAGAATTTTACAAATTATATATGTATATAATTATAAATATCTAGACAGCTTGACGTTTTTTAAAAGTATATGCATTTAAAATGCAGAAAGGAAGCTATGAAACAAATGGATGTTTCATGGCTGAACCAATTTAGTAATTTTGAATATTTATCCTCTACGTAGAGTCTTTGTATAAAAAATAAACATTTACTTTTTATTAACACCTTTCCTAATCCTCTTTGCACGAATAATCCGAATGAAAAAATTGAAGCCAGCTCTGACCAATCAACGCTTTGATGGAAAAACAACACCGCCGGATGTCCGGCAATAAACCGGGCCGGGCCTCCGGGCTCACGGCAGATGGACTGGCTGCCATGATGGAACTTTTTTCAATCAACGCGAACTAAGACTGTTTTAATTATTTTGCCTTAGCACGGAAAGATTAGACTTTTTCATTTTCATGTAGTTACAATAATTTGTTATGTTATTCATAGATTTAATAATAATAAAGTCCCACAACCTGATCTGACACCGTGGTAAGTCGCTTGAAGCACTTGTGTTACGGACATCACGCAAAAGAGGAATCACAAATATACTACTTAAATACACATATTTAACGCCCAGTTCCTGTAGTCTACTCGCAACTGGTCTTAGTGATTAAGAAAATCTTGTATGTGAAGGAAGCAAGACAAATATGTCAAGATGGTAACGTAGGAGATTTTTTGTACCCGATTATAAAAAAAAACATACTTTTAACAACAGACTCACCGTATAAATGTAAATGACTGATTCCTTGATTCTGAACAGGGTTAAATCAATAAATAAATTCCTTTTTTGCCGTGAGGTATCCGCAGAATAAAATAGTACCTACCCTGTACCGGTAGCTGTCAGCATTCATTCATTCATCCGAAACAGCGAAGCTCAAACGCATAGAGGTGGGTATGGGCAACAGCATTCCAAGTAGTGGACTTTACTAATGTAGCTTTTAATGTTAAAAATTACAGCTGTTTTCTAAAACATGATCTGTCGGCCCGATGGCGCTGATGGTATTGATCTTGTCTTGTGCGTCGAAGGTCAGGACAAATATTTATATAGTGATATTTGTGTTTTTTCTGTGTCTGGGTGTTCAATATATATATTCAAGTAGTATATTTGTGACTCCTTTGTTATCTGTCCGTAACACAAGTGCTACAAGTGGCCAACTGCATCCCATTAAATCCAGCGACACGAATATGTTTCCACGCGACACGTAGATGCATCGCAAGACAAACAGCCACAAAACACGATTGTTTAAATGGCTTCATTCAGCTCGCGATCCCCCAGCATCCCAAAGGAGTCCTAATTGCGAACACCTACCCTTTCCGATCCCGTCAGGTCCCGGGGACAACGAGTGGATGTTAATTGGTGTTGTATTTGTCGAGTGCGTGTGTTGAGGGCAATTCACTGCGGAGTTGTTGACTAACTTGGCAGGTGGAGTGGTCGTTAACTTTGGATGTGGAGTAACGGTTAATCCTCATTGGCCGGATATCAAACGGGAGTATTACAGATTATTAGATTTGGCCAACAGCCAATAATGATGGAAGGGAGACTATCCCTTATAATATGGTTACAACCATGGCTATAAACTATACTAGATGCTGAAAATTGTTGTAATTTTAACTTGGAATTTTAAAAATAAATTCAATAGCAATTTGAGCTGATGGCGGCATTGTGGTAAATGCTTTATGAAGAGACCTCCAAATTCGAGAGGTGCAAAGTCGTGGGGCCATTCATTAATTAAGAAGTGTGGCCTTTTTCATCATTAAAACCACTCGAAGTCAACTGCTGCTTTAGGCCTCCTCAAAAAAGAGGGATTTTTGTCCATAATTGTCGCGCTGACCAAGCGTGTTGGCATCGCAGAGCGCAGCTTTCGCGACTGGGATGCTGCTGCCCATCCCTACCCTATGCATTTGAGCTAGACTGGCCTACACTGATATGGAATATCAAATCGTCAAACATTTTGAGTCATTTAGTATTAGGCTTGTCAAAAAAATCTTATCTGGTTACATTGCCTATTCTAGCAGGTCAATAATGGAGCTGAGTAACCGGATTTACCGGCACGAGCCAGTCCGCGCCGCACCGAGCCGGCCGGCGCCGGGATTAGAGCTCGCACTCCTCTCATAAAAACGCTTTTAACCGACTCTTATTTGCGAAGCGCTCCAAAGCGGCCAGTTAATGCTACGAAATGGGGTAAAGGGTGGGAGTTTGGGGGGGTAATGGACGGAAACCGGATACGGGTAATTTTAAAGTATTAACAACATCACTGGTAAGTTTTTCGGTGAAAATACTAGGCTTGCGAAAATGCTGGCTTATTCCCAATGCAGACTAGTCCTCGCATATTATCTTTGTTAAAACAGAATTATAAAAGTAGTGGCTGCATTATCATATGGTTCTCGTTAATGGATGGATTAACGAGAAATATAACGTGTTGGCTTGACGATAATTCGAATCGAATAAAAATACCATAGACATGGCACTAGCCAATGTTTAAGAAAGAAAGATGACAATGAAGTAGAAATATGCATTATTATCTAAAAACGTCGTGAGGTACCGGCAGAGTGGAATAGTAACCTTCCCCTGTAACAGGTATCGTAAGAGGCGACAAAGGTACCAGAACCGACAGATGGCGGTATATCCATTCGAAGCAGTGTAGCTCAAATACACAGGGTGGTGGTGGGCAGCAGCATCTTCATGATCATGATGATCTTAAAATATGGTTTGTATATTGTTTCGATTTTAATGTTAGACATTATATCTATATAAAAAGTTTCATACCACTGAATTAATTTGAATGAAGGTTTACTTACTGTGTACAGTTTGCCCAATTTGAAAACGTATATCAACATCGTGTTTTTTTGAGGGCATGACAAACTCGAGTTTTATCATTTCGCAGTTCAATCATTGTTTTCAACCGTTCGTCTATTGGTACTCATTGTCCAAGCGAATGAACGTAATGTTGACATATCTCAATCGGAAAATAAAAGGTCTGGGATAGCAGTTGTTCCCTAGGAATTCCTAGGGAACGACCTATAAATATTTTTGCTAGCTGGGAATCGAATACCCGACCTTCCGCGCACAAGACAATCAATACTATCTGCACCATCGGGCCTGTCAAAAAGATTGTTATTATCAGAGGAAACAATAATACATAAGGTTATCCTTTCATTCGGTTTTTTTTTACGAAAAATGTATTTAATTGTAATATGAATTAATTTGATCGGCCCAAAGGTGGTCGTTGCGGTGTTCATGGGTTCGACTCCCATCCAAAATAAATATTTATATGCCAAAACATTGTGTTTATTTTTATATATTAATAATATTTAAAAAAAGGAAATATTTGGTTTTAAATATATATTAAATATTTGTAATTCTTCTGTCGCCTATTTCTCTAACAAAAGTGTTTTAAGCGACTCTCTGAGTCAGGTCAATGTATGAGATGTCGTGTGAATTTATTTATTTTATGATTTATAAATAAAAGTAGTCAGTAAAATGATTATTATTATGAAAAGTATTCAAAAATATAGTGTTATAATCCTGCACTCATATCTGACATTGATTGATTTAGGTCGGCCAGAGACCAAGGTCACAAGTCAAATTATGTCCAGCTCGCAATAAGTGATGAAATTTAAAAAGCATATTTCATAACATAATAGGTTACTTTAATGCTAGTTGCAGCGGAAAGTAAAAAAGTCTGTGGTTGTAACACCATCGGCAAGTTCTCTTGTACTAGTGAACCGCCCCAGCTTCGCTCGAGTGCAACAAGAATACAAAATGGTTATGCTGGGTTATCCCGAAGAAACAGACATATGCAAATGCAGACGATTCTTCAATTCTTCGATTCATTTATATTTATGTATACGTAGAAAGATGGCTTTATGTTAATAGAAAAAATATGGACGCATTTATTAATGGTATTTACCAAAAGATACGCTGTCTCATTTTCATAGCAATTATATATATTGTGAGCATAATATATATATAACTCTCTTTCGGTTAATATCATAAATAAATGCGTACATATTTTTCCTAAAATACTATAATATCTATCCAATAATTAACACGTGAAAATTCAAGACAAAACTAATACTACAATAGCAGAGATGAAGTCAATAACTCTAGATAATTGTTATTTATTATTGTTTGAAGTGGCCGGTTAAAGTTTATTATGACAGTTTGTTTGATAAAAGTTACGAGCGCTTAGTATCTCTAAGCAACGCCTCCATTGTTCTATTCGAATCGGTATTAATTGCTTAAGATAACATTACACTCCTACGACACAAATACATAAATATAAGTCATTGGAATTGACTTCAAAACATGCACTAAAAGGGACTATCTAGTGTCCGTAAATAGTGTCAAAATATTAGTTATAAGTACCTAGAGTTAGTTTTTATGAAAAATAAATATAAAACATATATAACTTTACTGTACGCGTGTATATTACTGAATTCCTTCTAAACCTTGGATGGTTTAGATTCAGAAATCAACCCGGAAACGGCGCTGTAGTCGGTATCTAGGTTATTTATCAAGAGAACGTCTGTCGTCGGCTCCGCTAGTTAAAATATAAAATTGTACTACTTGCAAAGTGTTTCAAATATATCATACCCATTTAAATCAGGGAAAAAAGGTGCATCTTCCCTTCTCTTCCTTCTTCCCTTCCCTTCTCGCAACAACTCGACAATGTCCATGATATATTATCATCATCATAACACCCATTGAAAGTCCGCTGAGGGACACGTGCCTCTCCGCGAAAGGAGGTTTCATGCCTATATTTGCTGCGCTGGGCATGCATGTTGGCAATCGCAGAGCGCAGCTTTCGCAACGGGGATGCTGCTGCCCATCCCCGCCCTGTGCATTTGAGCTGCAATGTTTCGGATGGATATATCGCCATCCGTCGGTTCTGGTACCTTATTCGCCTCTTACACACCTGGTGCAGTGGGAGGTATTATTCTAAATTTAGTCTATTATATAAATACAATCTTTTATGGCTTTAGGGTACCTTAAATCTGCTTTGGGTAGAGCATAGAGTAGCAGAATGTCATCATGAATGTCCGGCTGAGCCCCATTTCCCAGTACACCTAAAAACAGCTGTAATATGGCCTGACAATGAGAACTATTGGCTAAGCTCGTTACTGTAATGGCGCCATCAACCACTCGAGACAATGACCCCATCACCTGATACAGCCTTTTACTTAGACGCTGAAGATTTATGAGTATGTTGAGAAAAACAAATGAATTTCTTTGGTGACTTGTTTGTCTTGATTACTTGTAATAAAGTGAGTTGCAGTAAGACCTTTTTAACTAATTGATTACCTTGCCTACTTAAAATAATATATTTCTCTCAATTCTAGAAACATTGCCATTCAATCGAAATGGCGAAGTTTTCAAGAAGATAATAACAGAATTTGACTTTTCTCAAGACAATGTTAAGAAAAGTTTTCTTTCCAAATGACTGCACGAATTATGTACTCTAATGTGATTATTTACGTAATTTTGAAAGTGTACAACATTTGACGGGCCCGATGGCGCAGATGGTAGTGATCCTGTCTTGTGCACCAGGGGTCGTGGGTTCGATTCCCACCCAGAGCAAATATTTATATGATGATATTTGTGTTTGCTCTGTGTATGGGTGTAAAATATATGTATTTAAGTAGTATATTTGTGATTCCTCTGTTGTCTGGCGTCCGTAACACAAGTGCTTTAAGCGACTTACCACGGAGTCAGGTCAATGTATGAGATGTTGTGGGAATTTATTATTATTATTATTTCAATTTTTTGTTGATGGTGGATATAATACATATAAACGCAAAAATAATTGTCAAAATGTAAAACTTAAAAAAACAAATAAATACCTCGTTCCTCAATTTTGAGACCTATCACAATATGTTTGTATACGGTACCGCAAAATGTTTACTACATGGCCGGATTTCGTGTGACTGATGAATAGTCAATAGATTAGTCTAGTGGTCCGCGCAGTGTAAAGGATACATTCTGAGGTTGCCGGACTTGTCGCCGATGGCGAGCAGCTTCTGTATGGGGTCCCATGCCAGCGCCGTGGGCGAGAACGGGAATCCGTGCCGGAATGTCTGCAACAAACAACGGGACATGTTCATTATCACATTGACATGTTTAGAAACACGATGACATGTTCTATATACGTACAAACATAATACACGATTTTGGTTATACATCAACTCTTGATGCATCGCTAAGCAGTGGCCATGGTAATGAAACGGGAATATAAGAAATTAAAATTTTAATATCACTTTACAATTAAGCGGACCATATGCTTGTTTGCTGACTTCACAATATAAAAAAGAAACCGACAGATGACGAGGTATCAGGCAGCAGCGATCGCAACGCAACAGTCGTGGTTAAGGATAATTTGCTCGCTTTTTTTAAAGCTAATGTACACGAGTAGCTGCACTGATAAAAAGTTACGTCAAACCATTTCAGACTATCCAGAAAACACACACATACTTTTTCAATATAAGCGCCTCATACATTGTCTTAATGTTTTTAATAAAAAGCTGCTCTTTACTTATAACAAACAAATAGACATCTCAATCATATTTATTTTTCTAGATATACTAGCAAGAATAATTAACTAGATTGCTAATGACCCTTATAAGAGTTCAACAAACGCGTTGATAAATTATAAACATTTATAAAAGACTTTATTTATTTCGCTGGCTTTACGGCGCATTTCGTAGTATCATTATTTTATGCGAAAAGGGTCGTGGGTTCGATCCCTGGGATAAGGGAGACACAAAAAGTGTCTGTGTTACATTATATTTGGAATTCATAATTAAAATTAGAAGAGGTTTTAAACAAGGGCCAGGTCGGAAGTACCAAGAATAAATGAGCGAATATCAAAGAACTAATGCGAGTAAAGGATACGAGAGAGGTATGCGGAATTGGTAGAGATCTATAGTCTCTGCCTACACCGGTGGGACACAGCCGTGTAGTATGTATGCATGTGTGTGTGTATGTGTGAATGGAATTTTTCTGTTGTCTAATATCCGTAACACACGTGCTCTAAACTTATGTAGGGGATGTGGTGTAAATATATTTATGAAAAATATTTTCCACCCGTTACATTATATCTTCGGGATCTTTCATTATATCGGGATCTTTTGTTATTCCGGAAAGCAGAAGATGAAGTTTAAGCTATTCAGCGTTTTCTATATCATTAAAAAACTCTAGTTTATTGTAATAACCTTGTTTGACAAAAAAGGTTTTTAAAGTTTAACTAAATGAATTTAGAAAATGGATCTTATCTAGCATATATTAGCATAGTTAAATATTTTCTAGCATTTACGAGTTCACAAATCACAATAAAACTATTTTTAAATGTTTATTTAGCCTTTATTTTTAGTTCGACATTACTTGAGATTGACAAGATGTTGTCAGGATTTGATAGCTATAATTTCTACCTTCACATTTTTAAATTTTATTTTTGGTTATAATTTGTATGTCCATAGGTGATGACAGGATTTCGTTATTAAGCTTAGATGCTGGCCGTGAATTATTCGCGAATGTAAAATTAAAAACCCAAAATAGTTAAAAAATATTGCTAAGGTAGTCATTGTAACATTTAAATCCTGACACAACTTTTTGAAAATCTTGAAAAACGTAGAATTAAAAATGTATAAAGGTAAATAAACTTCAATGAAGTAGTTTTATTGGTGACCGAAACGTAGAACTAAAAATCTGAAGTCAAATGAACCGCATTTTAGAGCCGTTATTAAAGAAGTTGTATTATAATAAGATTTTTTTATATCAGACGAGTGCATAAAATGTGCGTAAGGGGCGTATGCAGCCAGTATGCAGTTAGGTAATTTCGAAATCTGTTACACTTTTGACCAGTGTATTATTAGTTAGGATTATATAATCTCTTCACTGATAAGATGTGACGGAGAACATGAGGTAGATATGTAAAATGAACAAGTAGTGAAACACTATCGAACCGCAACAATGTTGCTATCTCTCAGTTTTGGGTTAAAGTATAATTATTTATTTGATACGTTGAAAGTCGTGCATCTGGGTGATAGTTGTTTGTGATAGTGTTCTTATAAGGTCACGAGGTCGACTCCGGTGAAATTGTTGTTACTATACGAACTAGAGATAGACCTCTTACAAAGGTTGCCTCCGTTGGTACCTTACTCTTGCCTGTTTCTACCGCCAAATAGCAGTGTTCGCATTGCTGTGTTCCGGTCTTAAGGGTGAGAGACGAGGTGAAATTACTTACCTAGTAACCTTACCTAGTGTGACATAGTAACGTCAGTTCACAGAGTTGGCGACACGCTAGTGATCATCTTTGTGATGACACGAGCGTGCATAACGACATCAAGCGGATCGTATGCTTGTTTGCTGACTTCGTAGCCGTCGTTCATCGACTTCGAGTTGAGGTCCGCAGACTTAATAATCAGTTCTTCAGAAATTTATATGTTTATATATAACTTAGTGGACAAATAAGTACATAGTGACAGTGAGCGTCATCACAGGGAATGGACGCTCGTGTCTTCACAAGGATGTCACTAGCACGTTACCAACTTAGTGACTTGAAGAAGGATATTCAACATCACCAGTACCAGTAATTTCACGGCCTCCCTCATCCTTCCATCCTTCCTCAATTGTAAATATTATTTTGTTTTAATGTCATGTATTGTGTACAAAAAAGAGGGTATTATTATTATTATTCCTACCATCATCGAAACACATAGTTGCGAAGAGCAAACTATGAATCCATCCAGACATTCTTCATCCTCATTTTCTATATACAGCACTTAAGATATGATTTGTTTAACAGGACAATTATTTCCACATTCATTGGAAAAAACATTGAAATCAATAATATTAATTTGAATAAAAAAAATCTCGCAACCTCTTGTATATTATGGATCTGGTTCCGTAAAAAGTCGCTTAAAGCACTGGTGTTACAGACATCAGACAGCAGAGGAATTACAAATATATTACTTAAATACACATATTGAACACCCAGGCACAAAACAAATATAAATATTTGTCCTGGGCGGGGAACAAATTCACGGCCTTGGACCTACAAGACAGGATCACTACCATCTGCACCTCCGGGCCCATATAAACTGCAAAATAAATTACGAGTCCAATATACGCCAGTAAACAAATTGAAAACAACCGTGTTCAAAGCGGGCAGAGCTGGGGCGATAACTATCTTTATTTGCAGCAATTTTTCAAGTTTATTGCGTTATCTATATATATTTCACTTTATTTACGAGGAAGCATAATTTTCTCATAAAGGCATGTCCAGCGCATAGCCGCGTTATATTAGTTGGAATAATAACTTCGCGGGCAATGAACATGTTTGAAGAATCTTTATTTATCTGTTGAAAAGTTCAAATTGATGAAAGGTTAGTCCCTTAAATGAATTTGGTTTGTGTAATCAAATAATAGACTTTTTAACTTGATGCATATAAAAGTATAAACGGGATTACAAAAAAGAAACACACGCAGAGTACGGCGTCCACCCGCAAGATGGGCAGACGATCTGACTAAAACCGCAGGATCGCGCTCGACACAGCCACATACAACCAGTCCTATTGGAGATCACTTTGGGAGGCCTATGTCCAGCAGTGGACGTCTTTGGGCTGATATGATGATGATAATGACAAATGTTTGGAAGTATAGAATTGAAACTTTCCAGGAACAATAAAAGTGGAATGCACAGAGAACTAGGCGTAATCGTATTAGTTGAAATATTTTAATTACAAGGGCCGTTTGAATTAACCATGCAGCTACCACTCACTCTCACCTATTTCTACCGCCAAATAGTAGTGTTCGCATTGCTTTGTTCCGGTTTGAAGGGTGAGAGCCAGTGAACGACGGACAACGTATCTTCTGTTTACAAAGTTGGTAACACACTAGTGATATCTTTGTGATGACACCAGTGTCTTTAGGCTACGGCCACGTTTACGATCAAGTGGACTGTACACATGTTTGCCGACTTCATAATATCAAAAAAAAACACAATCCAGAAAATTATTATTTGTCCTGGGTGGCGATCGAATCAACTACCCCTGTCGCACAAGATAAGAATGCTATCCTAAGCCGTTATCGGGCCTGTCATATAAATCTGTTAATAAAAAAAATTTCTGTAACATACGCTTTATAGTCAACATTAAATAACATTATCTAATGGCGAATCTGAACCCTGAAACTATAAAAGTTAGATTGGTCTAGTGGAGCAGTGTTTGCTTTGCGTCGTGCTGGTTTGAAGAGTGAGAGAGACAGTGAAATTACTGACACAACGCGCCTAAAATCGACAAATATTCTTGTGATATCAAGCGTCTATAGGCTGCAGTGACGCTTACTATACGCTAGTTTGTCGACCTGGACTAATTAAAAAAAAATGCAAATTTTCGAGTGACGTAGGTGACGTTTAACTATCCTTTACAAACTGACGAAAGAACGAACATCCCGACCTGCCTTAAAGCATAGGTTATCGAAAAGGTGAGAACTGCACCAGATAAAAAAGAATAAACAAATGCATCGGGTATAAAAGCCGGCCAAGATCTAGTGGAGGCACAGTCGAAGGCAGCAGACATGAGGGTTCTGGTGATCGCAGCGCTGATCGCGGTGGCAGCCGCCAACGTCATCAAGGATGACTTGATGGACTTCACTTTGAAGAAGGACACATTGGGTGAGTTTTTCTGAGGTATTAAAGAAGAGCAGTGACCCTTTTGGTAGTGTCCCTTTTTATACACACTCACCATTATTATTTAAGCCATTGGAAGTCCACTCCTGGACATAGGCCTCCCCAATTTTGCCCACAATTGCCTTGGTAAGTAAGCTTGTTGACAATTGTAGAGTGCAGCTTTCGCGACGGAGCTGGTGCTGCCCATCCCCGCCCTGTACATCGGAGCTGCACTGTTACGAATGGATATACCGCCATCTGCCGTTTCTGGTAACTAGGCCTCTTACCAAACCTGGTACAATGGGAGGTACTATTCTACTCTGCCAGTGCCTCACGGCTTTCGATATTTCTTCAGCCCTTTAATGTGGAGGAGTACAAAAAGTAATGTTTTTTATAAAAATATACTCAAGGTATACATTTACCTTACACACACACACCTTTGTTTGAATGTCATATTTGACGCGTACTTAACGGAGTAGTAATTCTCTATTGAATGTCAAGCAAACGAAGAGAGTCCTTACCAACCATCAAAGTTGCTTCAACTTATTCTAGCTACAACTCCCAAGTTCTTGTTAGATAGCAGTAAATTTATGTAAATTATTTCTGGACTTCTCAGTGAACTTGGACGTAAAAACCAAGGAAATATGCATGTTGAAATTGCTGAACCACGTGATGCAGCCCACCATGTACGAGGACATCCGGGACATCGCTCGCGAGTGGGTCCTCGAGGAGAACGTCGACAAATACCTGGTAATTATAATTTATCGTGATGGGATTACAACCTACAAGTCTAGTAGACAAGATTTATTCCGATAGATTAACTTGAAAGTGCCTTTAGCACCAAAACAGTACTAAGAGAAATTTTAATCAATGGGAGGAAAGATTTGAGATACCTTTTGAATATTTCGGACAATTGATTATAGAGATTTTCGAGCAGATTATAAAAAAATAAGTATGTACGTTTAATCACTATCACGCTCTTCTGTTACAGAAAGTCGAAGTGGTGAAGAAATTCGTGGATACCTACAAGTTAGGTATGCTGCCACGAGGTGAAGTCTTCGTCCACACCAACGAGAAGCACATCAAGGAAGCCGTCAGGACCTTCCGTCTGCTTTTCTTCGCGAAGGACTTTGACGTGTTCGTCAAGACCGCCTGCTGGCTCCGCGAGCGCATCAACCCTGGCATGTTCGTGTACGTCCTCACCGTCGCCGTGTTCCACAGGACCGACTGCCGCGGGATCGTTCTCCCTGCTCCTTACGAGATCTACCCTTACTTCTTTGTCGACGGAGACATCATCACTAAAGCCTTCCAAATGAAGATGTCCAAGGCCACGTTCGACCCAATGGTTAAAGATTACTACGGCATCAAAGTCAAAGACAACGTCGTTGTCATTGACTGGCGTAAAGGAGTTCGCCATACCCTGACCACGCACGACAAGATCTCATACTTCACAGAAGATATTGATCTCAACACTTACATGTACTACCTCCACATGAACTATCCATACTGGATGACAGACGATCTGTACGATGTCAACAAAGAGCGTCGTGGAGAAATTTTCATGTACTCTTACATGCAACTGCTCGCTAGGTTGAGGTTGGAACGCCTCGGTAAGGGTATGTGCGACATCAAACCCTTGATGTGGAACAAGCCTCTTAAGACTGGTTACTGGCCCAAACTTTTAATGCACACCGGCTTTGAGATGCCCATGCGCCGCAACAACATCCTCCTGATCTCAGAATACAATGTTAAGGACAAGATTCTGATCGACGACTTCGAGAAGATCATCCGTGAAGGAATCCTGAAGGGCAAGATTGAACTTGTAAGTTATTTGTTCTTATATCAAAATTTTACTCTTGAAATCTTTTGGTTCCTTAATATTTCGTTTGACTCCTGTTGTGTATTATTGTTAAATAGCGTGACGGTCAAGTCCTCCAATTGAAGAAGGCTGAAGACATCGAGATCCTCGCTAGGTTACTTCTGGGAGGAATCGGCTTGAAAGACGACCAGGCCAAGGCAATACACATCATGAACCTGTTCAAGAGAATGTTTACTTACAGCAATTACAACCTAGACAAGTGAGTTAAAGTTTCATTCATATAGGATTCCTCTTATGTACCTCAAATTAGCAACGCATTGCACCAATATTTGCCAACAATTTCATTCAATATTAAATAGAAGACAAAATAAGAATGTATAGAATAGATATAAAACATTTATTTCTCATTCAGGTACACCTACATCCCCACTGCTCTGGATATGTACACCACGTGCCTGCGTGACCCCGTCTTCTGGAAGCTGATGAAACGCCTGACAGACAACTTTGTTATCTTCAAGAAGACGCTGCCTAGGTACAAACGCGACGACCTCGATTTCCCCGGAGTGAAAGTTGACCGCATCGTGACAGACAAACTCGTCACCTTCATGGATGATTACGACCTTGACATGACCAACGCTATGTGGCTAGACCAAACTGAGATGCAGAAGAAACGCTCGGACATGATTTACGTTGCGCGCACGCGCCGCCTCAATCATCACCCATTCAAGGTTACCGTGGACGTCGTCTCCGACAAGGCCGTGGACGCTGTTGTCCGCGTCTTCATCGGTCCCAAATACGACTGCATGGGCCGCCTGATCAGCCTCAACGACAGGCGCCTTGATATGGTTGAAATCGACAGCTTCCTTTACAAACTGGACACCGGCAAGAACACAATTGTCCGCAACTCGATTGAAATGCACGGAGTGATCGAACAGAGGCCATGGACTCGCCGTATCTGGGAGCGTTCCAGTGAGACTATGGGAACTGGCGTCAAGATGGTCGACAGCTGGTGGTGGAAGACCCGCGTCGGCTTCCCTCACAGGCTGCTCCTGCCTATGGGTACTCGCGGTGGACTCGAACTCCAGATGTTCGTCATTGTTACCCCCGTCAAAACCGGCCTGATCTTGCCCTTCCTCGATATGAACATCATGAAGGACCGCCACGTGTGCCGCTGGACTACCTGCGTGGACACGATGCCGCTTGGTTTCCCCTTCGACAGATCAATCGATGAGACCAGATTCTTCACCAACAACATGAAGTTCACAGATATCTTCGTGTTCAGGAAAGACATGACCACAGCCAACATGGTTAAGGACATCGACATGTCCGACATGATCATGAAGCGTGATGACCTCACGTGTCTCGACACCGACATGTTAATGAGGAGGACCTACAAGGATGTCATGTTAATGAGCGTTGACAACATGACCAAGATGTAAGGTTAATTTAAATTATTCTAGTAATAAAGAGCATTCTTAAAAATTAAACTGTATTTTATATTTACATCAAGATCATCCCTGTTATACAAACTACACAAATATATTTCTTTGCCCCGTTAACTTAGTAACAGTTTCAATAAACTACAGAGCCTTAATATAAACGCATCGATTGTGAGGTCTTTCTAAAAACTTCATGACATCACGTACTAGGCTAGACGTTTTCAGCAAAAGCCAGGGCTAGCGTAAATGTTCACACCCGATACGGGATCTTCCAGACGTTCAATTCCAGAAACAAAGGAGCCGCCCACGCCCGGCATAGGTACAGGCCCGCCTTCCGCCGGCTCCACGCGCTCCACAAATAATACTGTTTGTCTCGAATTGCGAAATAACTGCTCCGAATAAATATCCCATTATTCAATCCGCCGATAACGTCAGACGACTCCGACAAATAATACGACAAATAATTACGAATTTCCTTAACTTCAGACTATTTGCCTTTCTACCGCTAAATTCCTTAATCTGACAAAGATGTTTATGTCTTTGTAATGGTTGAATGAATGATGAACGTAAAACTAGATTTTTTGTTTGCCTAGATAAACAAATATAAATATTCCTGAGAGTCATAGGATTGAACTGGAGAACTCTAAGAAATGCTGAGCTTTATTGTCACTTTTAAATCTTCAAAAGATATAAAACATATTTTTCAATATAAATAAATAGTAATTCTACAGTTTACATGAACGACGATCACACATTGAGTAGCCAATTTTAAACTTATCTGTTGGCAGCTGACAAGTCTTAAAACTAAGTTTAGTGAAGGTTTATTACGCAATCAAGAACCCTCATGAAAAAATTATAGTCCTAAAGATTCTATTAACATCTAGTGCCAGTGAAATTAGCGTCGGCGCTCACAGCCATTGTTTTAAAAATAAGAGTTAAAGCTGTAAAGTTCAGAAATAGAGACCGCGAGCTGAAGAGTTGATCAGACTAGAACCACGAGATTGCCCCCTACGACATTCATACAGACTGGGTTCTCGTCTGTATGTATCTATATATGTAGCTTAAGAAAATTATGCTACATGTCACACCATCAGTCTGCATTACCTCAGAGTTAGATTTCTTTTCATTTTTAAATATGACTCTCATAATGGAACTATTAATCAATCATTGCAATATTGACGTCTTTACACAAATATTTAATTAATAAAGCTAATTATAACTAAGACATGTGTACAGAATCTTTCGGGGCCCGGATTCGCGCAAGATTTGAAACACAAACAGCCCGAAGTCGGGGCTCGAACCGGAGCAAATATTTGTCCGATCGCCCTTTGATCCCTTACTTCGACTTTAACTTTACTGCCATTTGAATTGTTTGAAGATCAATGCAAAATTGTTCTGTGTAAGTTTGTTTGATTTTGCGAAACAACTAATAAACGAGGAATCGGTAAGTCTCGAGCTTTGGTTTAGCCAGGAGTGTGTAGATTTGTTAGCAAAGCCATATTCAAGTTGAGACATGAAGTGAACACAAGCGGTTTTGTAAAGTTTCCTAAATATGCTGTTACTGAAACTATCCTACAAACTTTTGTTGATAAAGCTCATTGCTCATCCACTAGCTGTAGCTACGAAATAGGTCGTTCATCATACGGATCGAGAGTTTAAGATTTACCCTCCATTTACGTACATACTTATTTTTTGTTAACATAAAAAAATATAAAAAAGCTTTTAATTGACTAAGCTACATTACATCTTCGTTGCTAATTTTCGTAACTACTGACTAAATATATATATATATACACATACTTATTTCTCTTCGTATATTTTTTAGGGTTCTACAACAGGCATTGGTATACATTAAGAGTAATGTCTATGATCCAACACAGGCTTGACATGGTAGATTTTTAAAGACTGTAAATGCAACGGTGCCGAAAGCAGGTGTACATGGAAGTTCATGACAATAACTTCAGATACACATATTTTATCGTAATTTCTAAAAAGAAGACAGACTGCGAGCTCCCTGAGAATTTCTTTTTCCCATTTAAGGCAATTACCCGCAAACATCAACAGCACAAACTGTAATTTGACAAAGTAATACAAGCAAAGATGTACCCTAAATTAGTGCAGCACTTTTTACCAGAACTGCAGAAAGACGGAGAAGTGAAGGTCGCAGGCGCGTTGCTTATGTTGGGATTTATCCAACTCACCCCAAATTTTTACGTGTTTAGACAATATTTTAAATGCGAGTTTCGTTTTTCGTCTGGATTTTAAAACTTAATAATGGACTTTTAAACATTTTTAATACAGTATGCATTATTAATTTTTTTAATATTTATCATTAAAATAACCGCAAACGCGAAACCGACGGATCGATCAGATAAATTCATCCAAAACAGCATATCTTATTTTGATGGGCAATTATTTCCTCTTTTTATATTATTAAGTCAACAAACAAGCATACCGTCTGCATCATGATTAACTTGACGCAGCCTGTAGACACTTGTGTCATCACAAGGATATCACAAGTACGTCGCTAACCTTGTAAACTGAAGACAAAATGTCACATTTACCCAGTAATTTCACTGCCTTTCAAACCGGAACACAGCAATGCGAACACTGCTATTTGGGGGTAGAAATAGGTGAGAGTGAGGTACTAATGCAGATGATCTTTGTAAGCCCTACCTCTAGTAAAATATCTCTTTTTGGTGAGACCTCTGTCCAACAGTGGACGTCCAGCGGCTAATATGATAATGCCAAGGAGTTACCGGAATTGAGAAATGACGGTTATATATCAGAAACATCCGAAATGCAACATAGTTGGAATAGCAGCAGCATCCTTGTCACAAAGCTACGTTGATACGTAATAACTGATGCCTGTCAAGCGTAGGAATTATATACTGAAATTCTCCTAATATTGAAGCATATATAATAACTCCAATATGTTCAATGGTGGATAGTTGCTTATATTATATAAAAATAGTAAAAATGCCGGAAAAATCAAGTACCCATAACGAAACAATGACACCTCAAGCATTTTACGATAAAGATTTTAATTTAAAATTGTATTGGAATGTTATTTTATCCTTGTGTCGTATGTCGAAATCTGTCACAAGTACGTATTTTTAGTATAGTATATTCACACAACATCTCCTACATTGACCTGACTCTCGAAGGAAGTCGCTTAAAGAAGTTGTGTTACGGATATCACACAACCGAGGTATAACTAATATAATAGTTAAATACATATTTTAATCGAGACACAGGACAAACACAAATACCACCATATATATATTGGTCCTCGGTAGCGATCGACACACGACCCCTGTCATCTGCGTCATCGCGTCTGTCAATTATATTCTCCATTAAATCGTAAATTATATGAATTACGTACCATACTTATGTATACCCAAATGTGTGTTCAAAAGTTCTGTTGGTAAAAGGAAACGTGATCAGCAGATGGAAAAATCTCACGCATCGCACGAGGTGAGGCGGTACTTCCCGTCCCCCCCGCGCCGCAGCTAATGCTCAATGAATTCAGTGTTTTACGTTCCAATCGGTCTACATTTGCTTTGAAGTGTAATTTATCGCAGGGTTGGCTACATTTCGATTTGTTCAAGTTAAAAACCAGCTGCGCTGTCGCCCAGTCTAGGCTCTAACCAATGATTCCATGGGAATCGCTTTGGCTATAACATTTTGGGTTGCCTATTTTTACATACAATAATAATAAATTCCCACAACATCTGATATATTAATGACTCAGTGATAAGTCGCTTAAAGCGCTTGTGTTACGGACACCAGAAAACAGAGGAATCACAAATATACTACTTAAAATACATATATTTAATACCCAGACACAGAATAAATGTAACCTTTGGCACTTTACCGCACAAGACAGGATCACTACCATCTGCGCCACCGGGCCCGTCAACATCTTCGTAATTTGTCCATTTCTTTAGAATGGAAACTTTTTTAATATTTATAATGTATAAAATACCCATTTACTTGTAAATATAAATTCACCAACCTATTTATAAGTCACCCCTTTAGTTATTCCTTGCCTGACGTTTGGACGATGGACGCTTGAATGCATAAGGTAGATCTCATACAAAAGGCCGTCTGCATTGAAACCTCAATGTTACCTTTTTTTTTTTAGCGCTAAATAGCAATGTTTAAATTGCTCTGTTCCGGTGTGTTGGGTGAGAGTCATTAACAGTACTTGGTAATGTGGTATAATATCCTCAAGTCACAAGGTTGGCTCCGCGTTAATGATATCCTTGTGATATTACGAGAGTCTATAGTCTACCATGTCGACAAACAAGCATACAGTTGTTTGTCGACATGGTCTAATAAAAAAATATGCTAAAATCGATATAAGGTACTATTCCTTCTATTTGACGTAATGCTCGAAACCAGGATTTTAGTTGTCAAGTGTCTACATTAATAAATAGCAAACCCACAGAGCATTTACAGACATAATACAAACGTAAATAATACTTGCAAGAACTGGTGTCAATTCTTTGGATTTCAGTACAAGATAGAAAATGTAGGTCGTAAAGTGAAAGACAAAATGTGAAAGTAATAATGTACAGAACTAGTCAAATATTTCAGGGAATTTGAGACACCAGTTCACTTTGAAACTACATTTTACAAATAAACCAAACCTCCCCGCAGACATCACTAGCTCCCGACATTTTCCTCCACTTGCTCCCAGCCTGGTAGCTCGTACTTCAAAATAAAATCAAATAAAATTCTCCTGCGAGAACCTGACCCACCCTCAGCCTCAGTTCCCTATTTCCCTCTCTGTGATTTTATTTCCTCAATCTTTACGTTCACTTGATATTTTTTCGTTAGATGGTAAGCCGACCATCTAACAGATTTTTCCACATAATAATTCACAAATCACGTTTGATACTCTCATATTGACGAACTGTGACATCTGTCAATATGTTAAAAGATATTATTAATAACAAAGAGTTATTCTAGCTTATGAATTTAGCAATATAATGCCAAATGCTAACTCAAGCAAACAATTTATTTCGCCCTTTTTTACACTTCTTCTCTACAGTGACATCAAAACCACGTTAAATAAATTATTATTTTGCCTTAGGAGGAGACGAAAACAAAGTCGTAAGCTTATCGAAAAAAAATGATTCGTCGTAAATGTAAAATAAAATATATAGCATTTAAAAGCCGTTGAAAAGTAGTTTTATCGTTGCTAAAGTCACTGTAATTCTAACCACATAAAGTATATAATCGTAAGTATATTTCAGTTTAAACCCTTACATATAAATCGTAAGTATATTTCAGTTAGAACTTACCGAATCACTAAAGCAAAACTTTGATTAATGTAGATTTACGAGAAATAGGTATTTCATTAAACAAAGGCATGGCGATGCATGCATTCATCTATTTACGGCTTTATTATCACAAAAACATTACGGAAGGTAACTGTAAAAATGTTATCTATATTGCATGTGTTGCACTTTGAGAGGTTCTATGTATAGAAAATGGTAAATTATATTTAAGATTATATTTACTAGAAAAAATTCATCGGTCTCAGGATCAGGCGGTACTCGAATCTGCATCTTTCCCATTCTGGGGCACTGCGCTACCGTTGGGCCCGTTGTACCGTTGTGACCTTAGCAGACATGTCGAATTTTTCCCAGTGTGCTTTTTTGTGCTGAGAAGCCTAATGGTAGTGTAGTTCTCGGTATGGGAATGATGCAGGTTCGAGTCGCGAGCCATGTGCACAACGTGGGCGTTACGATTGACCCACTTCCGAAATTTGTTCATTCTCTAGCAGGTAGTCAACCGAATCGAATTCGAAAAGTGGTCCGGGAATTCGAACGATTCTCGTGTTCGCTCGCACTAGCGCTGCCCGGGGATTTCATTAAAATAGTCGACGCGCCACTTTCATTGACTTGTTTCAATTCATAGTGGAATTTTATTAATTAGAATCGTGTTTTGCCTCATGCGAAAGAATTCCCGTTGCTGTTTTCCCGTTGTAGTTGTTAGAAGTTAATTTATAAAATATTTTCCTTCGTAACTGAAGAATTTGAGGTACCTGCAGAGTGAAACAGTACCTGTGTACCAGGTATTGTTCGTAAAAGTTGACTGCGGTATCAGAACCGACAGCCGATAGCGGTTTATCCACCGGGGTTCAAACACCGCAGCTCGAATGCAGCAGGGTTAGGATAAACAGCAGCAATCTTGTTGCGAAGCTACATCCTGCGTTTACCACCACGCCTGCCCAAAGCTGCAATTATGGGCATAACTCCCTCTTTTTGGGAAAGCAGTGGAGGTTATACCGCTGCTATGGTGATGATAAATAGATTTATATGACGGGCTCGATGGCGAAGATGGTACTGATCTTAACTTGTACGCCAGGGTCGTGGGTTTATTTCCCACCCAGAGCAAATATTTATTTGATAATGTCTGTGTTTGTTCTGTGTCTAGGTATAAAAAATATGTGTTTAAGTAGTATATTTGCTATTTCTCTGTAGTCTGGCGTCCGTAACACAAGTGCTTTGAGCAACTTACCACGGAGTCAGGTCAACGTATGAGATGTTGTAGGAATTTATATATTATAATATAATTTACAGATGTTTGCCATTACAGCTACACTGAGTAGTTCATCAGCGGGCGTGATTGCAGATTTAGTGCATAACTACACAATACTTATAGTTAAGCCAACTTTATGAACTCAAGTTTGTTCCTAAACTTGTCATCTGCAGCCAAAAAACCGACGCAGTTTCACTCCAAACCAAATCGGGTCGGCTGTAACATTACAACTAGCAACATCTAAAACAAAACTATAAATAATAATATTACTTATTATCAGCAGTGAGGTACTGGCGGAGAAGAATAGTACCTCCCTCTGTACCAGGCATCGTAAGAGGTGATTACGGTACCGAAACCGACAGATGGCGGTAAATCCATCCGAAACAGTGTAGTTCAAATGTACAGGGTGAGGATGGGCAGCAGCATCCTCGTCGCGAAGTTGCGCTCTGCGATTGCCAACACGCTTGCCCAGTGCGGCAATAATAGACAAACATCCTCCTCTCTTGACGAGGCTTATGTCCAGCAGTGAACTCCAAATAGCAGGTATCATGATGATGATGATGACCCGCGGGCAGCCGCTAGTTTGTAATCGTTTTAGATTACCATAAAGGAAAGGATCCGATCGATTTGTATCTCAAATGAAGCATCTCGGATACAAACGCACTCGGGCCCAAACGAAGTCCATTACTTCCAACTTCCTATCATTTAATTTTCCATCGGTGACATATCAATCTCCGAGCCAATATTGTCGGCCAGGCGGAGGCCGCGTCCGTGACACACCGTCCGATCCCCGTATTTATCTATCGTGATCGGAAATTGACCGACGAGGCAAGATGGCCGCCAGAGATTGGGGCATGCCTGGCGGATGCACGACCCCTCTTGGACATAGATGGAGTTTTTACCGTATGTATGCAATTTATACTTTAACAAGTAGTTTATTAAAATGAGTTAACCCAGCAAACGTTGTCTGTTTTAACTATACGTATATACAAAAAATATAACATCTATCTTTTTTTTAATATATTCCCATAACATCTCATACATTTACCTGATTCCGTGATAAATCGCTGAAAGCACTTGGTTACGGACGCCAGGCAACAAATGAATCACAAATATACTATTTAAATATCTATATTTAACACCCAGACACAGAACAAACGACCTTTGGCGTACGAAACAATATCAGTACCATCTGCGCTATCGGGCCCGTCATGTCAAAACAGAACGTCATGTCGGAAATTGATTAAAACAATCTTATCTCTTAAGTTAGATCAAAATGTACACAGTGAGCAAAAGATGTATTTCAATTCAATTCGTCCCGGACAAGCACCCTGACACAAAATTGTTATGTATAAAAACTAGCTGTGCCCGCGACTTTGTTCGCGTGGTTGTCGGAAACTCTATCAAGATTATTTTTTGATTGCTTACGTTGGTATATTGTTAAATCATGGGTCAAAGTACTTCGGCATAAATTATATTTTTACTTTTGTTTAAAATAAAGCAAGCTGTATTCAACCGTTCCGTAGTGAGCCGAACCGAAAAATTTTAAGAATTAATGGATGTTTGTTACTCTCCAGCGAAAGTTATTGAATGGATTTTGATAAAACATTATAGTAATGTGGCTTATATATAGAAATAACACATATATAATATACAAAGATTTGTACAAAATAAATGCCTGCCAAGTTCTATTTGCAAACCTGCTTATCATCGTGTTAATCAACACGCAGATATACAAGTAGGAACGATCTTTTTTATCTACTTTTTCATATAAGCAAAGTTCAAGTGTCTGATTTTTTTGACGGGCCCGATGGCGCAGATGGTAGTGATCCTGTCTTGTGCACCAGGGGTCGTGGGTTCGTGGTTCGTTCGTGGGTATATTTGTGATTCCTCTGTTGTCTGGCGTCCGTAACACAAGTGCTTTAAGCGACTTACCACGGAGTCAGGACAATGTATGAGATGTTGTGGGAATTTATTATTATTATTTTATATAATAATAAATACTCCAATATGACTACAATGTTTTAACGGGAAATTCACTGGCAGATAGCTATGTCCTCAAGTAACTTAGGCTACTCTTGTTATTTGTATATATATGTTTGTGGTTTAGTGACTTTAAGGGTGTAGTAGCCTTCCGTCATAAATGGACTATCCGACACTTAAGATTTTTTTAATTAAGACCAGCGATTCCTGAGATTAGCACGTTCAAACAAACAAACTCTTCAGCTTCATAATATTAGTATTATTGGCACGGGAACAGGAGCAGGTGAAACCGCAGGACACTGCTTGTCGTAAATAAAACTTGTACAGAAGCTAAATTATATAGTAATGGATGACGTAGTTTCAGCCCGAGTTTGAAAATGGACTCAGTAAAACTAAACTGCGAATTGAATTTGGACCTAGGTCTAATAATTAATAGGATAACATTCGATAATATTCGATTATAGTAGTGTGTTGTTGTGTGTGTGTTTTTACCAGAAATGGGAAGTGTGAAGACGATATTGAACGGATAGTGAACGCTAAAAATAGTGTCAATGGAGCCTTACGTGCTGTTGTGGGCAGCCAGAATGTGTCAAAAAGGACACGACTGGCTGTTCATAGAGAGTGTGTTGGTTCCAATGATAAGAGATCAATGTGGTGGAAAAGATGATGTTGTGAAAATAATACAGAATGGAATATTGAGATGGTTTGGACATGTAGAAAAGATGAATGAAAGTAAAATGACTGCACAAATATATAAAACGGAAGTGAATGGAAGAATTGGTATAGGAAGACCTAGACGAACCTAGCTTAACCAGGTAGAAAAGGTATTAAAGAAGGGCCAGGTGAGAAATACTAAGAATAAACGAGCGTGTACGAAAGGACTAATGCAAGTAATGAAAGCGAGAGAGGTATGCCAATATCGTAACAAGAGATCTATAGTCTCTGACTACCCCGGACGGGACACAGGCGTGATGTATGTTTGTATTTTTTTAAAACCAATTTTTTAACGGTACGATTTGCAATTTATGTATTTTTTGCTTAAACTTTCAAAATAGTGAGTTACTGTCCATAATAAAAAAAAGGTTTAGCCAAAAGCACGAAAAACTAAAAACACTTTATTCATTGCTCAAATTGAAAAACAAAATTAATTAAAATATTTGCTGGTGGAGTGCACGTCGTTCATTCACTCACTTGGAGCGACAACGAGCCCGGTCACAATGGTCATTCACTCGAGACAAAAGGCGGGCACAATAAATGGAATTATATTTGTGTTGTGTATACGTTGTGGGGATAACAGAGATATTGTTTAATTAGTACATTTCTGACGTGAATTCAAATAAATATGTCCTCTTTCATTATATCAGCCTCCAAACGTCCACTGTAGGACATATGTCTCCCCAAGAAAGGAGGAATGTTGCCAACACGGCAATTTTGGGCCAGCATGGTTGCAATCGCAGAGTGTAGCTTCGCGACGGGGATGCTGCTGCCTATTCCAGCCCCGTGCATTTGAGCTATACTGTTTCCGATGTACGAGTATTTACCGCCATCGCTATCGTGATTTTAGTCGCCTCTTACACGCCTGGTAGTTATTATTTTAATTAAGTTTTTTGATTAATTACTTACACACTAACCTAAGTCCTACAGTCGACAATTATATGTTCATACCGTAATAAACATAAACCGTTCTTTTGCAAATTATATTGAGCACATTTACAGACATAACTTAATAACAATGCTTGCAGTCTACTTTGACATATTAAAAAAGAATTCCTCTCTTGAGTTGCCAGTATTACCCACAAGACTTTTTAGTAGCTCCCTCTTACGGCCAGTCTTACGATTAACACTCAAAACTCCATTATCTGACATATATACTAGCTGAACCGATAGACGTTGTCATGTCTTGAATATAAATATAAACTATCATATCTCTTGAGTTAGATCAATGTATCATGTTATCATCACTGTATACAATAAGAAAAAAAATTAAAATCGATTCAGTAGTTTAGAATTTAATTGCGGACAGACACTGTGACATGTGAGTTTTATACATAAAGATAAAATATAATTTCAAAGAAAACTCGACCTCGATAAAGTGATAAAAAATGCCCGATTCACGAACTCCGTATTCGATTACGACCGAGCGTTTTTTTCCTTCATAGGATCCGACTCATTTGCTCTACGCTAGTTAATGCCATCAATTCATTCGTTCTTCAAACGCTTCATCAACTTCCAATTCTCGTTCATTAATGAGAAGCTTTTTGTTTTTCTTTTAATTTGCGATTTGTATACCGTCTATTTGGACTGCTGTTGGGAAATGGGATAATTTAAAAAATGTTATTACAAATGGTTATTTCCGTTATTTCGGAGAAATAATAATTTATTTTGTAAATAATTACTGGCAGAGTAGAATTGTATCTCACACTATACCAGGTGTCGTAAGAGGCGACTAAGGTACCAGAACCGACAGGTGGTGGTATATCCATCCGAAACAGTGCAGCTAAAATACACAGAGCGGGGATGGGCAGCAGCATCCCTGTCGCGATAGTTGCGCTCTTAGATTGCCAATAAGCCTACAGGGCGGCAATTATGGGCAAAAAACATCCTTTCTTGGCCTGTGTCCAGCAGTGGACTTCTAATGGCTGGTATGATAATGGTGATGATTGTTAAAAACATTTTAAAGATTTATCATTACCATAATTATGTTTTTAATTGCTCCATCCAAAATAGAAAAGTAAAACAAATTTCTAGGGATTGTAGGTGATGTAGCTCTTAATTCCAGAAAAAGATATAAAATACATACATACATACATCACGCCTATGTCCCAACGGGGTGAGCCGACACTATGGATCTCTGTTACGATCTTAGCATAGGTCTTTCGTTTTTCTTTAATACCACTTCTACCTGGTTATGTTCACGTAGGTCATCCTATACCAACTCTTCCATTCGCTTACGCCCTATATATTTGTGCAGTCATTCTACCTTCAGCCATCCTTTCTACATGTCCAAACCATCCTCAGCATTCCCCACACTACATTGTTCTCGTATCACTCTATTCTTTAATATAGATTGAAAGTATTCTTCTTTGATATACCAGTCATGTTTGCACCATGTAATTTAAACGGAATACGGCACAAGGGACGGGTGTTATCACATTTTGAATTTCAAAGCGAACTGCATTATATTACCTCAGCAGCCATATTAATGTTTAAATGTAGCTTATCAAGCGTCACCGTCTGCAGGTCCCGCGGGCGGCTAAATATATAAGCGGGATTAAAGAACAAAGTTCCCGGCGTCCCGCGGGATCTGATGAGCTCGTACGGCTCACGCTAATCTCGTGCAAGCAAGTTTCTTTAAACTTTGGATGTATAAAACTTTAGAAGTAAATTATTTTTGATTTGATTAAGAGTTTTCTTATTTTAAATTGTGTTCAGCACTTTGAAGGTTATTTTTTTAATAATTATAATTTACACGTCAACTCATACATTGATTTGGCTCCGAGATAAGTCGCGAATATCACTTGTTTTATGGACATCTAACAACAGTTTAATCTCAGATATACATATTTAACTCATTTGTAAGATCACCACAATTAATAAACTTATTTCACTATAGAAGTCTAGGGTTTGTTAGATAGCCTTGTTTGTAGACTGACAGTTGTGCTAGCAAATGGTTTAACAAATTGTATTTATCATCATCATCTTATCAGCCTTTGGAAGTCTTTTATTGGACATAAGCCTCCCTAAGGAAGGGCGAGTTGTGCCCATATTTGCCAAATTAAATATTATACTCACACTGACGCAAAATCAACACAGATATTTATCAAATAAATATTAATCCTGTGTGGGAATCGAACCCACGACTCTTGGCGTTTAAGATAGGATCACTACCATCTACGCCATTGGGCCCATCATTATTATTGCTTATGCACTTTACAGTTCTTGAACTAGGGGGCGAAATATTTGACAATCTGAAATAAGCGTCTAGGACAATCTCGGGACAAGTCGTAAGAGATTTGATTTCGATATTTGGCTCAGTGTAGTCGTCATCGGTTAGGATTAATAGGCATAAGCAACTAAGGGAGTTTAGGGTTTGTTAGATAGCCTTGTTTGAGACTGACAGTTGTGCTAGCGAATGGTTTTACTGATTGTGTTTATCATCTTTTGGATATCAGCTTCATATCAGCTTTTGGAAGTCCACTGTTGGACATATGCCTCCCCAAGGAAGGGGAAAATTTGTTCATAACTGTCACGCTTGGGAAGCGTGTTGGCAATCGCAGAGCGCAGCTTTCACGACGGAGATACTGCTGCCTATCCCCGCTCTGCGCATTTCAGCTGCACTATCTCGGATATGTACACCGTCATCTGTCGGTTCTGGTACCATAGTCGTCTCTGAAAACACCTGGTGCAGTGGGAGGTACTACTACCCCGCCGGTACTTCACGACAATGCAGTGGCTATATAGCTTCAATGATGAATAAATATACTGCTTTATGTTTTGTTTCTTATTGATAAATTAAGTACATTTTATTTGCATGTTTAATTTACTTTTAATTGGTTATCACACTTTAAATTATTTGAAATATTCAAATTAGTCTGTAAGTATAAGTCTATAAACATTGGTACATAAATAAATATATATATTGATAGCTATTCAAAAAGTTTTAATACGATAAGCACAAATGACATTATATTTCTGAAACGCTGTGTCTTTACACAAAAGTAGAACCGAAAAACAAGAGACGCCCCTCATTTACCTGTCGGCGAACTCATCGACGTCAGAGTGTAAATGAGCCAAAAATAGCCCATGAATTCTTTTGAAAGTGACCCCTGCGCCCCGAGAGACTATCCAACTCCAGAATATTTGTAATACACTCTTGTAATTCTGGTAAAATATCAACTTTACGAAGTAAAATTATAATAGAAGTTGAACAATTCATGATATCCGTAATTGCCTCCAAGGCCCTTGGCGCTGTGTGTTACGACTCACTGGATAATAAAAAATGTCTACCTTATAAAGAAAAACCACTCTATGTTGTAAATTACCTTAATAATAAAACGACATAGCTCTCGACTCTGCCTGGACTGTACGGTGAATTATACTTGTTACGAACAAATTATTTTTTTATTGTTTTAAAATTATTGACTTAAAAGGCCTATTGGTGCGTTAAGTGAACAAAACGTAAGAACATTATACATATATATATATATATATATATTAAAAAATATACAAGTAGAAGCTGACTGTCATATTAACGCAGGATTTAATTAGAATTAATTGCTGACTGTCATATTAACGCAGGACTTAATTAGGCACTGCGTTAGAATTTTTGAAAAATCACCCCCTATGGGGGTAACAAAGAGTGCAAAGTTACTTTGAAAGATTTCTGTTTTTAAAGTTATTCGAATTAAATTCATTATATTAAAAGTTATAAAACATGTGTAAAATATTTTTTCGAAAAGCGTTCCCTAAAAGGAGTGGGTGGTGTAATGTTACTATGACTGCTAGTTCTTTATAAGTCGGTATACTATTTTACAATAGCGTACAAAAATTTATACATATTTTTTAATATTGTACACCAATATTTATAAAAACAGAATACATAAATCAAGACTTCAGTGAACTAGAAATTGTGATTTCTTCTCAACTTATTCATTCTTCTAAATTGTCAACAGTCAAACCGAATAGCACAAAAGAACGAAAACCTCTATCCATTTTTCACGAACAGAGTGATTGATGGCCGACAAACGTCGCGGAGGCTTCATCGTCTGCAAGACTTTAGATAACTGGTTTCTTAGAAGTCACTTGTAATCAGGCTAAAGTAAGATTTATTTTTCATCTCGTGAGATAAAAGAATAGATAAATTGTTTAAAAAAAGCGTAATGTGATTTTAATAATTTATTTTTATGCTCATTTGTTGCTTCTACTGCTTTCAAAATAAACAATAAAAATGCGTCATGAAAGTAGGTAATCTTTTATTTAAAACATCTATATGAATGGAAATCAAATTAATATCCAATCAGAACTTTGTGTTGGAAAGAAAAACCAAACATTGTCATTTATAGTTTGAGTAGAATCTCGGCAGCGTATCGTATACGACAACTGCACACAGTTACTATTTGTATGAGAATACTTGCCCATATTAGTTTTAGAATCTGCAACAAAACAGGGTCGCGAAGCGGCAAGTTTTGTTCCCAGCGGTGCGGGATTATTCCGAGTACATCGCGGGCAAACTTGTGTACCGAGACCAGCGCACGGGGGAGCAACTTCCATCTTTAGCAGTCGTGCAAGAGTAGGCAGACAAGTGTCATCAAGCCCTGGATAAAGTTTATTAAGGCTACGCAAGTATTTAACAAACTTCAAGGTTCAATGGACAAGAATTGTTTAACTTGCTAGAATAGATTCTATTCTATCATGCTGTAATATAATAATGATTAAAAGAGAGACCGTGTCTACTTTGAGAGTCGATTTGAATTTTGTACAAAAGTTTTGGAACTTTGGTCATCATCATACCAGCCTTTGAAAGTTCACTGCTGGACTTGTTCTTCCAAGAAAGGAAATTTATAGCCCATAATTGCCGCGCTAGGCAAGCGTGTTGGCAATTGCAGAGCGCAGCTATCGCGACGTGGGTGCTACTGCACATCCCCGCCCTGTGCATTTGATCTGCATTGTATTGGCTGGATTTACCGCCACCTGTCGGTTCTAGTACCTTAGTCGTCTTTTACGACACCTGGTGCAATGGGAGATACTATTCTATCCTGCCAGTACGTAACGGTACTATAAAATTGGATATATTAAAAAGAATTAGGCGGATAACTTTCATATCTGAAAAGTTCAATGAAATGAAAATTGGAGGTGTTGGAAATTAAACTCGAGTCGGAAATTTCGAATATAAAATGAGAATATTATTTGATATCTTCATTTGAAAGCTACCGCCGGAACGTTGCTCTGTCTTTACAGTAAAACGTGCGCAGGAAATGGAACTCAGCTTAAGCTAGATATTTTTCATGAACCGTCGTGCAAAAACAGCGGCTCTCAAAAGTGATGTTTTTCAAAAAACCGCAAGTACGAAATGCTTCGTACGAGCCGGAGATTAATTGCCCTCACTAACTCTCGCCGCACCCACTTGCCCTCGGCCGAGGATTTTTTTATGTGCGCGGCTTACGGTCATTGTTTTGGCTTTTTGACTTTTCTGGGCGGAAAACAAATGTCATGAGATTCAACGGAATGAATATAGAGAGAGTGATGTAAATATAAAAGCAAAAAATAAAGAGTTCCCTATTATCATCATCATCACCACGGGTGTGAAATCATCTATAGCTTTCCCAAGAAATGGGGAATTTTGCCCAATAATGCCGCGCTGGGCAGGCGTGGTGACAATCGCAGAGCGTACCTTCAGGAATGCTGCTTCCCATCCCCGCCCTGTTGCATTCAAGCTAAACTATTCCGGATTATATATACAAAATATATTTTTTGATAAAAGTACTGATATATTATTGGTAAGTATGTATAGATAAATTAGAAAGTATAAAAAAATGTTTAATTCTATATACGGTTAGGTCACAAGGTAGGTTCTTTGCAATACAGATATTACATACCGAGATTTTACAATAAAATTCCAATTAAGATAATAGCCTTGCCTCAGAATAAAATCAAGAAATATGTTGGCTTTTTTACAAAGCCAACTAATGATTATGTCAACGATAAAACTGCTTGGGATTAAATTGCTTTTACCACTAGCTATAAGACAATGGTTTGGTTACCACCTAGGTAGTGTTGGTGGAACCTTTATCACCGCCAGTTTTTCTTAAAGGTTCCTTTCTGGTGGGTCGCGTAATGAACCTGCAGTAAACTTAGTTTTAGACTCTCTGGTGCCGGTTGAGTAGATTTAGGTGGGCCTGATGAAATTATCTGTATGTTAGATAGCTTTTATGATTTAAATGTGCTTGTAATGGGACTACTTGAATAAAGTATATTAGACTTTGAGTTCACATGTATTTTAACAAATTACAATTTTTGAATATATATAAAACATTCATCACTGCGAGTGTCAAGTAAGTCCATCCAACGAATCGAATCATCTCTGAAAAAGTTTAGAAGCGCGATCTATCATTGAAGGCCGCGGCAAAGGTCACGATAATACAAAATGTATGAAGGCCGCCCCTGAGGGCAGACGGTGAAAGTTTTATACATGAGCTTTCTTTGACCTACACTCAACTCTGGCCCAATGCAACAAACCTACAAGTTGCTAATAAATATTTATAATATATACTAAACCATGGGGTGCCGGCAGAGTACAATAGTATTTCCTTAAGTATCAGGAGTCATAAGAGGTACTCGAACCAAAAGATGGTGGTATCTCAACTAAACATAAGAGTGGATCTGGGCGAATGTAACTGGTCGGAGATTGACAGCAGTATTCCCGTCGCGAAGCTACACTCTGCGATTGCCACCACACGTGCCCCGCGGGGATATTATAAGCAATATCACCCCTTTCATGTAATCGCAATGCCCTGCAGTGGGCCATGGCTGATATGATGATGATAAATGTATATAAGACTAAGGTATCGGCAAACAACCGTGAGGTACCGGTAGACAGCCGTGTCGGCTGGCCAGGGATGAGCAGGACTATTCCTATGTTGCGTGATGATATTTAACAACATTCTCTGTAAACGTGATATATATACTATTCAGACAAAACTGTCAGCTATAAGCCAGTGACGTCATAAGTGGGTACACTTGCTGCAAACATAGTAGAAGGAAAATAAATTGCCTGCACAAAACTGCTTCATAATGCACTCTTTTAAAATGAAATTGCTATTTGAATATTTAATAGAGGGTTTAATTGTGAGATGAATACACAATTTTAGCATTCAGAAACTTAATTGATTCTCTCGTCGCATACACCGAGCCGATTGGAATTAATATTTGCAGCTAACTTTGTTAAAACTATGTTTCGCGATGTATAGTCATACATAATGTATTAATTCAATTTGATAACGAATTATGACTCCGTTCGTACAGTCTTGGCTATTATTAGCTAAGCATGGAGAAAAGGTGGGATGACGATATAGGAGAAGTGGCAGGAGTGACATGGAACAGAGCGGCTCAAGAAAGGATAGAATGAAAAAGGTTAGAGGAGGCCTTTGCCGACTGGCAAACAGATCTTCAGAAAATTAGCCACTAATACTAGAGTAATAAATTATTTTATTTTTTTATATGTTTAAAAGTCTACGTGTTTAGTTAAGTATTAGGAAAATCTGAATAAAAGGCTATTATTATTATTTCCTTTCCTTTATTTAATATTCTCTCATTTAATGAGGTGTGTTGCTTTCGCGAGCGTTATAAACCAAGCGGGAAATGTTTATTTTACTAGTCTGTATTTAGTGATTTAGATAAAAATTTTCGTGTTATACGACGTGTGTTAAGGATTACAATTTACTGCAACTGTTTGATGACACTGGAATGAATTTGCAATATGTCTATGCTTTTCTTCAATGACTTGGGTATTATACCGGTTGATGATAGAACTATGGGTACTATTTAGACGGCTTTAACTTTCCTCTGCATTTTTAACTATATTGCTAATTCAGTGTATTTGGTTAACTTTTCGTAAACTTTGTTTTGTCTGTTATTATTAATATAGTGAATCTCTACTCACTCTCACTTAGTTCTACAGCTTTTGCAGCATAGATTTCGTCACTGATATGATGATGATGATTTCGTAGAAATCACCTGCCTGTGTCCAATAATGGAAGAAGTATCATGAACATTATCATATTTTTGTAGCAATCTATAATTATGGACCTTCTATAAATATGAAATATCTCTCTTAAGAAACTCCCTGACGACCGGAACTGTACTGCAAAACCTTGGTTTGAGAGCACAGTAATTTTTGAGAGAAAGTATTATGTATTTGCATACAAGGTGATGAGGCCGGGACTGGCCTTCGAGTCCCTTAACATTTTCCGTAACCGGGTCTGTAATTAATTAGTGCGTCTAATCACAAATTAATTCTAGGACGAATTCTGTAAGGATCATTAAACAGTTCGAGGGGACGTGTAGAATTAATTAAATTGAGTGTAATTTTGTTTTGTGTTGTAATAAATTATTCATCAGGCATTGGAAGCTCACTGCTGGACACAGGCCTCACCAAAAAAGGGGGATTATTCCTATAGTGTCACATTTAAATTATGAACAAACTGAAGACATTCTGCGCGTTTAGACATTTCTTTTCCTTTACATGCACGCACTGATTGTGACAACCGGAGATTTTATTGTTTATTATTTTAAATGTATGCGCTGCGTTATGAAATATATATTGAACACGATGGAAGACGCAGGTGGCTGTTACTCAGTTTAACCCTAGCACAGCTGCCGGCGATCACTTCTTACATGATTGTATTTTATTTTCATATGTATTGATTATCTGGATTATGGAAGAAATATTGTTATTATTTAGTTCATAAACATTTAAATTGATAAACATTACAGAGCTTTCGAGTTCGAAGTTCTGTGAAAAATCGTTCGAATCTCGAATTCAAAATTATCTTAATATACTTGTCTTTCATATTCCATTATTGTCAGAAATTAGTCAATTTCCTTTCGAATTTACCATGGCAGCGCCACTAACGGAGGTTTTAATCAGGCGACTAAAAAAAGTATTTATTAGTATAACAATATTTATTAGTGTAATAAATACTTTTTAAAGTCGCCGTATATATATATGCCGTCGTATATATATAAGCACCATTAATAAAATCTATGTAAGGGTTAAAAACATGAAATTGTTCAACCGAAGTGCAAAACATGTATTTATAACGTTTGGGAGCATTAAGAAAGGATTTTTGAAAATTATATACCTTTATGTAAATTAAAATAATCGGACTTTAATTACATTTAATTCTGGCTATTCTCTGGCGAGGGCCCTATATATCCCTAGGAGTGGATGTCCTACGGCTGATGATGGTGATGATATCAACATTCCAGAGAAGTACTTAAAACGGTGTTTAATTCCATGTGTTGGTACTTTTGATATTTTGGAATCGATATGTCTGAGGTTGAATCTAGACTTGCCCATTCACGGTATAATCGATTGATCGTTATTAAATTAATTAGTCTCTACTATATATATTATCTGTTACCTAGTGTAGGCACACAAAGGACGACTCCATGGCCCTCTGAACACATACTCATATGAAGAGTGTAGATTCCTGTTGTCTGATCTCTGTAATACAAGTACTTAAAGCGACTTACTCGGAGTCAGACTGATATACGAGATGTTGTGGGAATTATTATTATCAATAAAAAAATAAGCATGAACATTGAAATATAACAATAAAACAGAGATAAATAAAAGCAAAGAAAATAAACAAAACATTTATTTATCCATGACTTCAAACAACAGTTCATAGACATCACTTTAGAGCTTATTTTCACTTCACAACACTGAACTTACAAGTATCTTCAAAGCACGCGTTCACGAAATTACCTGAAACAAATTTAAACCAATTATTAATTATGGGCAATAGATAAACGAAGAAGGACACGGCAAAAAGAGATTTGTTGAAATATATGTTTGCAAGCTACTTAGGACTAGACTACATTAAAAAGTACAAAAGACGCCCGTGGTACCAAAATTTCGAGGACGGTGTATCCATGGCCGTGTGGTACCGGCAGAGTAGAATACTAACTCCAATAAATAGCAATCCTATCTTATGCGCCAAGGGTTGTGGGTTCGATCTCCACCCAGGACATATATTTATATGATGATATTTGTACTTGTCCTGTGTCTGGGTGTTGGATGTATGTACTTAAGTATTATATTTGTGTTTCCTATGTTGTCTGGCGTAACACAAGTGCTTTAAGCGATTTACCACGGAGTCAGGTCAATGTATAAGATGTTGTGTAAATATTAATTCCCCCTTTCTTGGGGACATTCTTCTCCTGCTATGATGATATCCATTCGATATAGTATTGCAGCTGTTATGGGTAAAAAGTCCCCCTTTTTAGGAGATCTATGGCCAACAGCAAACGTTTAACTCCAGATTTAAAGATAATTATATAGAACGAATTAAACGATGTATTATTATAGAAAACCTCTTTCTGTTTCATTGTCACGCATAGGAAACGCGGATCCAAAGCCACCTTATAAAAACATTCTTGGTAAAAAAATGATTAAATATTGACATATTTTGTAAATAAAATAAAGTTCTTCTAATTTTCTTCTTTACAAAAAAAAGGCTGTCAGCACTCATACAACTTGTCAACACGAAAATTAAAAGCCGATGACGTAGCAAATATGGCGCCGTCGAGACCGGCGAGGAGCAACAAGTGTTGATACTTGACATAAAACGGTCCGCGTGTGCTCTGTATCTTTGCGAGTGGAGCAGACAACTTTATGAAATAATCAGCTATCAATAATGGGTAACGGTTTGCTATAGAACACGTGAAATAATTACTAAGAATTTTTTTTTTTGTTACCCTTTTTTTATCGAAACTCAGTTGGTAATTGAGTCGGCAGTTCTTGCTCTGGACTGACATACAAACGTTTAGGGCGGACGAGCAGGCGGTATAGCCTCCTCATCCCTTCATAAAATTGGTTTGCTCCACAAAAGTAATAGTATACAGACAATACAGATATATTCAACACGTGAGTGCGCTTGAGCAACGCACACAGGCCCCGCCCACGGACACGACACGACCTCTCGGACCGGTTAATATTTCAAATCAAATCAAAATATTCTTTATTCAAGTCGGCCAATTCAAGTAGTGCTTGTAGCACTTTCGAATTGGCAAAAATAGTAATAAAGAAATTCTATTATGCTTATATCGGTATATCCTTTAATTTTAGGTTAAAAATAAACTATAAAATAGTCTATTCTTCCACCAATTATTCTTATTTATCTATTTTAATTAACAAATCACAATAATCTAATACAATGCTATTTTTTCCATAACCTCTCAACTGACCATTGACCTCAGACTCTAGCGCTTGTCAGTTGTCAATGACATTGGTAATGTAGTAAGCGCGGCAAAATTCAAAATTAAAGAAATATTATTTCTTTACATGCTTATAATATTGTTGACCCTAGTGACCCCACGGGATCATAAGAGATATTTTTTTTGTTCCCGTTTCATTCTTAACAATAAATCAAACAATAAGATTAGGGTGTTTTAACGCCGTACGTTTTTGGTACATAAGCCAAAGTTGACAGCCTCAGCGCGACGTTCTGCGGAGGTTTGAAAAGTGAAGTACGTACATGTGAGTGCATACTGCGAAAACTGCTTCCGATTTTAGTAAATTGTGATTTGGTCTATTCAAAGATTATCCCGAGATAATCTACACTAATATTATAAATAGGAAAGATTGGTTTTTGTAATGAAAAAACTCAAAACCTTTTGTGCCGATTTCAAAAATTCATTCACCATTGGAAAATTACATTCACACGGAATAACACTTGAATCCGCGGGGCAGTGCTAGTAAAAAATTAAGGGCATGTTGAGCGTAACTAAAGATTATAGTAGTATCAATCATTTTTAATACTATACTAAATACAGCAACAATGTTAGCAAATGAGGCCAATCTCATGACTTAAAGTATTCCCATTTATCCCATTTTCAGGGAAATTGCGCGTACAGATAAACGTAAAATTTGACACATAACATTAATGTAGAATAGAAACCCATAAAAATAATATGAGGTAGACTTTATACAGAAGGTCGTCTATATTGGTACCTCACTCTCACCTAGCCAAATAGCAGTATTGAGTGAGAGAAGCAGTGACTCTACTGGGCATTACCCAGTAATAATGGCATAAAATCTTCAAGTCACACGGTTGGTGATGCTTTAGTGATATCCTTGTCCGAGCGTCTATAGGCTGCACTGACGCTTACAATCACGCGGGACTGTGAGCTTGTTTGTCAACTTAGTCTAATAAAAAAAGGATAACCTTTACACACATTAACTCTTTGATTGACACATTGACGTGAATAAATGAATTAAAAAATAATTAAATTATGAAATAATACATAAATTTTATGGTCGAATTTCGACCACCGAGCGAGTCATAAACCTTTCAGTTTTTTAACATTTAACATAAAAGTATATATACATTAACCGAAATGTTCGATAACCTCACTAAGCAATAAATAGCAAGTTTAAAATTATTCATTTATATCGCACTCACAATCCCTTTGTTTAAAGTACGATAACAAATATTTGTTTCAAGGGTGGCCACAAATCGATGCAAAAACAACAAACAAAAACTACAAGTTGTTTGCGAACAAGTCCGCCGGGGCGGCGTGCCCGCTGTTTTGTGAAAACTTCAAGCTTAGAGACGGCGTCGATTTCAAAGGATGCCTTACCCTTTGGTGGAATTACCGGAGGCTCGCACCCCGCAAATTCTTTGATACTTTCAACAATTATATGAAACTTTTTTAAGTTTTATTCAGCAATCATCTGATTTAATTTCCAATAAATAGATGAGGTCGCAGTAAAATTTAATTTTTGTTAGACTTGGTCGACAAACAGGCGCACAGTCCGAGTGATCACAAGAGAAAAACAACGCGTTGCTAAACTTGTGACTTAAAGATATTATGTACCATTACCCACTCATTTCACGATCTCTCCCTTCAAAGAGTGCGAGGTACCAATGCAGACGACCTTTGTTTGCGGTCTTCTTTTGCTGGTGTCATCAATCTACTCCGCAAATTGCTTCCTCGTGATTATTTTAAGAGATCCTAAATTTCATTACAATGATATACTAATTATATAAATTAAGGTAAATTTTTATTTATTATATTATAATAAATGTGAAAGTATTTGCTTCTGTCTAAATGTCTGTATTTCTGATACGCTTTTTTATCGTAAGAAAACTTCTTTTATTCCCAGAAATCTTTCTGTGGAATGTGGCATATAGAAAAGTCTACCACAACGGAGATGAAGATAGCTAGTTAAACATAAATTAAAATCACTAATTCGACATTTAGTGAATTAATGTAGTGAAGTTAGCCGTGAGTACCGTACTATTCCACTCTGCCGGTAGAGTGGAATAGTACCTCCTTATGTATGTAAGGTACCAGAACCGATGGTGGTATATCCATCCGAAACAGCGAAAGTTGCGCTCAGCGATTGCCAACACGTTTGCCAAGCGTGGTAATTATGGGCAAGATTCCCCCTTTTTAAGGGAGGTCTATGTCCAGCAGCAACTACGACTGGCTGCAATGATGATGGTGAAACAATATGAATTACATTTATTTGAACAATATAGTGTAAATGAAATAACAAATACGCTATGCCTCCGGGCTTACCGCTAGCCATAACTAGAAAATAAGCAACAATGAATTGAAATTCGACTAGCACAGCCGATTTGTTCTGGTTTACCGCTCCCGGGCCGCGGCGCCAACTGAATTAACAATTCCATTGCATTTCCACAACAGTTATTGGTTAAATTATTTGTAACCATTTCACAATTTGCTTTTGGCTCTAGCATCCAATGATTTAATTGAATCATGTTAACGTTTTATTCGATGCGACATTGAAAACTAATTATAACATTACAATTTTTCGTACCGGTCAGGTGCCGGTAGACGAAAGTAGTACCTTTCCCTATATCAGGTATCGTAAGAGGCGACTGAGGCATCAGAACAGACAGATGGCGGTATATCGAGCGTCCCCTTCGCGAAAACTGCGTTCTGCGATTGCCAACACGTTTGCCCAGCGCGGCGATTATGGCAAAAGTCCTCATGTCTCAGGGAGACCTATGGCCAGCACTGAACTTCTAACGGCTGTAATGATTTTTCGTAATTTGCTAATTATTAATCATGCTTAAATGTATTTCGATTGCCTCTATAATAGAGGCAAGGTAAAAAATGTGAGGTAACTTAGTTTTCTTTCCCAAGGGCTCCAGCTATCCTGAACCCAAATTTTATAATACATTAGCAATTACTTTGTTGACGTAGAATAGTTACTTTGGGGGGTATAGTAGCTTTTTTATAAATGGACTATCACACACTGTAAGAATTTTTCAAATCGGACCAGCCGTTCCTGAAATTACGCTTGTTCAAATAAACAAATTTTCCCTTTTTACAATATTAGTATAGATAATCAAACCGGTCCCATAACAAATAACTATATCATCAGGAAACTACAAAACTACACTCATAGTATAAAACGAGGTCGAACTTCATACAAGTGAACGTAAACTCGGCTATCGGGTGGCGTACGTCGGCAACTGTCGCCCGGCGACAACGCGACGTCGCGCCTGTCCGCAACAAAGCCACTCGCTGCATTGTGCTCCTTTGGCCGCGTCTACTATCGCTTTTGCTGTCTTGCATAGCGATGGCAGTAGTCGGTGCGATAGATTCTTTTGATTGCAACATCGCTTGAAGTAGAACTTAATTAAATTGTATTTCTAACTAGCTGCGCTATGCGGTTTCACCCGGTAAGTTTCCCTCAGAATAGGAGGTAAAATATAACTTACATTACTGTAAAATACTATGCCAAGAGGTACCAGCAGAGTAGAATAGTATCTCCCCCTGTACAAGGTGTCGTAAGAGGCGACTAAGGTACCAGAACCGACAGATGGTGGTATATCCAAATATAAATGTAAATGGGGATTGGCAGCAGGTTTCCCGTCGCGAAATCTGCGCTCTCAGCGCGGCAAGTGTTTTTGGCAACATACCCCCTTAATTGGGGAGGCCTATGTCTATTATATGTACTATTATAATGTTTATTTTATGTATTTGAGTGGCGCCCTGGATGGTTTATATTCACAAATCAGCAGTCGGTATCTTGGTTGTTTATGAGGACAACGTCAGGTGAGCGAAGCGGCCTACAGCTAGTATTTGCACATTTTTTGAACAGGCAACATTCATACGCAACTCACGTTAACATGCCCGATAAATCTAAAACACGTATTCACGTCAGAAAAACAATGGGAGCGTGCCGCGTAAATCACGCGTTAGCACATTTGATTCGGAGAAATTCGCGAAAGAGTACGTATGAAAATGCGGAGGAGACATGTCGCGCATTCTTTCAGTCGACTTCAGTATATGTGGAAATGCCTTGAACCTGTGATGGCTTGTATCCGATTAGGTTGCCTAGAATTCGTAGGATCCTAACTCATTTGTGTGTGCACCAGAATGTGCCTGTAAGCGTTTTAGTTACTAGCGTGATTTTTTCAGATGAAGCTAATACACCTACTCAACTGAAGGAGAACGCTAGGCTGCTCAGGAATGAGTAGGGTACTAGTAGAGTAGAATAGTATCTCCCCCTGTACAAGGTGTCGTAAGTGGCGACTGAGGTACCGGAACCGACAGATGGTATATGCATTCGAGATAACGTATCTCAAATGCAACAGGGTGGGGATGGGCAGCAGCATTTCCGTCGCAAAGTTACGCTCTGTGATTGCCAACACACCTACCCAGCGCGGCGAATATTTCTAAGTTTCCCTATGTCAGGGCGGCCCATGTCCAACAGTGAACATTCTATGCTGCCATAATTGAGCGGTAAAGCAAAGTTTTGGGATGTTCAGATGTCATCATCATCAGCAATTGGACTTCCTCCAGTAGTTTCCATTAGGTAAGATTGTATGCAGCCTGTATCCAGCCAATTGTGTTATTAAAATTGTCCTCTGGTTCTTGACCCAATGTTATGAATCGTGTATCAGATGATTGGTTTTGTTTGTTTTAGTATTGTCTCTTTTAAATGTTGTCTTGTTTCAATTAAATAAAAAATTAGTCTAAGCTAAATCTTAATAGAACAATTGACAGTTACGTTAAACGCCAAATTGTTATTCTATATATTATTTTTTTCATAAGAACTTTCAGCTGACAAAAGCAAACAACATAAATAGAAATACCAAAACAAAAAAGATAAAATTTTTACATACCTTTATAGATAACCAAGTATTAGAAAATCTTTACTCAACTCCACAACTTCAGGTATTTCTAAATAAAACAAACACGACTTAAGCGCGTTCAGAACAAGTTACTTTTACTTTGGCATAATCAAGAAAATAAAATTATAAACAGAATCCAAAGAAGTAAATGTTTCTTTTTAATTTCTTCAGGTTCTACTCAAATTTTTAATTTTAAACCGCGCCAGCTAATAGTAACTTAAAGTTAAGGGTCAATGAACTACTATAATACTGAAAACGCTAGAAATATTGAATATTTACATCCATTTAGATTCAAGAGTCGTCCGTCCGCCCGCACAGCGCCATCGGAACAAGATTTACGAGGTGTCACTATGTGTTTTATGCATGGCACCATGCTTGTCCTGTCGGACGTCCGCACGTTTGTAATGTTCCATTTTATAGACGATAAAATGTTTATTCCGATATTGAACTGATACGTGAGAAGCTTGCCATTATTTTTTTTAACATGGAAAACGGAATGTTTTTTCTACAAAATGGCGTACGGCTGCCTGTTTTACTTTAAAAAAATGTTTTACGGCTGCCTGTTTTACTGTAAAATTTCACTTCAGGCAGGATTCTTTGATACTATCATCGCCCACATATTACATCGTTTATACATTACAGTCATTGGGAAACTAGAGGCCTCCCAAAAAAAGGGAATCTTGCCCTATATTTCCGCGCTGGGCAAGTGGCAAACGCAGTTTACTGTTGTCCTATGCACTTTGCACTTAAGCCAGTGATTCAGATGGCTATACCGCCATATGTCAGCTGGCACCTGTTACCTTAGGTAATGTTTTACAACATCTGATACAGGCGGAGGTATTCTATTGCGCCGGTACCCCACGGCGAAACTTTAAGTGCAATAATTCAATTTCAGATATTAAATATATATTTAAGGAGCTAATGGCTTAATATTTAAAGTTAAGCAATTGTAGAATTAACTAGTGTGAGAATGAATGACCACAAATAAATTGTCTGTAGCTCTTGCACATTCCGGATGTTAAGTAATTGGCTCGACTACGTTTACAGTACTTAAAACCCACCAATATCCGCCTTTCATTCAAATATCAAGACGTAGTCACGACAAAAGTATGAGATTTTCAAGAGACTCTTAAGGAGTTTAGGTAGGGAGAACATTAAAAGTCAAGGCAAAATCATAAAGGCCAGCACTTTGTACAGAAATTAATGATTTTATTGTTGTGAAGGTAGATTATTCAATATTTTGTTTATATATATATATATATTTAATATATTTATATATTTAATAAAATTATGGTTGAAGTGTAAATTCTATAGACAATAATAAATTCCCACAACATCTCATACATTGACCTGATTCAGTGCTAAGTTGTTTAAAACACTTTGTCTTACGGATGCCAGACAAAATTTATAGAATTGCAGTTTTCACCGATATATTGTTGAAGGTCAAAGTCAAGATATTGGCTCTATCTAAATATATAATATAAATACGACAGTGTGCCTGTCCGTGTTTCATCGGTCATTCTGATTTCTGCACAATTTATGCTAAATTAACACTAAGCAAAAGCACATAAAAAGAAATCTAATACGTTCCCGGTCCAGTGAATTGCGAAGTAAAAAGTAAAATCCCTTCAATATTAGGTCACTCTAAACATGATTCAGTAACTCGATAGAAATCTCGAGTTAAAACATAATCGTTTTCCATTTTGGGAAAGTATTTTTACTTATCGATGTGAAAGGTCCTGTAACTTTGCCGGCTCGCGTGGGGGCTCTGGGCCCGCGGCCTGAGCCCGGCGCTGACGTGATCGAGTGCTCCAACCTTCGACTTAGGTCATGTGGCATTAAATGTATAAAATATATTCTATTACGTATGTAATGGGTTTAAGCCGAACTTTTGCGCTGCAAGATTGATGTTTTGCTCTACATGTGAAGTAATCATTTACTTTATACTAAAAAATAATAGAATACATAACAAAATAGCACGGTATTATACATTATTTATCTATACCTACTATGTTAAGGCTACTATGAAGCAATGCCTGCGACTTCGTCCGCGTGGAATTGTGACTTTGGGTATTCTTCGATCAATAAAGATTAGAAGACTATACCTATATATCTAAGAATATTCAATAATAAAAGACAATCCATAAAAAAAAAATTCAAATCGGACCAGCTGTTCCGGGATTAGTGCGTTTCAACAAACTTTCTAGATTTATAATATTAGTACAGATAAACTCAAACACAACTAGACACACTTCTAAAACTGTTTCTCTAACAAAATTGACACCTACAATCAGAGTTACACCATCATCATCATACCAGTCATTGAAAGTCCACTGCTGGACGTAGGCCTCGCAAAGAAAGGAGGTTTTTTACGATTTGTTTATTGGCAATTGTTGGATTACGTTTGTTGGCAATTGCAGAGCCCTGTGTGTGAGCTACACTGATGGATATATCGCCATCTGTCAGTTCGAGCACCTTAGTCGCCTCTTACGACACCTGGTGCAGTGAAAGGTACTATTCTACTCTGCCGGTACCTCACCGCTAAGTTACATAAACTAAATGTATGCGGGTGAAACCGCGGGGCGCTGCTATATTAAGAAATAGTCCCACAGGAACTTTGTCGGGGTGAAAACTGTCATATACCCTTCTACAAGTTATGTCAACAAGCCAAATTTCATAGCCATAGATATCAAATGCATCACCGGAAAGCTTAAAAAACAAACATGTACAATTTTACTAATTATAAAAGTTTCATGTATTCAATTAGGCTGTTTATTATGAGAAATAAACAGACACAGACCTGAACAGAGATGAGTGCATTAATCACGACCAGAGTCATTTCATTGTCCGAATCAAACGGTGTGCTTTGAGAGAGAATTTGTTTTATGAAAACTACAAATAACGAAGGTATCCAAAACATTTTTATTGTGTTAACATATTTTCTTTGTAGTTAAAAATAATATTTTATTACAAAATACTCTGCAAAATTCCACGAACGCAAGAACGTGAATTAATCATATTTCTTTTAAAGTAAATTACACAAGTCATACGCAAATGTCGGCTGTATCCGTCACAGCCCGCATTATCTCTTGAGATACGAATTTTGGATAGATTTCTCTTGATTACGTATTAAAATCCACTAGATCGGACAGCCTTGTGAAGTTAATTTTTTGGCGGAGTGGGAAAATGGCGGGCCCTGGGGAAACCATGGAAGCAGGTGTCTATTACACCGCGATATTTGGAACCCAGTACGTAATTCGATGTAAGGAGTTCATGAATTTCATCAATTACCTGCGTTGAAGGATTAAGATGATATAAGTAATAACGTATAAAATTCTAGATTTCTTAAAATTTAACTAATGTCAATTTATAGATTGGTCTCAAACCCGCTCTCCTTCATCTTCAAGGACGTGCATTGGTATTTGTGCAATGAAGACCTGACGTACATTGATTTGTTTTTAGTATTATTTATTGAAAGTCAACATTGTTTATTTTTTACCTACAAGGACACGAATATAATTTTGTCTCTACTATGGAAATTGCAGGAATCGTAAAAAATAGAAGATGATAAAAATCCCGACCGCGGTTTCCCGCGTTAAGTTGTAGAATAAACCATTAATGCTACGCTGTTATTGATCATAGCGTAATGTTATATAGCCTACAGCCTTCCTTGACAATTGGATTATCGGACACAAAGATTTTTTCAAATCAGACCAGTGGTTCCTGAGATTAGCGAGACATACTCTTCAGCTTTATAATATTCGTTTTTACACATTGAAGTGACAGTCTCCTGGCACTGAGTTAGTGAACAAGAAAAATTCAGAGTTAAATTTATAACGGCTCTCGATAAAATCACTCACAGCAGTTCGTGCAGACCATTCAAATAGGTAGCAAAGAAACGAATCTTAAACATCCAATTTTTTACCTCAAAAGGATTCTTGCCTCTTTCAATCCCATTCAATCGCTGAATACCTCACCAATTAACTTTTACCCTCATAAAAGAGCCTCTTTCCAAAATCCTGGTATAAAGCATACCATAGGCTGTCTGTGGAGTTGATCAAACCGGGAAAGGGATTCGATAAATGAGACTGCTCGAGAGCGGCTTGTAAAATTGATTGATTTAATTTACTGAGCTTTTACCTGAATTGTTAATTTGCACAAGTGGATGCTACTCGGAAATCAACGTTCGGGGAATTCTAGAACAGGCGTTTTGTTAGCGAGCAAATTAGCAGCAGTGAAACTGCTGGGTGAAAGTGATACGTTTCATCAGGTCACAGAGTTGGCGACACACTAGTGATATCTTTGTGATGACACGAGTGTCTATATAGGGTGCGGTCACGTTTATCACCATATGCAGTTTGTTTGCATGTTTGTCTGAATACAAAACATAAAAAACCCATCTTTAGTTCCACTATTAAATTTGACGACTCTTTGTGTGTCTTCACCTAGTTCTATTTCTTTTTTAAACATAGCCTGTAAATTCTCTGTGGATCCTATGATCTGCAAATGTTAACTATTACATCCACAGCGCTTCAGCAATCTGTCGATTTTATGGCACATTATCTAGTAAATTCACTCTATCTCTAATACCGAGTAATCAAAACTCTACCATATAGGTTAACATGTTTTTTTTTAATTGCTTTAAGGCTCTGGTTTTTTTGGTGCTTAAAGCTTACATTCATCACCACCAGATTTTTGCAGGTTCTAGTCGCGTATTGAACTTGCAGTAAACTTAGTTTTAGGACCCGTCTGTAGCCGACAGTCTAGTTTCAGATAGACCTAATTAATATATGTGTTGGTCGGTTATTATCATCCTTATATATTATACATTTAATTTAATTCTTATTTGTAAGAACTAATGTTATTCTTAATTATTTATTATATTGTACATTCAAAAGCTCTCAGAATAGGCCAACTTGAGTGAAATATACTTTATATTTGACTTAGACTTATTCCTATGTACTTTTGACGCACTTTTTTCTAAGCCACCATCTAACTTAATAAGTATAGTGGATAATGACATCAAAATATCAATTGTATTTTAATACAAACAAAAACAGAACGCCGCAAACCAGCAACGTCGTTTAAGACTAACAAACAAGAGTAAATAGAGGGGCGCCGCAGCCTGCGACAGTCGGCAATCATTGGTCGCTCCACCAACAAACACGGAGCGCGCTAATTAACTTGGCCGCTCGCAAACATAGTCTATCTCTCGTTGTCTCAAACAACATATATTTTTGACATCGAAGTGTGCGTCAGGCTTTTTAAAAACTATTCACTAGAGTTAACTAGACTAGTTCATTTAAGGTAGATTGCTTGTTAAGATGATTTATCTTTCGTTGATGGTATATCAATCAACACGAGTAGTTTATGCGCGGCAACGTGTACGTCATTATATGCTTGGATAAGGGCGTTACTACTAAATGGGGACTTTAAAATGTGAAATTTATATAATCTACTTATATCCTCGTTACGAAATATTATTTTAAAATATAAAATGCATATATAATTTTATTATTATTGCTTACTCATGCGTTCCATTTGTTTAAGAGAAGATGATGCTATCAGCTTTACTTACTTTTTAGAAATGGCAAAATGGCCAAAATGTTTCACATGGTGGACCAAAATGGCCGTGTAACCAACGGTTTCAGAAGCATTTCTTCCCGCGCATTCTAAAGTAGTAAGTAAGTCGTAAGGTATCGGCAGAGTAAAACAGTATCTAACCTTATACCAGGTGTCGTAAGAGGCGACTAAGATACTAGAACGATTTAGGTGGCGGTATACAACAACAACAGTGTAGCTCAAATACACAGGGCGGGAATGGGCAGTAGCATCCTCCTCACTAAAGCTACGCTCTGCGATTACGAACACGCTTGCCCAGTGCGGCAATTATGGGCAAAATATCCTCTTTCTTGGGGAGGCTTATGTCCAGCAGTGAACTTTCAATTACTAGTATAATGAAAGAAAAAATTGTTAAAGTTCTGTTTTTTGACAGAACCTAAAACATCTACAAAGAAATAATTATATTTTAATTATAATAACTCGACGGTCACGAAAATTATGTTGTATAAAACAAGTCTATTTTCGAATATTTCAATACTAACACAATTTTGTACCGAAAAATTAACAACAATTTTCTAGGCAATTTCCGTCGCGCGGGTGCCCCTTTGTGCCCAAATTAAGCCAGAAGTATCAAGTAGGCCAGGCAAAGCAGGTATGTTCTGTACCTGCAAAATGTTTTTAGCGAGAGATGCGGGCGGTTGGTCGGCCGGCGCTCGGACAAAGGCAGCCAATCTACTACAATCTTACCGCATCAAATAGACTTCTTCTACAATTATTATTGCAACTGAACTGATTTTTAACTACAAGAAATTAAATACTTATACAATATTAGTCCTAAGGCCAATAATAGGTTTTCCTAAAAAAATATGTTTCCTACAAGAAAAATTATAAAAGAAAAAGAAATAGTAGTATTCCATCAAATTTTCTAAAATCAGTTTTTCATCAAATTTCCGATAATTTAGCAATATTTAACAACTAAAAACGGCCCACGTTAAGTTGTAGAGCTTTCATATTAACTTTAAGCACTCCTTTCACATCCTTAAAGAATGATAAAAAAAATTTTTTTCACGTGTTTCATGACGTATCATGAAGAACTACTAACATCATCATCTTACTAACTTTTAACCTCCTTTTTATTCCTTCACGCGGGTAAATTTTCAAAAATCCTTTCTTAGTGCTCCCGTCCACGCTATAAAAGGAACCACTGTGCAAAATTTCAAGTTTCTAACACTTATAGTCTAGTCCCTAAGTAGATATATCAGTCTGTCAGTCAGTCAGCTTCTCTTTTTATAAATACAGATGGCAGCACGTTGGCCCCGGCTGCCGGGGCACGATCAAACGCTGACATGTCGATTTGCAATTAGTATCGGGCAATTCACAATTGAGGTTAACAATGAAATTTGCGAGGTGAAATGAATTTATTATATTTCGCGTTCGGTTTTACATTTCAGATTCGACGAGGTTAAATTTATTATAACATTTTGCGAATTGTTGACGTTTGAATCTAGGCACCATTCATTCATCATTTATCAATCATGTAGCGAAATTAAATACTTTGAATTAGATATTACACAACGGCACAACAAGTAAGGAGGTTATTGCCCATAATTGCTGCGCTGGGCAAACGTGTTGGCAATCGCAGAGCGCAGCTTTTGTTACGGGATTCTGCTGCCCATCCGCGCCATGTGCATTTAAGCTACTGTATCAGGTGGATATACCATCTGTTGGTTTTAGTTCCTTAGTCTCGACACCGCCTCTTACGGTACCATCTACTCTGCCAGTACCTCATAGTTACATCATTGGTAGATAACTCTTAACTATTTCTACCGCCAAATGCAGTGTTTGTATTGCTGTCAGTAACAGTCCGGACAATATATCACCTTAACTAGAAATTACACGAGGATAAATATCTATATAATGAATGACTGTATATATATATATACATACATGAAGTCAGCAAACTAGTATACTGTCCCCTTATGGTAAACGTAACTGCAGCCTATAGACGCTCGTGTCATCACAAAGATATCACTATCGTGTCGTCAATCCTGTGAACTGAAGGTGGAGTGTCACATACAAAACTTCAATGCCGCTCTCACCTTTCAAATCGGAACGCAGCAATGCGAACACTTCTTTATGGCGGTAGAAAAAGGTGAGAGTGAGGTACCAATGCTGACGTTCTTTGTATGAGGTCTACTTCATGTGAGAACATTTAAATGTAATCCTAAATTATCACGCAATTAAAAAAAGTTCGTTAATAACTTCGAGTAAACAGTTGTACTACAAACAATGTTATAAGACGTATTTGTCTTTTCAAATGAGTCGCCAACTATATGGAAAAGTCTGACGAGTTGGTCCTTCAAAGGTCTAACAAAGCAAATCTGTGTGTCGTGTCCTGGGCACCGGAATGCTCCATTAGAGCTCGGGACAGGAATTAAGCGCCGGAACACGGCTTATAGCGACGCCCCAAAATGCATACCCTTCTTTGTCGCGGTGCGATGTACTCGTTGGATTGCTGCTTTTACTTTGTATGTGGTCCCATTGGCCAGATGTTCCGAGTTTGATTTTCTTCTTTTATTCTCGGCATAAATTATACTTAAGTATAGGTCGTCCTGTACCGTGAGGTACCGGGAGATTAGAATAGTACCTCTCCTTGTATCAGGTGTTGTAAATGGGACTGAGGTACCCAAACCGACAGATGACGGTATACCCAGCCAAAACAGTGCAGCTCAAATGCCCAGGGCGGGGATGGGTAACAGGATCTCCGTCGCGAAAGCTGCTATGCGCTTGCCGACAATTTTAACCTAATGAATGGAGAAGTTAGCCCGCCTCAATCTCCTGGAACGGTGACACTAAGCCGATAATTCGCAGTATTTAATCCTTTTGTTTCACCGCCGTCAAATGAGGCGAGGTGCCGACTGCCGACTGCCGGCCGCCGGACAAAGCCGGCTAAACGGCGCCGCATTTGGGCGCCGGTGACGGCATAATGGCGCTTGTAGCTGATTAATCGGTCGGTTAAATTATGCTTGCTTTTACGTCTTAAGCAAATGACCCAGTTTACTATGTTCAACAAAAAACAGCGTTTTAATACTCTATTTATTTTGGAATAAGGAACGCCTATTTGGTTATAATTAAAAAAATATATAAAAACCACCTTAGATGTGAGGTACCGGCAGAGTAAAATAGTACCTTCCCTTTTACCAGGTGTCGTAAGAGGCGGCTAAGGTTCAAGAACTGGCAGATGGTGGTGTACAGCAATAACAGTGAAGCGCAAATGCACAGGGTGGGTATAGACAGTAGCACCCCCGCACAATTATACACCCAATGCAGCAATTATCGGCAAAAATTATGGGCCACTTTCTTGAGGTGGCCTATGCCAGCAGTGGACTTCCAATGCCTGATGACGAAACACCAGGTCGACCACATTAACAAATGTAACATTTTCATATACAAGGAAAATATTATATACGGTTTAAAAAACCTTTATTTCTTATAAATAATTACAATTAATTAGGTTACTTAAAACAATATTTGACATGAACGTATCATTTCTACACAGCATCAAATTGAACACAAAAATAGTTGAGATGGTCACAAAAAATATAGACAAGCTTGTGCTAGCGATATTACTTAGAAGGAAGTCGGGCTTACTTCTCCATTCGTCCTGTTAAAGATAAACAAAAGTCCCGAAGTTTAGCATATATCAAATATGTACTGGAAAACTTTAGTATCTTGGAAAAGATTTATATATCGGGAAAGATACAAAAGCTTTGATCGCGCAAAGAGACAACACTGCCCTCTCCGTAGCTCGTTGAGCTATTATAAGAAGAATCACAAATACAGACATTTATCTAAAATGAAATAACTACAAATGTTTGTCACATATATGTTTGTCCTGGACGGAATGGACGCAACCAAGTGCGCTATCAGGTCCAATAGATCATTAAGATGCCCCACTAAACGACCTTTGTCCATGATTTTCTAAAGCAAACTAACCCCAAGATACTTCATGATGTATCTGCCAGTGAAGGCCTGTCGAAATCGGAAACAATTCAATTCATTTATTTATCTTATATGATATTACATAATATGAAACGTATATTATCTCTTGTTATGGCAAAAGAGAGGACCATTTCCATAATTAAAACTAGACGATTCATGTCCCAAACAAAGATTCCGAATTACAATAAGAAGCCAAGAACTCATAGCATATTTACCCTTTCAAGAACAAAATTAAAATATGTATCAGAATCCCCCCCCTCGCCCTTTGTTGGCGCAATAAATCCAACCCCACAAGTCTCACAATTAATAGAATTAAACAGATTTAATTGGTCCGACAGCTGACAAGGTAATTTCTGTCGGTCCTACCGCATTTCGGGAACGTGGGACTGAGTGAAAACGTCTCGGGATTTATTTGGTCGGGCAGGAAGTGGGAAATGGAAACACCGTGGTTCTGATTAGTCTGAGATTTCGCAGTTTTAATGGGAAAAAATCATCGGCAAAGAGAGGCAGCAGGCTTTGTGATTTTCCAGTCGTCATTTTTGCCTTTTTTAACATTCTGCCCAGAGAACACAACCATCTACCATGGTGTATCAGACTGAACAGTACCTCCTCATGTACGACGATGGCGGTGTATCCACCTACAACTGTTTGCTATAATGGGCAAGTTTTTTTCTTTTCTTCTATGTTAAGTAACGGGCTTTCTGTGAACGCCATAATGAATACGAAAGTCTCTGAAAATACATTTTTGTGATGTTATATCCATACATACATCATGCCTGTGTCCCATCGGGGTAGTTAAAGACAATAGATCTCCACTTGTTTCGATCTTGGCACGTTCGTTTATTCTTAGTACTTATAACCTGGCTCTTCTTTAATACCTCTTCTGCTTGATTAAGATATTTTCGTCTAGGTCGTCCTATACCAGCTCTTCTACTTGCATCCATCTTTTCTACATGCCCAAACTATCCTCACCATTCCTTTCTTTTTGTTGTTACATGTTACTTAATAAACATTAAATTCTATGCGTGTATAAGAAATTAAATTAGATCACCTAAAAGATCAAATAAACATTAATTAGAGGAATAATTATTATCATGCAAAAACCTCAACCCGCCCACACATAGATATCAATATAATTTCTTCTAAGAATTAAAAAAGAGTTCTAAAATAAGATGTTGTTTTAATAAAATATTTAAAATTTTCCTTCCATTTCCTATTTTAACGTTACAGAATTTTGAGGCCAGAGCGTATTCAAGACAAGGAAAATAGATGCAGGATGTATGTCTTACTGCAAAACCGTTCTCTCTATTGTATTCTTTGAATTCGTACAGTATTCGTCTGAACGCTGTTTCAATTGTTCCAAAAATAATTTTCCACTTACACTGTGCCTCAAAAGAGAATTTATTGCAAGAAAATTCATGCAGAAAATTCACTTTTGTATGGGCATAAAGAGCCTGCTCCCTTTGTGCCAGGCCCTATAAATCCCGGCTTCGTGACGCGATTCCAGGTCCCTTGGTAATGGAATTTCGACCTGTTTAATTGTTGTAAGGAGCTGACATGGCTGACGCTTGGAATTACTTTGTCGGTGCCTGGAGACTTACTGTGAAATGTCCGATTGTATTTGTTAGGGTTATTAAATCTGAATTAGGGTTTAGAGAGCATCCACGTTGTAAATGGGTCATTCGGTTAATAAGCCATGTAATTTTATTACACGATAATAGACGGCATATTGCAAGTGGATTAATTAATTGCGTTCTCGAGCTTAGCTAAATAAAAGTGTAGAATTAATTATTTTCATTTAGTCATAAATAATGAATTGCAATACAATACTTTGATATACGTCACCATCATTATACCAGCCATTGAAAGTACAAGCTAAACATAGACCTCTCCAAGAAAGGATGATTTTTTTGGATTAAATTGCTGCGTTAAGCAGGCGTGTTGGCAATCGCAGAGCGCAACTTTCGTGACGGCGATGCTGCTGCCCATCCCCACCCAGTGCATTTGAGCTGCATTGTTTCGGATGGATATACTGCCATCTGTCGGTTTTGGATTTTACCATGGGCAAAATTCCCCCATTCTTGGGGAAGCCTATGTCCAGCAGTGGACTTTCAGTGGCTGATATGATTATATTTGTATGTGTTCATCATCACAACATCTTCACTATTCAGTGAACGCGGAAATGTAAGAAAATTTTATTCACAGAAGAGAAAACAAACACAATGTTCCTTGAAATGCATTTACACTGCATTACGTTAACGGTACGTCAAACAATCTTGACTAATAAAAATAAAGATTGAGCAGCCGGCAATAAAGCAAATGGCGTATTTTACTTTCGCAGTGTGTAATTTGGGCAAATTGGCGGTGGGTAGGGGGAGGTATTAGTCACGGTCAAAGGGTACCAGGGCGCCAGAACACGCGAGGTGACGATTTGCCTCAACTTACGAGTAAGACGCAATCTGAGATTGGGAAACTCAATTTTAGTTATTACACTAAAAATAGGAAAGTAGTTTGAAGTTCTTTTTATTTATATGTTTTATATCTATACTAATATTATAGAGAGGTAGGGTAAGATTTAACTGTTTTTACGGTTAACCTCAAAAACTATCGGACTGATTTTAAAAAGTCTTTAATCATTAGAGAGCTACTGCTTTACCAAGTGACATAGGCTGTTTTATTTCCAAAAAAATAAGTGACTACCTAGAGTATAGCTTTGTAAATAGGATTTGTATTTTTCTATATTTGTAATATTTGTTACTCAACTCAGAAATTATTGAACTTTTTTTCAAAAACTCGTTCATAAATAATATATGACATTATCAGCACGTGACATAGGTTACACGTGACGACGATGACGATGGTAGTGATCCTATCTAGTGCTCCAGGGGGTCATGGGTTCGTTTCCCTCCCAGAACAAATATGAGGATATTTGTTTTCGTTCCATGTTAAGTATATGTATTTGAGTAGTATATTTGTGATTCCTCTGTTGTCTGGCGTCTGTAATACAAGTGTTTTAAGCGATTTACAAACGTTATGGCATTCGCAGATTGCAGTTTTTGCAAATGCTGCTGCCAAACTCGGTCCTGTGTATTTGAGTTACACTGTATCGGTTGGATATACATTAATCGTCAGTAAACCGATGCTGAGAATTGAGAGATTTTAAATAAATAGTGCATACATATTTACGTGAACTGACCACAACTATTATGCAATGTTGCTTGTTTTCACAGCACGACGACAAAGGCGTTGCTCGTCAGTGTCCGCGTGTGTCCGCACCTATCCGCGCCTGTCCGAGAGTGTCCGCGTTAACAGACGTTTGATCGAGTCCGTATTGTTCCCGAGCACAAAGCAAACCATACTATTGCAATAGCAAGAAATGTCCGCGAGACAACTGATTTTGTCACAATAAGGTTTACAAAGATACCTTGTATAGTCGATAAATAAAACATTATTTAGAGAAACATTAAAGAAACAACTGCAGCTGTTATAACAACAAAAATATAACAAATTTCACAAATAAAATATCATATACATTTATAAGTTTCTGTTGCATTAGAAAAGTCAATATTTTAGTACTGAGTAAACCAGGGGGGGGGGGGTACTCTACCGTGTAGAGTAGAATATACTTCTGTAACGGGTGTTGTGAGAGGCGAGATGTACTGGAAGTGACAGTTAGCGGTTGTCCAACAGAAAGGGGTTGGACAACAGTTGGAGGCAAAAACCCTCAAGCCTTCGACTAATATGATGAAGATTCCTCTAGGCTGGACGGACATCCATAGCCTAGGTCTCTACAAGTTTGGATTATGCGGTCAGTATCCACCAGCATCCATCCTTGGTTTTAACCAGATCGTCTGTGTATGGACGTCCTACGCTGCGCTTGCCGATACGTGGTCTCCACCTAAGAACCTTATGAGTCCATCGTCTATCGGTTCTGCGCGCGTGCTCTGTCCACTCCCTCTTCAGCTTGCTAATCCGCCGGGACGTCGGTAACTTTGGTTCTTATACGGATCTCCTCATTTCTGATTCGATCGCGCAATGAGACTCCGAGCATTCCAAAGTCCGTGGGTCTATTTGACTTTGCTAATAAGGGAAATAGAGAACACGTTTTGCTAACATAAGTCATCGCTGCTGACACACATTGATCGAAGACATTTGATTTCAAACACAGAGGTATGTCTATCATTTACATTATTTCAATCCAAAGGTTGCTGTAAGAAATTGCATTTAGCGATAAGGTTACCTCTTGTACCTATAGTAGGTATGTTTTTGTGATGTTCTTTTGTTGTTTTCACTGGTGTACCATAAAGAGCATAATATTATTATTATTATTATTTCTGATCATATCTAATATAATTTATAAGAAAACAAAAAGAGAAGGCAGTGTCATGTGTATGAGAATATCAGAGTACACCAAACAGCGCTACACCGGCCACAAGCAAGCTGCAACGTAGATTGGTCCAATTACGCGCGCGAGTTGCGGTCGGTACAAATATTAATTCTGCCGAATCAGACAACATGTTCTCTTTAATTAACATTTACACTTTATATTACTTGTATTCCCGATCCAAATTGGAAAGCTGCGTCCATAATGACAATATAATGTGCAACTTTAATTAAAACGTTAATTTTGCGAAGCGGAGCGACATACAGCGCAGGCCGCTGACAAAATTTTCGTGTTATCCAATTTATTCCTGTTACAAAAAACTGGAACATTAATATGCTATCGGAATTAAGTATGTTTTTTGGTAATTATCAGTTTTAAACGACTCTGTATTGTTCATAAATAACTAAATAGATAGAAAATAACTGAAATAGTTATCTTAAGCAATATTAAATATTTAATTCGCCACACTAACAACTTTTTTGCCAACTCTATCTAAAGACATTATACACCGAGACACGGACGCGGTGGACGAGATATTTTTTCAAAAAGGGCATTATATATTTTTAGTATTTATTTAGTTCTACCGTTCACTCGTATATTCTTGCAAACTTTGTCTTTTAATCTGGTGAACTACCTCTCTCGGTGTTCTTTATCTTGTGTAACAGGAACAGCACCACAGAATTTAACCTCATCCCTTAAGGCCAAAAGGGTAGCGGACAGTTTCAGAGACATTTAACCAACAAAAGTTTCAAACTAGGTTCGAGCTCTGTTAAGGTTTTCCCTTGAGAAGAATGTATGTAGTAGGGGATGTATGTAGGGGTTCTTCAAAAAGGGACAAAATAAGCTTTACAAGGGTCATATTGGGCATGTATTGGTATTGCTGGCGTCTATAGCTTTACCAACTAGTATCAACTGACCGATACACGATCATGGTAAAAATAGGCGAGTGGTCATCATAAACTTCGTGTAAGAGGCAGTACAGAACCGAACGGATTTAGTACGCATCACTATCATTATAAGAATCAAAATCATCATCACAGTAGTCCACTATTAGACATAATTGCCGCACTAGGCAGGCGTGGTGGCAATCGTAGATCGTAGCTTCGCGAAGAGAATGCTCTGCCCATTCTGGCACAGTTGCAATTTTTGGATGGATTTACCACCACCTATCAATTCCGATACTTCAGTCGCCTTTTACGACATCCGGTACAGAAGTAGTACCCTCGTATTACTCCAGTGGTACCCTACACCTATTATTTGATTCCGTAGTAGAAAGACATTTCCCTAGTGAACACAACATTCAAAGGGAGTTGAGTGTAATTTTAAACGAGTTACGTAACGTATTCAGGCTACTAGATTTCAATATTTCAAACAGTAATTTGAATTTTGCAAGTTGGAAGTAACTGCTCCCAACTCTTGTTGCGTCACCCGATTCCTTGTACGAGGAAAATTGTTATGCATTTATTTTCTTTGACGAGAACGGTATATTGGAAAATATCGTACAAAGAGAAATTATTGAGCGGACAAATTAATGTTCAGCATTGCTACTTATACTTGCCTATTTTACGATTCCGGAGTTAGTGTTTTCAGACTAGAAAAGGCGCGTACAATTCCCAGTTGGGGAAATTTCGAGAATCTTCTAAATCTTTACTGACTGTTCCTGAAATATTTAACACGAAATGTGTAAGATGTTTGTTCCTCGGATTTTAATGAGCTTTAGCACTGTATGATGTACATATCAGAATAACACAAGCAATAATATTAAAAAAAATATATAACATTTACACCACAATTTGTCTAACAACAGGATATTTTAAATTACATATCTGTAAGCGAAGTCGCGGACCGTCACTAGTAAGTAAAATATATAATACTGAGTCTTAATTAATTGAGTCATTTTTAAAAACCTGGCAATACATACAAGAGCGTCAAATAGAATTTAGTCATCATTATCATCATATCAGCCATTGGAAATCCAGCTGGACATGGGCCTCTCCAAGAGAGGGGCAATTTTGTCCATAATTGCTGTGCTGGGCAAGCGTGTTGGCAATTGAAGAGCGCAGCTTTCGTAATGGGGACGATGCTGCCCATGCCTACCCAGTGGATTTGAGCTACTTTGTTCCAGGTGGATATACCGCCATCTGTCGGTTCTGGTAACATAGTTGCCTTTATGACACCTGGTATAGGGGAAGGTACTATCCTACTCTGCCAGCTTAGAATTTAGTAAAAAAATATATCATTCGATAATATTCTTCAAAAATTACTAGAATATTCATGAAGGAATAAAGCCCACAATTAACTCACATCGCAAATTCCAAATGAATTGGTTCTAATTCCGCTGGTGGTTTTCTCCAAACCGCTATTAGTTAGCTAAGCAGGTCGGTCGATCGACCGCAGCGCTGCCAGGACCATTTGTGTTTGGGACTCCGTAACCAATCTATTCCTGTGGGCAATTACTTCAATAGTTTCAAGTTTCTAAATTATTCTAGGTATTTTCTAGATCATTTTACTACCTTGCTTGCCGTGGAGTACCGGCAAAATTTGTTGTTGAGTACTGGTACAGAGTAGAATAGTACCTCCCCCTGGATCAGGTGTTGTAAAAGCGACTAAGGTACCAAAACCAGATGGCAGATGGCGGTATATCCATCCGAAACGGTACAACTCAAGTGCACGAGGCGGGGATTGACAGCAGCATCTCCATCGCGCTCGGCGATTGTCAACACTGGGCAAGCGCCCAGAACGACAATTATGGGCAAAATCACCCTTTCTTGGGGGCTGATAAGATGATCGCTTCGACTTTTTGGCAGAATAGAACCGTGCCTCATCCTACACCATGTGTCGTTAGAGGCAATTGATGACCGAAACAGACAGATAGCGGTGCAGCAGCATTCTTGTCTCTGCGATTGCCAAAATTCCCCCACACTCGTGTCGTCTCTCTATTTGCGATGAATGACGTCCTACCAGCTGATTAGCTAAGTCTAGTTAACTACTACCCATTTCAACATTGACCTTATTACAGCCCACTAACAATTCACAGATAAGTATTGTTTATGTTTTTTGCATTGCCAAAGAAATTTAGCGGCGTACACTCTATTAATACCACTAGCCACATCGACAAATAACTTTTTGCACCTTTTTTTCTCTGCCATACAAAAAGACCCCAAATAAAGGTCATATGGTTGGTAATATCCTCAAGTCACAAGGGTGGCAACGCGTTAGTGATATCCTTGTGATATTACTAGCGTCTATAGGCTGCAGTGACGCTTGCTATCACAAAGACTGTATGCTTATTTGTCGAGCTGGTCTAATATTTATATATATATATTTTATGAGGCGTGTTTATTATTTATGAAAATACTTAAATACTAGAATATATAAAGTTACATATCGAACAATATATTGCTAAATTATTTGTGCACTTTGTATGTAAAAACCAATATATATTCTGAGAAGTCTAAGTACTTGATTTATACCTCAGTATACAAACTAATAATTAATTCGGTTCCCCGAATAATTGTATGAGTAGCTTCGCTGATTAGTTGGAATAGTTCAACTGCATAACTATTATTGATGGAATCAATTACACTTCAAAGATAATAATAATTGTAACAAATTCCCACAACATCTCAAGTTTTGATCTGACTCCGTGGTAAGTCGCTTAAAGCACTTGTGCTACGGACGCCAGACAACAGAGGAAACACAAATATACTACTCAAATACAAACATTTAATACCTAGAGACAAAACAAACACAAATATCGTCATATAAATGTTTGTTCTGGGTGGGAATCGAACCCACGACCCCTGGCGCACATGATAGGATCACTACCATCTGCGCCATCAGGCCCGTCAATAATGATTAATTGATTCACACACATAAACTGTGCAAAATAAATGACAGTTCGACCATACGAACAAAATTCTGATCTCAGATTTTTAAATACAGTGGACCCGCAGAATACAACCAATGTTTAATCCGGCGCTGCTTTTTAGCCGACGAGAACTTTTTGCATGGCTGTCCAACGCAGTGCTGTCTAATCTGCATTGATATGTCCGCAAATTTTGTTTATCTACAGGTCTCCTCATTTTTGATGCGGTCATGCAGCCTCTGAGAAATGTTCTCTTCAATGAATGCAAGTACAAGCGACACGTAAATGCTTCTCCGAACAAATCCACTCGCCAAACTTGCATTAATCCATATCCATACATTAATCGCGAAATTTATTCGCAAGTAAATATTCCACCATTGTCACAGCACCATAACTTCCGCCGCATTCGAGCCAAACGCGATTTTCTAAAGAATCACAGTTTGAATGTCTGATATTTCTAGTTTGACTGTTTGTGGGGCGACGAGATTCGAATATCGTCTTATTTCATTTGATGATTCCAAATAATAACTCGTGCATCCAGGCAGGAAATTGACAATGTATTGTGATTCTGTTTCAATTATGAATGATTCGGTGATTTGGTTTGTAATGAGTTACCCTGAGGTAGAAGTACGCTTCTTAAGAGGTCATGACATCATTGAGTCATGGATCACTGAGACTATTATGACTTAATATTTTCAGGTTTAGCAACCGATAGGTGGCGGTATACACATTCTAAACAGCTTCGCTCAAATACTATAACAGGGAGGGGACAGATATTCCTGACGATAGCCTGGCGTACCTATACGACGCCTCCCTAGCGTAGGCGTGCTCTTGAAGAGGCGTCATCTATCGTCCATCAGTGGATGTGGATGGCTGTCCTACGGTTGATATTATGATCCTGAAGTATCAACGCGGTAGTGATCCTTGCGATGTTTTCTAGTCTTCGTAGACGCTTTCCATTACTTCCATTATTCTTGGTAACCAAATGTTAAAAATGAATCCAAAAAATGGACATTTAATTTGTACCATTTTTCTACAAAGTGAAATGTAACGTTCCGAACGAATGTTTTCTTTAACATTCTCTGTAAATATGATGATTTGGAACAATTAAAATATCCATTTTCTAATTGTACCTTATTTAATCCAGTCCAATCCATTTTTTTATGTCCTAGATGATCGCACAGTCATCCTCTTCACTCGTAGGCAGTCGGTGCGCGGGTGACAGAGAGAGCCGCGTGTGTCTTATGATAGATTATCAGCCACACTACCAATAAGAGCACACGCAAGGCTGTCCCGGCCACTCGCCGTTGCTTTCTTCCGGGAAACCTCATGGATACTGGTTATAAAAGATATTCGATACACGGTTACTCAAAAGACCACAATTTGGAATCAAATAATTCCGTATTCAGCTCTATTCTGTTATTCAACAGCTACCTACGGCAAGCTCCAACATTCCGAAAACACGTCAAACAAATATTTCGTTTAATTCGTAGTAAAGCGAAAGCAAACAACCGATACATATTCGGATTCCGATTCAGTATTCAACGCGGGCCAACGCGGCCCAACGCGGCTGGCCACTTATCACAAATAGCTAACGACTTAAAGAGAGCGTGCAAACAGAATTCAAATTCAAGTCGTACCAACTTCGGAAATCTAATATAGTTAAATCTTTTAAAGCAATTGAAGATATCGACGTTCGTGAAAGAACTCTCGCAATGAAAAGTGGTCGAACTCTGTCGAACAGAGCCGATTTGTTAGGTGGAGATGGCTCTTGGTCCAGTAATGGGATCATAAGTCCATTCTAGTGTTTGACGACTGGCCATTCGATATTTGACTACGAGCAGACAATTCTGCTTTATTCTTTTGTTTTTGTTATACTGTACCGATTTAAAATATATAAGATAATGTTGCACGTTATAAAAATTAGTAGCACATTTCTGAACGTGGAAAATCATAAATTATGCAATCAATTTTTATCGGGTTTTCTTTCACCAACAGTTAGAACTATTTATGTAGAAGGCTTACGTAACGTAATTACACGTTATAAAATGACCAGTTCAAAAGTTATTTATTTAATAAAATTATTATAAATTCCCAAAACATCTCGTATGTTGGTCTGACTCCATGGAAAGTCGCTTAAAGTTTTGTGTTACAGATGCCAGACAACAGAGAAATTGCAAATTCATATATTTAACACCCAGACACATAACAAATACAAATATCATCTTATAAAAATTTGCTGTGTCGGAATTAAATTAATTCAACTTACATTTTCATTATGAGAAACTTATGAAGCACGTGATAATTTTTTATTTGGTATTATTATTAAACATTACATGATATAAGAAACATTCGATAAAAAATAAGCTATTAACTCTAACGTAGATTTTAATTATAAGGATACTCATAAAACACGAAAACAATTTTTATCCGCACTTCGATCAATAGGCGGAGTAGTTAATGTAATTAACGTAATTATTAGTGAGGTACCAACAGACAACAATAGTAGCGCCCCCTGTACAGACCAGGTGTCATAAGAGGCGACTAGTGTACCGGTACCGATATATGGCGCTATATCCATCCGCAATAGCGTAGCTGAAATGCTCAGGGCGGGGATGGGCAGCAGCATCCCCGTCGCAAAAGCTGCGCTCTGCGCTTGACAATACACTTACCCAGTGCGGTAGTTATAGGCAAATTTCTCCCTTTTTTAGGGACGGCTATGTCCAGCTATGGACTTTCCAGATGTTGTGATGCTATTAGCTGGATATAGACAATTACAACGTTTGAAAACACAACTTATATAAGTAGCTTTAAATAATATTACTTACAACAAAAAATACATTTTATGTTTTATGATAAAATTGAGATGAGATGCTGGTATACTGATAAATAATTTATTGTAAAGATAATTATGTTGTTGTTGTACAGTTTCAGAATAAACTGCTCATAGAAAAAATCAGAAATACCGCCATATTTTAACATGTTTTAAAAGTAAAACATGTGAAACTTAGAAAGCAATTTAGGCGAATTCATAAACCTTATTTTTTCATAATTAAAACTACTTCTAAAACGATTTAAAAAGCGGTGCATTTTACTTGCTGCAAATGTTTTAAATAATGAGAGCGGTCTGGTCACTCGTGAAAACGTTTACCGCAAGGTAACTGTAGCGGCGAACAATACTTAAATAAACCGCGCCTTAAAGCTGTTAAACTGAATTTATTATGAGTGGTGAACGTGGAAATGTCAGGGAATATTATGCTCATCACAAATGAGGTAGACCTCATACAAAAAGTCGTTTGCATCGGTACCTCACTCTCATCTATTTCTACCGACTAGCAGTTTGCATTGCCGTTTTCCGGTCTGAAGGGTGAGAGAGGCAGTGAAATTACTGTGTATTGAGGCATAATATCCTCAAGTCAAAAGGTTGGCAACGCGTTAGTGATATTCTTGTGATGTTACGTGAACTGTAGGCTTGTTTGTCGATCTAGTCTAATAAAAAAATAGTAACGACTAAAGCATGATTTCCTTAAACTATTTCTCATTTGCGAACAATATTCCCTGTAGGACACTCCCTATAGGAGAGCGGGCTAGAACTAAGTCTTCGGTTGATGTGTGTATCTGCGTAGTTCGTGCGTAGTTCCCCTTTAGCGTTAGACTATAGCCATAAAATATAATTTAGGCTCCCCGCTAAAAATGTAACTTTTCATTGGTAAAAGCGTTTTTGAAATCGGTCCAGTAGTTTTTTAATGTATTTATAACAAACTTACAAATATAAATCTTGTCTACATAGGTCTACTTTGGGTAGAGATCTGTGTTTTCTTTTTAAATATAATATAGCCTAACTCTAGTAAACTCCTGGTAACATAAAATAAATAGAGGACAGAAAATATAAAATATAAACAAAGCATAGTTTAAATCTTCGCTTCCTACGAGATTGTATCTGGATTATGGAATACATATTTATTATTATAGTTCGTAAAGCAGTCTCGCCAATCACGACACTCCATCAGTATTTACGACATGCGCACCGGTATCGGCTCGTCGACAGTCGACATTATTTAAGGGCTTGTTGGGTCACTACGTTTTAAATGTTTACATCAAACAAAACAAGATTTTAACAACTTCGAAACTTATTTTTATTTTTTGTCAATGGTAAAACTTCGGAAAAAGTATAATTAAACCAAGCTTTAAAATAAGAAAGTAGTTTTATTATCATTAGTGAACGGCTGAATGTTAGATCAAGAAGTTTCCTTTTAACATTAATATTTATCACATAGTAAAAAACGAAGTCACTTCACACTCTCTGTCTGCCCTTATATATCTTTAAGAGGATTCTTTATTTGTATAATATATGTATAATATAGTAGAAAAACACTAATAAAAAATATAGAGTTTTCTAATATAACGTCGTAAATAAACACATTTCTTTTGGGCTTACATTATAACTGACTGAACCCGAACACTATAAAAGGTATACAAAAAAGTTCGCGATGACAGATGTTTATCTTTTAGGGATAAACCACTATTACTATTTTTTCCTTCGGCTGGGCCTTTTTAAACAGGAATGTCACTAGATAGTTACGTGCTAAAGTAACTTAAGCTGTTTTTATTATTTACAATAGTACCCGCGATATTGTTCGCGTAGAATAGTGACTTCGAAGGGTATAGTAGCATATTCAACACAAAATGGACCATCCAACACTAAACGAATTCGTTAAATAAACGCGTTCAAACAAACAAACGAAATTATATGCTTTATAATATTAGTATAGATTATTGGCACTGGAAGTGTGCAAGTAAAACCGCGGGGTGCTACTAGTAAATATATGAACTGTCCAGATTATTTGTATAACACTTTATCCAGACAACATAAACTGGGATAAATAAAAGTGAAGTTCAAAAGTTTGACGAACAAAACACAATTTGTGATCAGTTGACGGGTGCTACTTTAAAACCATCCAACAATCTGAGTTAACGAATCTGTAATGAGAGCATTATATTGGATTACGTAAATTAGATAACAAAATTGTTACTTTCCTAGCGGATTAGCCGATGCTTGGTGAAACGGGATGGTTAGGGTTGGGCTCGAATATGTCGATGCCTCTCAGACAATAGGCTTTAGTTAAATAGAAGACTTTATATTTGTCATTATAATAGCCGTTAAATGTTCACTGATAGACATAGGCCTTTCTAAGAGATCGGGAATTTGCCCATAATTGCTACCCTGAGCAAGCGTGGTGGCAACTACGGAGTCTAGCTTTACGACGTGAATGCTGCTGCTCATTCCCGTTTGCCGTGAGGTACCGGCAGAATAAAATAGTACCCCTCACTGCACCAGGATTAAGAGGCGGACGAAGTAAGAGGCGATTAAGGTACCAGAACCGATAGATGGCAGTATATCCAGCCGAAACAGTGCAGCTCAAATGCACAGGGCGGGGGGGCGGATCAGTTGTCAGGGGGCACAGCTGAGCTCTGCGATTGCCAACACACTTGCCCAGCGCGGCAATTATAGGCAACTTCAACAAAACCCTCCTTTCTTGGAGAGGCCTATGTCCAGCAGTGGACTTCCAATGGTTGGTATGATGATTCCCGTACTGAAGAATAACTTCAAAAACAGCAAAGGTTGTATACTAATGTTGTACCCCCGTTTTACCCGTTTTTAAGGTAAATTTAAAAAAAAATCCTTTCTTAGTTACGTTATAAAAGGAATTTCTGAGAATAAATTAAAGGGTTTGATCCTTATATGTAGTTTTGGTCCTGCGTCGATATGTCAGTCATTCGGTCAGTTAGTCAGCTTATTTTATATATATAGATGATAAAGTCTCACTTAAGTATTTATGAGGTCCAGTTGCCGACACTTGTCGACGTCACTTCGTCGCGGAGTGGGGGGCGGGGGGCAGTCGGCGGACGGCGGACGGAGGTGGTGAATTATTCATGTCTCTTTATTCATTACGACAGCCTCTGCCCGCATCTGACTTGACGTCCGCTTCAATTATGATTCGGTTGTTTTAATTGTCTATGATATTGATAGACAGGTTTTTTGCAGGTTTTTATGAGGAGTGTTTTTAAATACAAACAAACAATAAACACACAACGCCACTTACGTACCGTAGAATCGAGATAGGTTTTGATATTTTACTGTTATTAGACAAGGCATACACATGACATTCGCACAAGCATACAGTCCGCGTGATAGTAAGCGTCACTGTAGCCTATAGACGCTCGCAATATCACAAGGATATCAATAACGCGCTGCCAACCTTGTGACTTGAGGATATTAAGCCACATTACCCAGTAAATTCACTGCCTCTATCACCTTACAGATCATAACACAGCAATACGTACACTGCAATGCAGACGACTTTTAGTATGAAGTTTATCTCATAAAAATACGTCAAAATACACATAAAGTAAATATTAGTAAAAATGTTAAATATTTTATTTTAAACTTTTCGAGCCTGCGTTCTGCTACACTCTGATGGAAAATTAAAATTAAATCGACTTCCTAGGTATTGTTAACTTCGCTTGTGGGACTAATCTGTTCGGAAACCACCGAATATCTCATTACTGAATGTATAATGATAATGCATACATGCTTAGTTACCACTGACAACATTTGTAAAGCCAAGTATACAATTAAAATCACACAAAATCTTATACATTGACCTGACTTCGAGATAAGTCGCTCGAACCACTTATGTTACGAACATCGGACAACAGATGACATACATGACACCAAAGTACACATTAAACACCTAGGTACAGAATAATAACAAATATACGTCACACAAATGTTTGTCCTGGGATCGAACCAACGATCCTTGGCACACAAGACAGGATTATTACCATCTGCGCCATCAAGCCTGTCTAGGTATAATAGGTTTGACAGAGTACACAGAATAAACGTTGAGCTAACAAAGATACTCGTGGAACCAAAGTGAGCCGGAGTGTCAATACAATTCAACGAAGGCAAACATATCTTGTGGGATATATATTTCATTTTTATAACTACATCGAGCTTATACTTCGATTTAAAACTGAAGAGTGTTAGGAATAAATAATATTTTCACACATTTCTTGTGCGCAATTGACAAACAGAGGAACAAGCTTGACACTTGAATATTTGTAAATAACACCCAAGAAAAAGCTTTATATTTATTGATCATCGATCGACCCACGACTTATGGCCCACAAGTTAGTATTTTACCGAATGTGGCTCGAAATGGGAAGATTAAAAGCAATGAGAAAAAATTATACCTTAACCTTACTACTATTACTATAACCTTTATATTATAGCCTATTAAATAACTTCCGAGGTATTTAAACTTTAGGATATACGATAAATATATTTAGTTCCTAAACAACATTCTCGCTGTATGTAAATAGTTTATAGAACAAATTACTAAAAACGAAATATAAACGAATAAAAATAAAATGTACATCCGAACATAGATAATAAAGGTAAAAAATAACATGTCCCATAAATGCATGTCAAATGTATCTCATCCCTTTCCGCAGTCACTATATGCAATATTTCGCTCCCCACCAAGTGTGTCGACAGATCCCGCGGGAAACCCCTTGCCGACTGAGTGAAGAGTTGAAGACACACACATTTCCACAATACTTTCTTTCAAATATAATTCACAAAACAATTTATTAATAGTTTGATACGATACTTCAAGTTTGTGTTGTTCGATGACATACACTTTGCCGGTTGTAATATCTATAGCTATTGCCCAAGGGTCTCGTGGTCGTGGTCGTGGTCTCTTTATCATTGTCATCATCATATCAGCCATTGGAAATCCGCTGCAGAACGTGGCCTCTCAAAGAAAGGGGGAATTTGCCCATAAATGCCGCGCTGGGGTAGGTGTTGGAAATCGCAGAGCGCAGCTTGCGACGGGAATGCTTAGTCGTCTCTTACGACACCTGGTACAGGAGGAGGAGATTATCAAAGTTTATGTGATTCGTAATTCTGGGGCAACTTCTATCTCTGTAGTTTCTTATGATTGGTATCAGTGATATTGACAACACACGATTCCCGAAAGAACACACTGGAGTGTCTTCCGGTGTATTATATTTTTTATCAATTCACCGCTTCCGGTGGCCTACACTAAACATCCATGGCACAGAAATAACATAAATGTCAAGATTTAAATAATTGTCCCGAGTGGAGATCCCATGACCTTTGGCGACCAAAGGAAAGAATCACCTACATCTACAGCATCGGGTCCGTTTAACTTTATATTATTTAACCTAGTAATTTCCTTGATTCTCACTATTCAATTTGGCCAACAACAAAACAAACACCGTAGAACCTTTTTCAATTTTTTGAATCGGTTCAGTAAAATAAAAATATCACTCAAAAAATAACACATACATATTTGGTCTTTTCAATTGAAGCATAGATAATAGAGTGGAGAACAAAGACAAAAGAAGTGTATCACCATAAACACCACTAAGTATTCCGAGTGTAAAGTGCAGAGGACTATTTCACAAGGTTGGTTTACGAGCGGAGCGGCACAAAGTGACAGGGGATATTCATTGGAAGCGAACCCACGACTATGCAAATTGACCCTTTGGTGACGGGGCTGAATGGGCAAATAGATATTTTACAGCCATGCGCTTCGCGTCCGAGCTGTACGTATAAATAAGAACTGGTTGAAACGTGTTGGCGAGTTAACGAGTTTCGGGTAATCTGATTGATGTATTGACAGAGATTTGAATGGTAACTACTTTTATACGACTCAATTAACTTTAAAAACGTTTTTTTTACTTGAAACAAACGTATCATTTGTTTTAATTCATCCAACGAATATTATAAATGTCTACTCCGACGTAAACTATACTTTTCTCATGAACTTCATCACTTGACTTAACTAAACCCAAACTATATACGTGTGGTTTTGTGCATAGCCTACACCATCGAGAATCAAACGCGAGTTTGAACATGTGAAAACCAAAACTGTAGTCCAACGAGAGAAAATATTTACCTGTCTGTCCGAGCTGCAGTAGGTACAAGAGCGGGCCGCGTGGAGGGTCACATGACGTTGTTAAACCCCCGGCGGTCAGGTCTGCAGTCGTTTTTCAAAGGCTTTATGAAGGTCGCCCGTTACGCAATGGGACTGCCTTTTTCCGATACATGATTTAAGTACTGTGTTACGGTTATTTTTTCCATTCCACGGAAAAACCTCTGAGTTGCCTATATTTTTTTATAAGATTGTAAAAAGTAAAGAGGCTTTACATTTTTAAATACAATGATATTATGCGGGATAAAATAATGATTGTTTTTGTTTTTTACAATTGAACTCAACATCTACTAGATCGACTATTTCTTTCACTTTAAGAAATCTTCACCGAGTAACATAGCTATTTTCTTAATAATCAAGATACCCACCTAGATTGGTACTAGGTAAACAAGATTTTACATGAGATAGACCTCATACAAAAGATCGTCTGCATTGATAGCTTACCAATTTTTACCGTCAAATAACAGTGTTTGCATTACTGTGTTCCGGTCTGAAGGGTGTGAGAGGCAGGGAATTTACTGGGTAATGTGGCATAATATCCTCAAGTCACAAGGTTGGCAATGCGTTAGTGATATCCTTGTGATATTACTAGCGTCTATAGGCTGCAGTGATGCTTACTCTCACGCGGACTGTATGCTTGTAGGTCGACCTGATACTATAAAAAAACTGTGTGCGTTTGTAACAAATAAACTCAAAAACTGCACATCCAGTTGCAGTTTTTTATAATTAATGGAGAGCCACATTATCAACAAACAGCGTAAGCTATATTATTTTCCATTATTCTCACAGAAAAGGAAACTAACCGGGTGAAACTGCGCGAGGGTTCAGAGAAACAGCGAAATTACTAAGTAATGTGACATAATATCTTCAAGTCACAAGACTGTCGACGCGCTAGTCATGATACGTGTCTGCAAGCTGCGTTGACGCTGACTATCTCGCGGACTTGCTTGTCTTGCCTGTCTGTCGATAATCACAAGACAAGTATTGCTTTTCAGTAGCGAAGTTGTAGTTAGAATAGTGACTAGGGTATTCGATATGAGCCATAATATTGGAAACCCTCCTAAAATCTTATATCTACAAATGCGGCACTAAACCCTATATTTATTATTTAATGCTTCTTTATCTGCGTCCGATATTAACCTCTAAAGCTGGCTGTAATGGCGAAGGGAAGATGGCGGATTGATAGGACCCTAAGGCTGTATACACGATTAAGGAAAATAAATCTGTCTTTTGAGAATAAGAAACGATAAGATTACTAGAGTATTTTTTTTACAAATAGAATTTAATGACTTTTATCACTATACGTTTGTGAAATGCGCTGCCTGTCAATATCAGTCTGCTATCACATTGATGCGATTGCGGATGATGTGGGAGAATTTTCTTTCACTATGACTGTTTTATGAATAGAAAACCTCAGTATTATTTATTTAAAATGTATGTGTTTATTTAATAAATTTAATGAAGATATTAAATGTATTTACATTTTTGTATTTATTGGTGTGCAAGTTTATTGTTATATAGCTATATATAGTTTTGTTATTCAATTAACTTTAATTTCTTTTTTTTATCCTCAAACTGTCCTATTACATTTTATTCATAGATAATCAAAGGTTGCCAGAAAGAGATCGCTCTGAGCGATAAGGCTTAAAATTGGTACATTATTTTTTTATTTTGTTATAAGTAATGTATATATCGATTATCCTTTAATTTTAGGTTAAACATAAACTGATGCGTTGCTTCTAAAAACGAAGATTTATTTCGTTAGTTTCTTACAAATACGATAACTTATTTAACTACCCTATTATTATAACTTTACCTGAAAACGAAGGAACGACAATTAAAGTCTATGCTTCCACCAATTATTCTTATTTATCCATTTTAATCTAATACAATGCTATTTTTTTCATAACCTCTCAACTGACCATTGACCTCAGACTGTAGCGCTTGTCAGTTGTCAATGTCATTGGTAATGTAGTAAGCGCGGCAAAATTCAAAATTAAAGAAATATTATTTCTTTACATGTATTGTAGATAATAAACAGTATTATTACTTTAACAAACATCCCGTTGGTCAGGCAATAATTCTTAAAAAGTTAAAGTTATTTTTAGATATACAATGTATGTAAGATTGTATTACCTGTTTGTTCTTCCATTTAAACGTCTATTACTCATAACATCTTTGTTAAAATTAACAGTTGCTGCAAAAAATAACCCCTTTTTAAACAATTTATTGGTATAGTAACACGGTGATCAATCATTCAATATGACATTATTAGCTTGTGTTACGTAACGTAGTGCAGATGTCTTAGTTAGCATTAATCATCTTCTCTGTACACGCCCTTAGGACTCAACCCTGTGGTACCTCCACTGGGCTCTCAATCTGCCCTTCCATTGTTATTGATATTAACACCACACATAATGAGTGCTCAAATTTTATGGCACCAATACCGCCTGTGACGATAACATTTGAACACACTAAATATTTTTTATGGCCTTATCTTTCTCTACCTTTTGCTACTTTGCACCAATTTTGCAAATTTTTTGGAAATATGGAAACGGAAATTGTTATTATATATATATATATGAATAAAGGTAAGGAATCCATTGAACTGATTGTATTATATTTACTGTGTTGCCTATGTAAAGAAAAAATTTAACAAGCCTGATGGGGCTGTTGGTGGTGATCCTGTCTTGTGCACCAAATGTCGAGGGTGCAATCCCCCCCAGAACAAATATTTATATCTATAAATGTATGTATTTAAAGTAGTATACTTGTGATAACTCTGAGGTCTGATGTCCGTGCCATAAGTGACTTATTGGAATCACGTCAATGTGGGACACATTACAAACAGTACAAATTACAACATACATGTTGGTGGAAAAAAGAAAAAAATATCTAATTATTAGTATTACTATACACCTCTCACTTAACAGTCACACAATTTTCCGTGTAACTTGCACACAGTCTCCCGAGTAGAAGCGTGACTAACTTCACAACATCCCCTATAATTATATTAATAATATAGATATCATCTTGAGTGCGGCGGGGAGAACAAATAAAAACAATTATCCCACCAAACTATCCTACACCAATCTCCGGGACTCTTATTGGGTCCGCTAATTGAATCGGAAAACAAAACGCACTCGGCTCTCTTGCCCTCAGTAATCGGGTGAAATTACAACACGTGTTATTAAAGAACACCGATAGCAAAAATAACTTGTGGTACAGTCAGTGAAAACAAAACGTGTAGCTAAATATACTGTTGAAATCATTTAAAGTATCCCTTATGTAAATAAATAGAATAAATACTAGACATTTATTTAATACAATATTTATTTATCTTGTTTTTTTTTTTAAATTTAAATAAATAAAGTCCCACAGCATCTCATACATTCTGATCTGACTCTGTGGTAAGTCCTCAAAGCACTTGTGTTACGGATGCTAATCAACAGTAGAATCACCATTGTACTACTTTAATACGTATATTTAACACCCAGACACAGAACAAACACAAATATCATTATACAAATATTTTCTCTGGCTGGAAACAAATTACTCGGTAAAGAAGTAGCTCTTTAATGGCAGAGATTTTTTTTATAAGTTTACACGATATTTCATACGTTGACCTGACTCTGAAATAAGTTGCTTAAAGCACTTGTGTTACGAATATCAGACAACAGAGGAATTACAAATAGAATACTTAAATATATATTAATAAAACCCAGACATAGAAGAAATACAAATATTTATCATACAAATATCTGCTCTGAGTGGGGATGGAACCCACGACCCTTGGCGCACAAGATATGATCACTACCATGTGTGCTATTAGACCCGTCAAAGAATTAAAATAGGTCCAGTTGTTTTTAAATTAAATAATCAAATAGACCCGGCATAGTAGTACCGGCAGAGTAGAACAGTACCTCCCTCAGTACCAGGTGTCGTAAAAGGCGACTAAGGAGCCAAATGCACAGGATAGGAATGGGCAGCAGCATCACTGTCACGAAAGCTGCGCTCTGCGATTGCCAATACGCTTGCCCAGCGTGGCAATTATGGGCAAAATACCCCCTTTCTTGGGGTCTAACAGTAGACTTCCAATAGCTGTACTAATGATGTTATTAGTTTAGATAAATAGATGTCCGTACAAAAAAATCTTTCTTGCAACTGTTAAAAAAATATTCCGCTCAGCAAACCGGATTGAGTGTCGATATCTCCGACTTTTTTGTATACCCTGTTCAAATAGATACGTATCCAAATAGAGATGAGAGTAAACTCCGAAAAGAATGGAATACTCGAGAGGATAACGATTGGGTGCGAACGTGACGCGAGTTTCTCTGTGAGATGTGATTTCTATTGGCAGACGCTGGCAGCCGATAGGATTTCAAAACAAGGCCATTACTTGCTCGAATATGCTCTCACTGAACACATTTCTCAATAAATCTACGTTAACTTAAGAAACTTAGTAAAAAGGTATACCATATAATACCATATTGTACACTGGCAGCGCCCTGCGGTTTCACTTGCTTTAGTTGTAGAAAATACTATTTTTGGACCCTCTTTTGACCCCCTCAAAGATGATTTTCGAAAAAATATTGTACACGTGTGTCATGACTCACAACGAAGAATAATGTGTAAGTAATTGATTTCATTCAAATAACTTACAAAACAGCAAAGCTTTATACTAACTTTGCAAACCCGTTTTACCCCCTTAGGGGGTGAATTTGCAAAAATCCTCTCTTAGTGCTCCCCTACATTATAAAACTAACCCTTGAGCAAATTTCAAGTGGTCTAACCCTTAAAGTTCAGACGAATGTAAATCCACTTTGCATTAAACATTTTTTCAAGCTTTTACATAGGAAACTACGATTCTCTCAAGCCGCATGTTCTTGCTACCATATTGTATAGATGATTTAGAACAGCGCCATCTATGAACCCATTGTGCCAACTAAACATTTCATATTTAGCTTGGGCTTGATTGAGAAAAGTTTTGTTTATACATGCAGAAGAAAGAAACGTACCTCGCTTTTATAATAGAAAATGTAATGTATTCAGTACCGAAATTAATCAAGCCATCTAAAAAATAATAACAATGGCAAAATAAATCGAACCCTGAAGACGACGAGCCAGTCCAATGATTGACGACTCAAGTATGTACAATTTTTCTGCTTTCATGATGAAGGGACAATTACAAGATCGATATTCGAGTGTTCTTTATTGTGAAGTGCCGGCTACCTTTTTCATAATAATAATGTATAGAGGACTCTATACTGACACACTTCAAAATTTTAACCATTTACGACTAGAAACTATTATCTGTATGTGTAAAAGGATTAGCAGACTGACTAATTGACGCATCCACGCAGGACCTAAACTATAAGTGCTAGACTTGAAATTTTACACAAGCTCCTTTTATAACTAAGGGGAGCACTGGGAGAGGATATTCGAAAATCACCCTCTAAGAGGTAAAACGTGGGTGAAAAGTTAGTCTGAAACTTTGTTGTTTTTGTTAAAGTTATTCGAATGAAATTTGGTATGAAGTCATTAAACACATAAAATATTTTTGGATAATCATCCCTTAAGAGGGTAGAAGGGGGATGCAAAGTATATAGTTTAGTATGAAAGATTTACAAATTAACGCGGATGAAACCGCAGGTCGTAGTTAGTATTACTATATTATAAATTATGCTACCATAAATCATATGCAGAAAGCCTTCTCAACCTTTTTCATAATTTCAACATTTTATTCAATTTGGCTGAAAGAAGAAAAGTCTTCATCTAATATTTCAAATTCTCGTGTCACAGTATTAGTTACTTTCTTTGTACTCTTTCGAAACGGCTTGACCGATTCTTATAAAATTCTATATGCAGATTTTTAGATGCAGGTCTGAGAATCGGATGCTATCTATTAGTCATACCTCTAAATCATAGAAGTTATTCAACTGTTAATGTTTTTTTTTTATCTCTGAAACATTTTTTTTATTTCAAAATCATCATCATCATCATACCAGCTATTGAAAGTCCACTGCTGGAGATAGGCCTGCCTCCCCAAGAAAGGGGGAATGTTGCCCATAATTATTATTTTATAATGTGTTTGTTTTATAAAATTTTTGTTATTACAAATAAAACAATATAACAACAGTGGCATTCAATCCTAAATTTTCACCCTTCTGTGAACAATTTTATTATTAATAGCTGTTTTAGTAATATAATCATTTATATTGGAGAGCAACGTTTGCCGGGACAGTTATGGATTGAAAATGTCAAGACAATCGTTGTAACCGACATATTATATCCTACAATTTCATTATAAGTCTTAAGTAATTTATACCGTATATATTCTGTAAGTAGTCCACTAAATTGGATACCAGTGCCTATATAAAATACACAACAAGCCTACAACAGCACCTGCCACTATAAGCCGGATTGATTCAACTCACCGCATTGAGAAAATATCACTCCAAGAAAGGCGAGCGCCCCTCGCTTCGTTTAGGGACAATCCCCTGTCCCACTTACAGGCGACCTTGAGGTGTCCCTTACCTGGAATCAAGGATAAAGGGGGTTATTTTGAATCTGTATGGGGATTTTAGGATTGCGCAGTGGTTTTGTGGTTATACATTAAGTCGGGATGTAATGTTTAGACTAAGGGAGATTATGGGTTTTAAAAAGATCATTTTCGCTATATTAATTTAACATTTTTTCATGTGTGTAAAACCTATTTCCTGACGTTTGTCTCTTATAACAAAAGTTGCATACAATTATATTAAAAAGCATGTTTTCTTTCACCTTTTGATTTGACAGATTTTGTGACGTGAATAGAATAAGTATCCCATAGTCCTAAGGTACCGGAACCTATAGATGGCGGTATATCCATTTGAAATAGCGTCACCTAAGGTCGGGAAGCTTTAATCTGCGATTGCCACCATTCCTGCCCGGTGCGGCAATTATGGGCAAAATATATGGTCTAAGATACTCAATTGTAATACATTCATTAAATATCTCAAGTATTGGCCTGACTCTGTGATAAGTCGCTTCAACCACTTGTATTACGTACATAAGACAACAGAGATAAATATATTAAACACCCAGACACTGAACAAAGAATCTCATCACATAAGTATTATCAGTGCCATCGGTCGAAATATTACGTAGTTAAAATTCACTAAGACTCAAATAGCTTATCGACTGCCAAAATTGACGTCAACTTGTAACAACGCTATCAAATCACATCTTAATAGCACTTAGAGCTGACAATGTTGGTGACCTCACGCTCTGATACCACCATAACATTAATTTCGCTCATAAATATTATTCCAGTGTAAGTTTACGAGCTGGCTGTAATTTGCGCGCTCGACTCCACTCGGTGACGTCATAATTCCGCCATCTTGGGTTTTATAGTGCACTGATCATAACTGTCACGTCGCAGACTATTTGCATCACAGTATGATGATAATAATGACCAGGGTGTTCGATTAAGCATCCCGAATACAGACTTGTAAAGTATAATTAACAAAAACCAGTAATATGATTTTAAACATTTATAAATAACTAGCTGCCCCCGCGAACTTCGTTCCGCCTTAGAGGGGATACCTAAATTTTCTAAGTTTCCGCGCAATTCTTTATTTTTTTTCTGTCATAAGAACCTTCTCCTTCCTTCGGTTCTAAGCTACATCTCTACAAACTTTAAGCTAAATTAGTTCAGCCGTTCTTGAGTTATAAGTGTAGTAACTAACACGACTTTCTCTTATATATAGATAGCCGGTACCCGCGACTTTGTCTGCGTACTTTTAATTTGAATATTAGATATTAGATATGGTTTAAAGGAACGGTATAGATTTGGATATAGCATTGAGTGGCAGAAAGTACTCAGGAAAATGTATTGGTCCCTTGTGTCCAAGAGACACAATGACCTAATGGATCGAAAAAAGTACCTAAATCTTTGTAGCGCAAATTTCTCTAATCGCATGCGTCCGACAACGTCGTCTGCCCTCACGTATCTGCCCGTTCGGGTAGGCATAGTTATGTAGATTCGTGCGCTCCCCCACCACACGACAGCGCCGTTGCCGGCCGCCACACTTCGGCGAATGTGCGCGACGACGACCGACGACCAATGACAGCGGCGGTGATGCAGAGTATTCGTTAGAAGGATTTTTTACTTCAAAGCCAATTTTTTTTTAACTTGATACACCCAAAACTTCTAAATATCATGTTCCTTGGTTCAGTGCTTAAGATTTTGTATACAAAACGTTTGGTTTCGTAGTTCCCGTTCCGAATCAGTTCCGTTCCGTTCGAATATTGGAATTCCGTTTGTAGAAAAACTCTGCACATCCTAAGAGACCTACGTACCAAGTCTCATGGTTTTATCTTAAAAATGACGAACACCCATACAAACTTTTAACCCCTATTTCACCCCCACACTGGTAAAAAAGTGCAAATGCTAAAACAAACGATTTTTGTATCTTATTTAGTGCTTAAATACAAAATGTAATGTTTTTATCTTCAAAAATTACGAACTTCATACAAACTTTCAACCTTTATTTCATCCCCTCACAGTTCGAAATTTCAAAAACGCTAGAACAAATGTTTTATTATTTCTTATCAAGTGCTTAAATATAAAGTTTCATGGTTTTATCTTTTAAAATTAAGAAATCCCATACAAACTTCCATCCCCCTTTTCAACCCCTTACCACCCCTATTTTGCAATAAAAAGTAGCCTATGTTCTATCTCAGGGTCTAAAGATTGTCTGTGCCAAATTTCATTAAAATCGGTTGAGAGGTTTAAGCGGGAAAGCGTAACAGACAGACAGACAGACAGAGTCACTTTCGCATTTATAATATTAGTAAGGATTACAAACTTGTATTTTTTAAGGGACATTTCAAGACATCATTATTTTTAATTTCCAGATAATTGCAATAATCAAGTTTAAATAACAATTTATTCTACAAACAACCATTTATACCATGTTGTTTTTATATATAACTAGCAGTGCACTTCGGATTCAATATACAGTCAGTCATTTCAGTTTGTTTGTTACAATCGTTATAATTCTATTTTAGGTAGCTCTAATTTTTTTTTCATAAAATAAAACAAAGCATTAATGAATAAGTAGCTTTGTAAGCGTAAAAAAGATCTGAAATCTTGTGATTTTTAAAAAACGTATTTTTTAGTTAAATTATATTAAAAACATCCAAACAATCAAATATTTCCACTTTATAATATTAGCTATACGACTAACTTGTAAATACATAAATTTAGTCTAACAAAATCGTCTTCTTTCCTTTTTCAGGCATTCCTTTTTATTGCCCTGGATGTAGCTAGGATAATCTATAACATCAAATAAAAGTCATCTATCTTATGTTTAATCTTTTTATAATATCTATTGGTAACGCGATCGCTTCTCGCTATAAACTACTTAAGGTATTAGTACTTTTAAAATAATTAATAAATTTGTTACACTTAAAAAAATCCGTTATAAAACCACTGAAATGCTGTTTTTATATTTTATCTTTTAATGATACTTTATAGTTAGAAAGATGACAAACAAGCAGCAGATCCGCGTGATGATATCTGATACGGTAGTCTAAAGACGATTCCGTCGCGACAAGGATATTACATTACCCAGTAATTTAAAATCCTCTCTCACCTTACAAACTGGTAGAAATAGATAAGAGAGGCCTCAGTCAATAAATCAAGATAATGTTTTAATCGTAATACACCCAGAAACAGATGAACCTATTCAAATCTGTCAAAACTTTGTAATGGATATTAATCTATAAACGCGAGATATTGAGTTCAAAATTTACTGTAAAAAATTAACAGATTTGGAATATTTTCTATAATCGCGCTGGGCAAGCGTGGTTGCAATCGTGGACCGCGCCTTCCACGAGGATGCTGCTGACCATTCTCACCCTGTGGTATTCAATGGATGGATACACCGCCATCTGTCGGTTACGTTACCTAAGTCGTCTGTTACGACATTAGCCACAGAGGAAGAAACTATTCTACTCTGCCGGTACCCCACGACTTAATAAATACAAGCATCAAACTGATTTGAATATAAAAAAAAATTGTAATAACCAATGAAATTAAAAATACCAAAGAGTTCATCAAGTCAATGTGCGACTTGACAAACTCTTTGGTCAAACATGAGCAATTAAGAAAAATAGATAATTCATTTAAACCCCGACAACTACAAAAGACAGTAAATCGTTCTGTAACATGACGCGAACCGATCTGGCCTGTAATTATGACCGACCCTTCATCATTAATTTAGACCTTATTCAACGTTAATTAAGGACCTAATCGTCTAGAGCTCGAACTGATTAACGCGAGTATAAATATTGTATAGTTACATGAAAATTATATTTGACCTCGATCGGTCAAAGGTCACTATGTACTCTACTAGGGCACCTTGGTACATTATTTTTATTACTTGTATTTGTGGATTCACCAATTTTATATAAATCAGGAGTCTCAAAACTTTGAAACGAAAACATCTATTCTGTTCTTCATATTTAGGAGCTCGGATAACAAATTTGTAGTTGACGATTAAAAAGTGCCGATGATAGGCTTATTGAAATATGTTTAAGTTCGAATTATTATTAAAAAATAAAAAATGCAAAGACTACAGATTTCCGCTGTGAAAAATGTCAGCAGAAACAAGAAATACGAACGAACTAGAGCTGCCGATCAATTTCCTCCGACCGCGACGAAAAAGGAAAGGCTTCCGGTTCGACTCCCGGACAAATACCTCCACCCCCAGCCCGCAGGTGGAGGGGCACGATTACAAAAGTGTCAACCGATACAGCTTTTGTTACGAGTTCGTTTGTGAAATCAACTAGTGGGATCAGTTTTATTTTTGTTAAAATGTTTCGAAAGTTACCATTCGTGTTGTCGGTAAAATGCCGGTCTCGATGGATCACGGGGGTATTGTGGCAAGAAATAATATCGGTACGGAAAAAGCATGAATAAAGGAATAATACCGTTGAAATCAGACCTTTGTGCCATTTTGCTGAGAGAATCTGAAGGGCACAGTATCATCATCATCATCACACCAGCCATTGAAAGTCCACTGCTGGACATAGGTCTCCCCAAGAAAGGGGGAATGCTTATAATTGCTGCGTTGGGCAAGCATGTTCGCAATCGCTGAGCGCTGCTTTTACGACTGGGATGCTGCTGCCCATCCTCGCCCTGTGCCTTTGAGCTGCAATGTTTTGGATAGATAACCGCCATCTGTAGGTTCTGGTAGCTTAGTTTTCTCTTACGACACCTGGTACAGGGGAAGGTACCAATCTACTTTGCCGGACCTCACGGCAACATAATATAATAATAATAAATTCACACGTCTGTAACGTCACATCATATCACACGTCATTAACCTGATTCCAAGATTCGCTTAAAGTATATTTAACACAAAAAAACATTACCATATAAATATTATCGTGGGGCGGGATTGAACTCACGACCATTGGCGCAAAAGATAGAAACACTACCGATGGAATTTTATGGTCAACCACTCATGTTCTGTCCCCGATGGCGCAGACGGTAGTGATTTTATTTTTTTTTTGCCAAAAGTCGTGGGTTCGATCCCAAACCAAAACTAACATTTACATGATAATTTTTGTGGTTGCTATGTATCTGGGTATTAAGTATTATATCTGTGATTCCTATGTATCTGGGCGTTAAGTAGTGTCTTTGTGATTTGTCTGTCGGACGTCCGTAACACAAGTGCTTTAAGCAACTATCTCGGAGCCAGGTCGACGTATGAGATGTGTGATATTTTTTGTCACTCTGATGTCAGTCATTATCATCATTATATCACTGCTGGACATTGGCCTCCCCAAGTAATCTCCAATAGGACTGGTTGTATGCTGCCTGTGTCCTGCACGATCCTGTTTTTAGTCAGATCGTCTGTCCATCTTGTGGGTGGACGGCCTGCGCTGCGCTTGCCGGTACGTGGTCTTCATTCCAGAACTATGCGACTCCATCAGCCATCAGCTCTGCGTACCAAGTGCTGCCTGCCCACTGCCATCCTTGGTTTTGTTACGAATCTTCTCATTCGTGATTCGATCGCGCAAAGAGACCCTCGAGAGAGATTGCTCCCTCCACAGTTCGCTGAGCTATTTTGAGTTGGCTTAGAAGGTAAGAGAATACGTTTCTCTGACATAGGTCATAACTTGATCGAAAGTTTTTCAAACACTAATTATAACATTTAATTTTGCTATATTAAAACAATTACCACAATAAGTTTTTAAGGTATCTCAAATCTAAACGATCACAATTGTAATTACAGTTTACAACTAGATAAAAACACCGTATTGTACGACAATGGCACAAAGGCACGTCAGCATTTAAACGTACGTTACCGGTCACATAGCAGAGATGTCAATAAAGATAGAGTCGAGCCGTTAATGGAGCTATCACAAGTGGCCAGCCATCGATATCGGCTGATACCATCTGTACCTCGCCCGGCCACAAACTATACAAGTACAGATGGCACATATACTCAAGAACTCGTTGACAGGAGCTGCTTAAGATCGATGAGTTTTAAGTACGATGCGAACCATGTACCATTCTCTGTCGTTATAAATGCGAAGGTGTGTCTAACTTTTTTTTTATTTGATCAGGCCGACAAACTAACATACAGACCGAGTGATATTTAGTTACCGCAGCCTATAAACGCTTGTAATATTACAAAGATATCACTAGCGTGTCACTATCCTTTAAAACTTAATATATAATGTCGCATTAACCCAGTAATTTCACTGCCTCCCCTCAATCCTAATACCTACTAACCAATACCTACTATATATACCTATTACCAAAGGTAAACTAGCTGTGAGGCCGAGACCGAGGCAGAGACTGTCCCGGCAGAGTAGAATAATACCTCCCGCTGTATAATAGCAGGTGTCGTAAGAGGCGACTAAAGTACTAGAGTTAACAGATGGCGGTATATCCATTCGCATCCATCAGTAGACTTCCAATGGCTGATATAATGATTAAAGGTAATAATAAAAATTACTTCAATACCTGAGGCAAATACTTAACAGTTGTAAATAACACCTACAACACCTTGCATGTGCGTATAAATTTGGGGGTTGTCTTCGATTTCCGTTCGATTCCATCAGATCCTGAGTTGGATATTGAATTAACGCGAGCGAGGCCGCGGGCAAAAGCTTGTTTAATATAAAGCCTCGCGTTCTGTACCAATAGTTTTGCGGTAGGATAACCACATTTGCCGATCGCTGTTGTGTCGTGCAATGCAAGTTACAGGTATCGCTGGTGAGCTTCTGTTAAAACAAGAATTGCAGATGTCATGTCTGTTTGTAAATTAGGGCGGGTGAATGGCTTCCAATGTAATGATGATAAAGCTGTAGCTTTATAACCATTACAGCCATTTAAAGTCTACTGCTGGACATAGGCCTCCCCAAAAAAGGGGGAATTTTGCCCATAATTCCCGCGCTTGCCCAGCGCAATGGCGTATTGCCAATCGCAGAGTGCAACTATCTTAACGGGGCAGCTGCTGCCCAACCCCACCTTGTCCAATTGAGCTACACTGTTTCAGATGAATATACCGCCAGCTATCGGTACAGGGGGAGGTACTATTTTACTCTGCCGGTACCTACCTCGCGGCATACATATAAATTAGAAACAAACTCCAATGTTCATTAAATATATATTTTTCTTAGGTAGCTATCGAACCCACGACCCTTGGCGCAGAAGATAGGGACAATATAATATCAGGCCTCATTAATTACTCCAAGGACTCGGGTGATAGAAGCTTAAATAGTTGTACTAGAATTTATTTAGTAATCTCTCGGTCTGATGCACCTAACAATTAATAAATTAAGAGATAATGGTCGAGGCCGCATCCCCGGAGGGCTGACTTGCACAATTTTACTATGAGCGTTCAGTGACGCCTCACTGCGAATGAGTCGGCATACTCGTTATTGCTGAGAGTTCGTGTCGGTCTGTTTACCACGCCGATATGGGCCATTAAGTAGTCCAATCTTATATAGCATATATTAAAACATAATATGTAGCCATGATGTACTGGAGTAGAATAGTACCTCCCCCTGTACCAGGTTTCTTAAGAGGCGACTAAGTTACCAAAACCGACAGATGGCGGTATATCCATCAGAGACAGTGCGGCTCAAATGCACAGGGCTGTGATGGGCAGCAGCGTCCCCATCGCTACAGCTGCGCTCTGCGACCGCCACTTGCCAAGTGCGGCAAGTGGCATGTCCAGCCGGGGGCAAAGATGGACAAAAATGGACAAAAATGTAAAACATGATGTTCTGACAACAATAGAGCAATAGATGTTGTGGAAGATGACAGATGAAATGCCACGCTGGACAGTCGTGGTGGCATTGCAGGTAGCAGATTTGTGACGAGGATGCTGCAGCTCATCCCTACCCTTTGAGTCACCCTAATAGGATGGATGTATCGCCATCTGTTGGTTCTAGGATCTCAGACACCTACGACTAGTACAGGACGAAGGTACCATTTTATTTTGCCGGTTCCTTTACAAGCCTCCGTAGAAAGGTGGAATTCTGAAGTATAATCGCTCCCATCCCTGTCCTATTCACATTAAGCTATGGTATTTCACAACAAAAAACAAACAAAGCAATACACTCAATTGACAAACCAAACACACAAATATGATTTTAACTGACCTCATTCCAAACAAAACTATACACCTTGTATACAACCGTCTGGTCTGTTCGATATTCGCAGAATTCCCGAAACCCGGAACGAATCGAATTCAATATTCAATGAAAACAACGTTTATTTTTGAACAACTACACGAGTACACCATCGTATATCAGAAGCCTGCCAATTTGTACGGCTTTACAAAACACGAATATGAGCGGAAACACGAATTGGACAAAGAGAAAAGTGAGCAATGGACAAAGTGGACCCATCGCAGGATTGTTTTGCTACGGACATTTTTTTAATTGCACTGTGTTAAATTGGTCACTTGTAAGTAAATTTCATTAAACTTTTTATGAAAAGCACTCCCTTTGGTCTTCATTTCTCTACAAACACTAAGGATAATTGCATGAACGACTTAAAAGAAATTTTTAAAGACATAAATAGCAGTATTTAACTAAAAAAGGTAAAACAGTTGCCAACAGATTTCTCTTTGCAATTTCGTCGCAGAGAAATTAACTAAATTGCATTGCTGTACACTAAATTAAATTCTGCTCAAGTTTTATGAATTTACAATTTTTTGCTCGGTGAATAAATATATTGTAATTTTATAAAGTTTTATATTTCACTCCATATTATAAGAGAACTCATAAAAAATAAACTAGAATATCAATCATTTTTCTTTTATTATATTTTATTAATTTATATCAGATGCATTTTATAAAGTTCTTTTATACTTTCACTTTTTTTCATTATTATTTTACTTGCGCAGCGCAGTGCGTACACCCGCAAGGTGGACAGACGATCTGACAAAAAATGCAAAATCGCGCTGGACACAGGCCGCATACAACCGGTCCTTTTGGAGATTCCTTGGAGAGGCCTGTGTCCAGCAGTGGACGTCTTATGGCTGATATGGTAATCATAATGATTATTTTTACTTTTTTATTACTTATTATTATTACTTTTGAAGACAATAGAACGTTTGTAATTTGTATGGATTGAGAACATACTTGCAAGTTCTAGTTTGGCTAATGCCAAAATGACGTCCCTCAGGGAACAGCTGCAGGCTGTTAGGTACATGACATTTTCCCAATGTTCTATTCTCCACATATATGACAATTATTGTACTTGTATTTTTTGCACGTTTTCTATTTCATAAACAATAGCATACCTGATACTTTTCAAGTTTGTTCAGTCACAGATTTATTTGTGTCTATCTTGTGTTGACGGGTCCGATATATCATTCGACGGTGTCCTTATCTTGTGCGCTAAGGGACGTGAATTCGATCCCCATCCAAGACACTTATTTATATAATACATATTTTTATTTGTTGTGTGTCTGGATGTTAAATAAATGTATTTAAGTATTATATATGTATAAATTCTGTTGTCTGAATTCAGTAACATAAGTACTTTAAGTGACTTATAACGGAATCAGGTCAATGTATAAGATGTGAGGTGAATTTATTATAATTATTATTTTAAATTGATTTATCAAGTACATATTTTTGGGTTACATTCTATATGAATCGACATTGTTAAGTAACATGTCGTGTACGCCGCCAAATAACACAACCTCAATTTGACGTTACAAAACCAGATGGATCATTTCATATGAGCATTATTTAATCTAGAGCTTACTGGGAAGAGTCTCCGCCCGCCTCCGAAATCCACGATAGCTTTTATAAAACTCAACGTTGTGACACTTTATATACTCCTATCTACTCCGCCCGGGTACATATGTGTTATTATATGTAACCGAACTCGTTTCGTTTCATACTTGTCATTAATGCTTATCGAGGATAACTCGAGGATGTTGAACGCGTTCGAGAGATCTTTGTCGGTTCCACTTTGTTGGAAATTACCTGAAACAACCAAAAAATGTTTGTTAGTAATACATAAATACAACACGCCTCCACTTGCTACGACATCAGCATATTTCTTTCGCTTCCATTTTTGCATTAGTCCTTTCATGCCCGCTCGTTTATTCTTACTACTTTAGACTAAGCCCTTCTTTAATAACTTTTCTACCTGCTAAAGGTATCTTCGCTTAAATTGTTCTATATCAACTTTTTCATTTACTTTTATAAGTGATTTGTAATATTATATATACTGGCATGCTATGAAACCTTCTTGTTCTTGATAATATTATAAACGCGAATATGTAAGGCTGTATGGATGTTTGTTAGACGTTTACATCGAAACTACGAATCTATTGTAAATTAACTTAATATAACCAAAACATTATAAACTTATAAGTTTGAATGGCCATCCATACAACAACTACATGTCCGTCATACTAGCTGAGCAGAACAGTTGAAATGATCTGGATGAAATTCAGCACAGAGTTTATTATTATTATTATTATTTTAATAAATTCCTACAACATCTAATACATTGAACTGATCCCCAAATAAGTCTAGTGTTACGGACATCCGACGATAGAGGGATCGCAAATATATTACTTAAATTCATATATTGGATGTACTGGGTGGACCCAGACACATAAAAAACAAATATTATCGTATAAATATCTGTCAAAAATCTATCTGAAAAAGACACCAGATCATACGTTCAATTAAATCCAATTGAAATCGGCAGATGTGAGCCAATTGGTGTGAACGTAATCCATGAATGAGCTCATAACCACCGCCACTAAGCGGCGAGGTCCACCTCAACAGGGCCAGTGATCCGGAGATCTAAGGGGATTCGTGGGATCGGGTCATATAAGTCGGGAACAGCTCACAAGTTAATTCCAAATTTTCATCGAATTTGTTTAAAATAGGTTCACATAGTTACTTTCAGTTTTTCAAAAGGGTCCGACAAACTTGGTATTAACCTTTTCTTATGCGCAAAGTGTGATGTACATATTTGATTTCTATCTAGGGCAAACATTTGTGATCAATATTTGTGTTTGTTCTGTGTCTGGGCGTTGAACGTAAACGTAAATATTTTATTTTTAACTCATATTTTATCTGATACCTGAAACATAAGTGCAACTTATCTCGGACTCTGGTTAAAGTATAAGATTTTCAATGTATTGATTTAACAGAGTTTTGTATTATTATTTTTCATGGATGGAAACTCGCATATTTCAAATTTAAATTTTAATGTCTACATATATATGTAAAGAAATAATATTTCTTTAATTTTTGAACGACATTGAATGTATGTAAAGAAATAATATTTCTTTAATTTTTGAACGACATTGAATGACATTGACAACTGACAAGCGCTAAAGTCTGAGGTCAATGGTCAGTTGAGAGGTTATTATTGTATTAGATTATTGTGATTTAAGATAGATAAATAAGAATAATTGGTGAAAGAATAGACTTTAATTGTCGTTTCTTCGTTTTCGGGTAAAGTTATAATAATAGGGTAGTTAAATAAGTTATTTGTAAAATTATATAATAATATTTGTAAGAAATTAACGAAATAAATCTTCGTTTTCAGAAGCAACGCATAAGTTTATTTTAACCTAAAATAAAAGAATAAACAATATATATACATAAAATCTTAGAACATAAAATCTTTGTCACTCTTTGAAAAGTTTGATAAAATGTGAAAATGAAATATAATGGCCTTTAAAAATTCGTCGCGAATTTAATTTATTATGAATAGTTTAGTTGGTGTCAGAGTTTAAACTGTCTTATTACATTCTCAGTTATAGTCTAAAATAATATCATCATGATCAACATATCAGCCATAAGACGTCCACTTCTGGACATAGGCCTCCCCAAGTAATCACCAATAGGACCGGTTGTATGCGGCCTGTGTCCAGCGCGATCCTGTGGTTTTAGTCAAATCGTCTGACCTTCTAGAACCTTACGACGCAATCGGTTCTGCTTACCAAATGCCCTGCCCACTGCCACTTCAACTTACTAATCCGCCGGGCAATGTCGGTAAATTTGGTTCTGTTACGAATCTCCTCAGTCCTGATTCGAAAAAATTCGCGCAAAGAAACTCCGAGCATTGCCCTCTCCATAACTCGTAAAAAAACCTACGAAAGTGAATATGTTTGTCTGTGGCACTTTAACACAAAAGCTACTCAAGCGAATGTAATCTTTTGAATACATGTCATTAGATTACAGAAATAAAACAATGCCGTAATGATTCCACTGTTGGACATAGAACTTCCCAAGAAACAATAATTCTACCTATAATCGTGCTGGGCAGACGTAAAACAAAACTTTACGATGGGGATGCTGCCCATTTTCACCCTGTAGCATTTGAGCTGCGCTGTATCGGATGGATATACCACCATCAGTCGGTTCCCACCTCAGTCGACTCTCACGACACTTGCTACTGGAGGGAGGTACTAATAAAACCCCCCGGTACCCCGCAGCATTATTACATCACAGGCTTGTGATATTCCGCGTCATAATTTCCCTGGTAGCAATACAACTCTCCAATTAGGTACAAATTGGCCTGGAACGGCTTGATTAGACGCGATTACATGGTGTATAATCACTGATTAATCGTACAAGCAATTTTAGCCGTTAATGACGAGTCGCTCGCCTGTTGTTACCGTTTATTATCTTAGTGATGATGATTAGACGAATTAACGTGATTTGAAACGGACAGATGAGATGATTGTTTAACTCAATTTATCAACAATAAAGCGGCTCTATATTGACGAAATTGTAGTCTACTAAAAAAACTAAGTCAGATAGGCCTCCAAAGTTTACCAGAAGTATATCCATTAAATATACCGCGGGGAACTGACAGAGTAGCATGGTACTTCCCTGTACCAGATGTCGTAAGAGGCAACTAAGGTAACTCTTTCTTCTAAAACTCTTTCACTAGAAAGCTGTATTCTTTTGGAATAATATAGGTTATATTACATCTAAAAAAATGAAATCTCTACCTAAAAAGGAATATGTAAACAGAATTTGTTTGTTTGTGACAAATAAACTTAAAAACTACTGGACCAAGTCTACTAATCGACAGATAGGACTGAACCTAATATAAGGCGGTATATAAATCCGAAATAGTGTTGTTCAAATATTTGAGGGCGGGGATGGGTAGCAGTATCCCCGTTATGCTACGCTCTGTGATGACCAACATGCCTGCCCATAGCGACAGTTAGTTAATGTCAAATTCCCCCCTTCTAGGGGAGGGCATGTCCACGATGAGCGTCAAACGGCTGACACGATAAATTGATGAATTTTTATGCGATACAGCATCTGTGGCACCAATCACAACAGAATGTTAGTGTGTATGAACTTAATCAAACATTACCACCAAATCCCAAAGTTCAGATCCACTGGAACTTATGCATACAAAATCCGCATCCATTTTTAATAGCAACCCGAAGTTTGCCTTCATCTTAGTTGCACAACATTTAGCGTGTACAGCGCATTGGAACAAAACCACACGGCGCAACTTGCGCCAGCAGCTGCGCCGGCCAATCACGAGCTGGCAACAAAAACTGAGACGAATTAGAGGCGGGGGGCGAGCGTCGTGCCCGGGAACTTTGCCCGGAATAAATGGAATGTCAGAACTGTAGCGCGCTGCAAGCGGCTGTCTGACTAAAGTTTCATATTGCAGATGAGTCAATAAACATATTTTCATCAAAGAAGACGGCGCGCTGAGCCGGTAGACTATGATAGTACCTTCTGCACTTGGTGTCTTCAAAGGTGACAAAGGTACTGTAACTGATGGGATATATCTGTCCGAAATAGCACAGTTAAAATGGAATACAGTACTGACAGATGGCGGTATATCCATCCGAAAAGGTGTGGGATCGGCAACAGCAGCCCCGTCGCGAAAGCTGCGCTCTGCGATTGCCAATACGCTAGCCTAGCGTGGCAATTATGGGCATATGCCCTATTTTTTGGGAAGACGTATTTCCAAACATGGACTTCCAATGGCTGTCATGATGACGATGATGAAAAGCAAAAGGATAGGTTTGCAAACTATGACTGAAAATGTACCAAAATAATTAAACTATTATTAGCTTTTCACATTTTTTGTTCGACACCAAAACATCTTGCGATTGACAGAAAATGTGGTCAGGTTTGAAAGTTACACAAACACCTACATTTGCATTTTTGTAAAATGTGAAATGTTAAATAAATCGCATTTTAAAGCCGATAAATATCTGTTACAATAAATAATGTACGGGTAATGTTAGATAAATATATTGTCTAAAAATAGTAAAATTAAATCTGACTGCAACTAGACTATAGAGAAGTATTTTTCGGCGCCCTCCTTCTACCAGTGGACGTTTTGCGGCAGATATGACCATGATGATTATCCATTACCTGGATTTGCAACGTGATCGAATATAAATGTCATCATGTATTGACCATACGTGTTATTTCTCTGTTCACTCATTTTTTAGCCATTTTTTCTAGTTAACAAGATAAATGTCAAAGTATTTAAATTATATCACGGCTCTCATCATTTGAGCTAACTAAGCTAAGTATTTACGATTTTCTTGCCTTTCGATTTAGCACTCATTCTTTACCAGATTAAACACTCTTATTTATAACATATAATCCGAAAATCCCACTTTCCTATATATGAAGCCGTATTATGGTGTTGTAAATAAGGGCGCGCAGGCTCGACCCGACCCGGCGGTGATTCGGGAAACCGCTAGGGAACTCCGCGCCGAAGTAGGTACTTGTTAGCTGTTCATACCCGCCGACTCCATGAAATAAACGATTCTCTTTTTGGCCCTTCTGAATTTTACAATACCGCATTTTTAGTCAAACGTAACTCTGTCTTATGCGGAAAGGTTCGTGGTTCCTTGTCTAAGACACATTTGTGTGATGAATATTTGTATTTGTTACGTGTTGTTTGACACTTTAGCACTTTAGTTTGTTGCACACTTTAGTGATCCTATCTTATGTGCCAAGTCGTGGGTTTGATCCCCACCGAGGACAAATATTTATATGATGATTTTTGTGTTTATTCAGTGTCTGGGTGATAAAAATATTTTTTTTAGTATTACATTTGTATTTCTTTTATCGTCTGATGTCCGTAACACAAGTGCTTTAAGCGACTTATTACGGAGTCAGGTCAATGCATGAGATGTGTGAATTTACCTTACCGTACCATAAATGTATTTATTTGCAAGGAAGTTTGCAACTCACCATTTATTTGGTATACTGACAACCTAAATGTTACAAGAAACACTGGTGCAAAGGACAGCATTGACAGATCGTAAGTAAAGTAGATATCAAATTTCTAATTTTAAAAATGACACTCTTCGATCTACAAAAAACCTGTAAACTTTAAATGCGTTTTAAAATTACATGTTATTGTTGTCATCATCATCATATCAGCCATATTGAAAGTCAACATAGGCCTCCTCAAGGTGGTTATCATTATATTATATAATTTAGGGGGGAAAAAATTACTTTAATCATGTTTCACACATCGTATCAACACGTGCTATCTCGAAGGCTCCAACTTCATAATACTTTAGGGCACGATTGTGTTTCCAAAGTTCCAGTGAATAGCAATCTGGAGTTTAACCACTCCGAATAGTTAGTATAATCAGTTGCCTAATTATGCAGATATAAATCCTGCGGTGTCCTCATGGGGTATGCAAATATTATGTTACTTTAATACTTTGTATTACAACAAGCCGTGAAGTACCGGCAGAGTGGAATAGGAGGCGACTAAGGTACCAGAACCGACAGATGTCGGTATATCTCAAATGCACTGGAAGGGGATGCGCGGGGTTGGGTAGCAGCATCCCCGTCGCAAAAGCTGCGCCCTGCTATTGCTAACACATTTGCCCATCGCGGCATTTATGGGCAAATTTCTCCCTTTCTCCCTTGGGGAGGCCTATGTCTAGCAGTGGACTGGCAGTGTATTGATCTGATGCAGATGATATGATGATGATAAATGTGAATGTTCAGATTACAATCACTTCAATTACACATGTATACACAAACCATGAGATATCAGCAGGTTATAGTCAGAATTATGGGAAAATTCTTCCTTTTCTGTGGAAAGCCTACGTTCAAGAGTAAACTTATTATGGCTGATATGAAGATGAAACATCAGCGCGAAGAGCCTCAATCTTATGCTCTGTTATGTGCACTAATATAAGCATAATAAACATGCATGCAAAGAGTAACAGAACATGGTCAGATCACGTGTGGACATGTTCCGAACAAGTCTGAATTGATTTCTGAAATAAAAATTAAAGACCAAAGTACAAACATAAGGGCGGACCGTGCGGGCCTATATTGCACCTATTATCGTAAATTCCATTGGTAATTGTAAATCGACAATTTATTGTCCTTGTAGACCCTTGTCGGTGTTTAAGCCTTCGGTGTTGTTTAGAAAATGCTAATAATTCCGTTTTATTACTGAAATTTTCGTATTAATGGCGAGTACTAAAATATTTGGGTCGAGGTGATTACATACAGGTGTCTGACATTGAGAGGATTTTGTTTTGCGATTTTATAAAGTATACAGTCCGTGTGATAGTGAGCGTCACTGCAGCCTATAGACGCTCGAAATATCACAAGTATATCACTTTAGCATTGTCAACTTTGTGACTTGAAGATGTTATACCACATCACTCAGTAAATTCATTGCCTCTCTCCTCACCTTTCAGACCGGAATACAGCAACGATAACACTGCTATTTGGCGGTAGGTGAGAATGAGGTACTAATGCATACGACCTTTTGTATAGGGTGCACCTGGTGTAAACTGAATTTATATGTGTGTAGCTGCATTCGCGGTCACCCACGTAGTTCTCTTTCCCACAACAATAATAATTGCGGAATATATATAGCTCATATTATTTGCTGTTAACGTATTTTTTTTTTACAATGAAAGTGTTTTCGGATCAGTTCAGTAGTTTTCGAATTTATTTGTTACAAACGCACAACAAATACAAACTAGTTTACCATCTTCATTTCAGGTAGGGATCTCTACTTTTTTTTGTAATCAGTTTAGTGGTTTTTAACAATCGACACCAAGAGAACCATAAACCTTTTTTCTTTGTAATATTAATGTAGATTTGCACGTACGTTCACATATATTTCATTTCCTTATTTTAAATACTTTTTGTCCATTTAATTTTTAAAATGTATAAGGGTACGATGACGCAGATAGTATTGATTCTGACTTGTAAGCCAAAGTTCGTAGGTTCGATCCCCACCCGCGACCACTATTTATATAAAGACTAGCTGTGCCCGCGTGGAATAGTTTTTTTTTGGGTACCATACCTGTTTACCTTAACTTATATAAACTTTTAATGTCACGTTTATTTATATCGAATCAATGGCTCGAAAATAAGTTTCAAGTTTCTAGCTCCCAAAATAGCGATACTTCCATACATTTTTGATCCCTCCTTTCGTCTCCTCACAACCCTTTTTTCGAATTAAAAAATATGCCTATGTCCTTTTCCAGGGTCTAAAGATTGTTTGTGCCAAATTTCATCAAATTCGGTTCAGAGGTATAGGCTGGAAAGCGTAACAGACCGACAGACAGACAGAGTTACTTTTGCATTTATAATATTAGTACGGATATTTAAGTTTGTTCTGTGTCTGAGTGTTAAATATGAAATTCATATTTAACTAGTATATTTGTGATTTCTCTGTTGTCTGATATCCGTAACACAAGTACTTTAAGCGACTTATCACGGAATCAGGTCAATGTATGAGATGTTGTGGGAATTTATTTATGCTACAACTGTTACCTTATTTTCAAATGTATCTTCAACATTCATCTTCCCAATTGCGATATTACAATTCACAATGTATGATTTAAAATTTTAATATATGACATAATCTTTTATTTTCATGAATATTTTACCAAATTAATAAAAAAATACGCACCGCCCAAACCAATTGAAAACATATTTGCAAAATTGTTTATGAGTCTACATATAATACTGGATTAAAACCGGAGCTTATGAATTTAGCTGTTTTTTTTTGTGTTTGTAATGCGATCAAATTGGCAATATGAATCGATAATGAGAATTACAGATTAGCCGTGAGGTACCGGCAGAGTAGAACAGTATCTCCCACTGCACCAGTGTCGTAAGAGGCGACTGAGGTACCAGAACCGTCATCTGTGGGAGGTACTATTCTACTCTACCGTTATCCCATGGTATAACTATAATAATCTTTAAAATATCTGTAAAAGTTCACTATGATAAACAGTTCTTGAAACCGATTGAAGCAGTAATCTCTATTGAATCAGGTTTTTGGTCTATGAAGAAGGATAATTCAAAGTTACACTATTGGTTCAATGTTACCCGATTTACAATATTAAATTATATATTCATATTATTTATTTCTTTGTTTAACTTATAGTCGATTAGAAGTGTTCCAACTTGTAGAATATATTACTTCATTTATAATAACCGACTCTCTAATTTACACGCCTGTGAGGCTCTAAGCCCAACTAAAATACATTTCATGTAACAAGGTTGCTGCCTCTATAATATTATTAATGTCTGCTTCAACAATCCTAGTTTCTTGTAATCCGATCAGTCGGCGTCGAGAAAGTGATTTGGGATGACAAAGGGGGCCGCGGTACCTCTCTGAATTATGTCCTTTGTAATTGATCATTCCATTCCCAGTTATTAAACTGTCTCATAAAATTACGAAGTGAATACATATTAGAGTAAAACTTTACATTAAAATACCAGGCACCATGTCAGGCTTACCGATTGACACATTTAAAAATTAAGTCTAGAGTAAGCTTATTTCTAAAGCATATTATAGTGTAAGAGGTTATGTTAATGAGAAATCTGGGATTGAATTGCTCTAACCTAGCTTTAAGACAACGGTTGTTAGCGCCGACGCCGGTCGGGGTTCCATTACTACTAACTATTCAGTGTTGATGGAATCATCACCACCAGATTTTCTTGTAGGGTTCTTTCTGGTGGCTCGTGTAATGCATTACATTTGTTTTAATACTCGTTTGGTGCCGGCCGACTTATTTAAATGATGATCCCGTCGGGTCATCAGGGTTATCAGTTTTATGAACATACATTTTTAATTTTACTCTTCATATTTTTAAATTTATATTATTCTATTTATTATTCTTGACTATATGAAAGTGTTGGTAATGGGCCACTTAAATATATATTTTGATTTCATTTAATTTGATCATGATGGGATCAGACCGTGAGTACTTGCGACGGGCAGTAGACGTAACTGTGACCCAGGTACTAAAGTTTTTTAATACATAATACGCAGACTGTACTTCGATCGCCTCTTAAGACAACTGACACAAAAATAAATAATTCTTAACTACTGGTGGTACACAGCAAGCCCAGTGGAATAAAGAAGAATTCAAACAAGTTGAAGATCCATTGAACATTCATTCGTTGTACGACCTAGATGAACATATCTTAACCAGGTAAAATAGGTATTAAAGAAGGGCCAGGTCAGAGGTACCAAGAATAAACGATATGTATGAAAGGACTAATGCGAGGTATGCCAAAATTGTAATATGTAGAGATCCATAGTCTCTCCCTACCCCAATTGGACACAGGCATGATGTATGTGTATATGTAAAGCATGTTAACATCAAAGCTGAAGCCAAGAGTTGGAAACTAAACATAATGTGGAAGACGCGTCAAATGAATAATTACAACGACTCAGACATCACAAAGCGAAATGTAAAATACGGGTTAATATCTAATTCCACACAAACGTATTACGGGGTTGGGTCAAAAGGGTTGCGCGAATAAAAAATGCAGCCGGAACCGGGCCGTATCCGGCCGGGCTGTGGCTGGCCGTCTCTCATTAAGCGGACCACGCATCTATTCGTTGCTTCTCTAATTTTAATCTTGTTACAAATTTAATTATGGGGCCGTATTAGTATCGGCTATGTGGTACCGGCAGTGCAAAATAGTATCTCCCCCTGTACCAGGTGCCGTAAGAGGCGACTGAGGTACCAGAACCGACAGATGGCGGTATATCCATCCACAAGCGGTGTGACTCAATTAAAACAGGGCGGGTATGAGCAGCAGCATTTCTGTCACGAAGCTTCGCTCTGCGATTACCACCACGTTTGCCCAGCGCGGCAATTATTGGCAAATCCCACTTTCTTGGGGAAGCTTGTGTTCAGCAGCAGACGCTTTATGGTTTCTATGATGACGATGATGGTGATTAGTATTAAGGTACAACTTTGAATGATGGCGCAGATGGCAGTTATCATATCGGGGTCGTGGGTTTGATCCCCAACCAGAACAAATATTTATATGATATTTGTGATCTTACACAAGTGCTTTTAACGACTTACCACGGCGTCAGGTCAATGTATGAGATGTTGTGGGAATTTATTTTATAATTTATTACGTCTGTTCGCGGACGCAGTTTGTTTGTCAAAGATCTATATAGCATCAAACATATATCAACTAAGATTGTTATCAAAAAATATTATCATATCAGCAGTTGAACGTTCACGGCTCCCCGAGAAATTTTGTCCATAATGGCTGCGCTGAGCATCCTGTTGCTATCCATTACCACCTTGTGCATTTGAGCTATTTCTAAAGGATATTCTACCATCCGTCGGTGCCGATACCTAAAATATCTTCTTTATACAACGGAATCAGTTTACCTTAAACGCAAAAAGCGTTCGGTTCTCGTGGCGAAGCTATGTTCAGAGATTCCTACCACGCCTGCCCACTGCGGCAATTATGGACAAGTTTATATGATGATGAACTGAAGCTACGTCCCATTCTATAGACAATTTACTGAAAGCTAATAAAATTACTGCCACAGTTTTTAAGCTGCATAAGTTCTTTTATATATTAGGAGTAAGTGAAATCACCAGCGAATTTTTTACATAATTTTGTTGGCACATCTTCTAAATGTACTTCAACCATGCCAATTCAAAAGACATATAGACGTGTAAGTAATGGCAAGCATGGTTGTATCGTCCTGATTTTTATTAAATGACAAAGGCAGCTAGCGACTTCCGGTCCCCGAGATAGTAAACATCACCGCAGTATACACACGCTCGTATCACAAGGATATCACTAGCGAGTTACCAACCTGGTGACTTGAAGACATTATGTGACACCTTGACACTATCTTGGGGAGGCCTATATCCAGCAATTTTCAAAGGCTATATTAGAACTGAGTGAATTCACTGCCTCACTCACCCTTTAAATCGGAACACATTAATGCGAACACTGCTATTTCGCGGTAGAAATAGGTGCGAGTGAGGTACCAATGCAGACGACCTTTGTATGAGGTCTACCTCATAAGATAGCAATTTCCAAATATGAACCCCACGATAATGTACCCGCACAATATTCATGAGACACTCAGGAATTGCTCAGCACATTTCCCTTCAGTTAGAGGCAGTAATTAACGCAAAGTAACAAGCGAGGCTGTATCGAGTTTCAAACAGAGCCTCACAAAGGCTGCGTTTGAGTATTTCGCAAATCGGGAACACACGGCTCGGAACAACTATATCACACACGTGCTGTATAATGCTGTGCAATTAAGCGAATAAATAGCTTTTAAGGAGCGCTTTATTGTCCATTTGTTACACTTAACACTCAGGTAAATGGACAGATAAGCTAAAAGCGGCTAAATGCAGCTGTAGTTATAGCAGCTGGCCTGCACCACCTCAACTTCAAACTAGAATGCTTAAATATACACAGCGATGAAAACTTTAGCGTTCTCCATGTTGTTGGACGTTTGGATTTCTGTATCAAAACTGAATTGCAGTTTGCGAATATCTAACGAGCACAAGAATGCATACATCGGATTAACAAGATTCTGCTGTAATGTCAAGAATACATTTGTCGGATTACCGAAATTCTGCTTTAATGTCAATAACGCTAAGTTTCTTAAAGTAAATTTTAAATTGTAGACTTTTTCGTGGACCGTGTCATAACAAACAAAAACAGGGAAAATGTTGATTGACATATTATTATCGACGTGAAAACATGTTTTGAAACTTTTTTTTGGTAATTGTAAACACACATTGATCATTCCTGATAACTTACAGTTTACAAGAGTTAGATAGAAATTAAGTTTTGTTAAAATAGTTAAATGTTACGTTTGTGGGATGCAAGTCATTATACTCAGTTTCCGCTGTGTTAGTGTTAAATTTAAAAATGCGTGATAGAAACACAAATGGAAACTTCATAGGGAACACATTAGCCACATACCCGTCAAATAACCGAACTAAAGTGACGATGAGCGAAGGACAGCAATAGAAGGCGTGGGATAAGATGGATATTTGTGCACTTTTTTGTTAATATTCTGCCATATAAAGAATGAAAGGCCATATAAAAGGAGGAACAAGAAGAAGTAGTAGAAGAATATTTAATAGTAGAAAGTTTGTAAGAACAAAAGTTTTTACTTATGCACACAACAAGTACTAAATAAGTTTGAACATCGCGATCAACACATATCAGCCGTTTGAAGTCCACTACTGGACATGGTCCTTTTTAGGAAAAAGGGAATTTTGTACATAATTGCCGCGCTGGGCAAGCGTGTTGGCAACCGCAGAGCGCAGCTTTTGCGACGTGGATGCTGCTGCCCATCCCCATCACCCTATGCATATGAGCTTCATTGTCTCGGATGGACATACCTTAGGCACCCCGGAACCTAGAACAGAGGGAGGTACTATTCCACTCTGCCGGTACCTTACGGCACTGAAAAGTCATAAGATATAATTTATAGTCACTTTCGTTATAGATACACACGTAAATGTACCATCTAAGTTTGACGGAGCAAAATTGCAGGCCACATAAATTAAATGAAAGCCTTCAAGTCCAAACGTTTCGGACAACAGCCTAATAAACCTTAACACATCCGTAGCAGGTAAGTAGTTCACTATTAACCGACAATTTGCATGTGTAAGGCTCGTGCGCGTCCGCCCGGTTATCGGGGCCAGTTCACCGAGAGGGCGGGCGGGCGGCCGTGATAAACTTTTAAAATTGCTACCGGCTGAGAACGTTGGGAAAACGGGCATTGTGTTTAGTATTCTGTTGTGCGAACAATTTAATTTTAATGTCTGTTTCAGTTATTTTTAAAAGACTCCAAGTTAATAGAATATGTAAAATTTATTGTCATTATATAATTAATAATCACCATCATCATGGCAATCTTAAAAACGTTCACTGCTGAACTTAGCCCCCCCCCCCATAATTGCCATAATTGCCACGCTGTGCAAGCGTGGTGGCAATTGCCGAGGATAGTTTTGCGACGGGATTTCTAATACCCTGTTGCACTTCAGCTACACTGTTACGGGTACCGGTACGAATACCGCCATCTGTCGGTTCCGGCATCTGTGTTGCCACTCACGACACCTGGTACAGGTTGCCTGTACAGGAGGAGGTACTTCCCTACTCTGACTTTAACTTATGGCAAATAAATTATAATAATTATACATAAATTAACTATAAGCAAATTTCCTCTTTCTTGGGGAGGTCTATGTCCAGCCGTGGACGTTTTACGGTTGAAAATGAACATATTTACTTAACATTGTTTCTAACTATTCTTCAGTGGTTTCAGGTTACTTTTGATTTTTATTAGAAAGAAAATCATTGTAGAAATTAATCTAATGCTCCATTGACTTGCATTAGTAATGCCTAAAACACTATTAAAGCACCCGTCGTTATTCCAGCGAGTAGACAATACAGAAATCAAAAGGAAAAATACTAGCTATGTGGCCTCGATCAAACAAATTTCAACTTTGTATCAAAACCAATTAAACACAGTTTCCCTTGCACCGACAAGATAATACAACATCAGAAATCACCGCATTACAGACTAAAGAAACAAACAAAACACGCAAAACTACAGAAGTTGAGAAAAAGTTTTGAGTAAGAAAGAAAGAAAAGTTAAAGCATTGCTTTCAGAGATCACGATTGCACTTTAAAACCTTAACAATGTTGTAAAAATATATGTGCTCTTGTAAAGGTTTAAGATGCGGTTTATTTTTTTTATTTTGTTCGACGTAAGAAGAGCGAAAGCAAAAGAGCACTCTTATCATGAGAAGTGAACACGGAAATGTTAGAAACCATTAAATGCTGTAAAAAGTTGTAGATAGAGAGGTTAGGAGATGCTTTAATATAATAATAATAATAATAATAATAATAATAATAATAATAATAACTTTATTCAACAACAAAAGGTAACTTAAACTAAAATACATTTTGATACTTAGGTACCTAAACTAGGTCTAGCCTGTTCTTATAGGCACCTATGCTCTAGTGTGCATGTAGGTATGGATTTGTGTCTATATGGTCTAGTGTAATACAAAGCTTGTTAATTCAATACATTATTCACGCACACATTACATAAATACACAGAATACAATGCTAAGCTAGTACATACAGTATACACAAACAATAATAGTAACAATAAATGTAGTCCAGTCTAGCATAATATTGTTAGCAATTCCTCTGTCTTGTTGTAGTCCAATGTCAAAAGCCATTCCCTTACTGTTGTTTTGCAAGTGTATTTATTCATATCATGAATATCTATTTCTTGGTTAATTTTATTATAAATAAATGGTCCTGTAAAATTTAGAAATCGCTGTGCGAACCGTGTTCGACATGGCTGATGTATATTTTGGAAATCCACATACTTTCGTCTACTAAGAGTTAGTTTATTTTCAGGTTTACATAGTTTATGCTGTTTGAGAATAAGTTCTTGGTAGTACAATTGTCTCACTGTTAAAACTTTGCTATGTATATAGAGTTTTGAGGTAGGGTATTTAAAGGGTAGAATGTACATAACTTTGAGCACTGATCTCTGTGCCCTTTCTAGTGGTAACATATTCATTTTAGTAGCACCCCCCCCAAATAGTAATACAGTACGATAAGAGAGACTGACATAGAGTTACGTATAATATTTTCAAAATTTTTTCTGATGCAATATGTCTTATATTTTTAAAAACTGCAGTTAATTTCCGAATTCTTTGCGTTAAAATACTTATGTGAGGGTTAAAAGTTAATAAGGAATCTAATGTTATGCCAAGATATTTATATGTTGAAACATTTTCTAATTTTGGACAATCACAAGTACTGTTTTTAAATTTACAATTTATCCGGTGGGCGAAGAGATGCGGAGAATTTGTAGGCGGTTGAGTTTTTTTAGTAATCGAAAAAGTTAAAAATTTTGTTTTATCTGGTATATAATTGGTAATGCGATCTTACTTACGATTCGCTGAGTGCTAGGGTTTGGTAGGGGTTTAGATACTCTCAGGACATGGTGAGCGTTATAATAGAAAATCAAAAATATGCCTCATCATGTCAGTCATAGAAAGTCCACTGTTGGACATAGGCCTCATCAAGACAGAGCGATTCTTGCCTATAATTTCCACGCTAGGCAGCCGTGGTTACAATCGAAGAGCACTACTTTCGCGACGAGGATGCCGCTGCGCTGTTTTTAAGTTGTGCTGTTTCTGATGGATATTCTGCCATCTGTCGGCTCCGGTACCTTTGTAACCTCTTATGACACACCAGGAACTATTCTACTCTGCCAGTTACGACTAAATATGCATATTTGAGAAAAAAATCATAATCAACATTTTTTCTATTAGACCAGGTCGACAAACATGCATACAGTCCGCGTAATAGTAAGCGTGTAGAGCGCTTACAAGATATAATGTCATATTACAATGCAGACACTGCTATTTGCCGGTAGAAATAGGTGAGAGTGAGATCTCAATGCAGGTGACCTTTGTACGAGGTCATTAGAAAAAAATGTAACATTAGACACAAGTGATTTTAACTACTCATCTCGAAACTAAGTCAACGTAAGTTGTTGCGTGAATTTATTATTATAATAAATGTATTCAAGATTGACTCATATCTTTTTTCAGATCTGAAACGTAAGCATCCGCTTTGTAACTATTCCTGTAAAATAATTTATAAGGCCTGTCACCTCCATGAACATTTAGTAAAAATCCGATTCGTTGTTCATCAACAAAAGCTCGTTAAAGCATATACATAGTACAACTTGAGCTGGCCATCTTCGAATGTCCACTTTTTAGTCAACTAACCCACTTTAGACTTCCTGACACAGGCGAGACTCAATTATTCCGTCCATTTAACAGTTTAAAACTGACGCCCTCCATCCCCCCTCTGCAGATCCCGCGGTTGCTATTATTCCAGTTTGTTTAGCTCCTGAGAGCGATAGAGAAAAGTTTTCTAGAAGACACCAGTTTAAAATATTTAACTAGATTTGAACGGTTCAATTTTATTGTCATATTCTTGCCTATTCTTGTCACGATAGGTGTGCATAGAATTAAATAAATAATTCCCACAACATCTAATACATTGACCTAAATCCGTGGTAAGTCACTTAATGCACTTGTGTTACGAACAGGCAACAGAGGAATCACAAATGCATTACCATTATATATAATTTCATTCACTTCTATTAAATTGCGGGTTCTATTTTAAGTAATTCTTTCTTATTGCTCTCCTACTTTAAAAAAGGGAGCCGTGTGCAAAATTTCTATGTTCTAACCCTAACAGTATAGGCTCTGCGTTGATATGTCAACCAGTTAATCAGTCAGTCAGTTTCAATTTTTTTTAAAATTAATATACAAGTTACTGTTACAAGGAATCCCTTGATAATATATGATCACGATAACCGAACCGGAACGACTTTAAATAGGTCCGTGATGTTTTTCTCTATTATTATTATTACATCTGTGTTAATTACTCGACACATCAACATTGCATCGGAATAGCCTCATTACTTTCCAACAGCAATGTTATGTAAAAAACTAACAGCATTTTGATGCGAGTATAATTAAGAGTCGGCGGAGCCGTTCTCCATATTAATAACAAAGAGTGCACTCGAGTGTAGTAAGAAAAACGAGGCTCAAGCGATAGTGGGTCTTTTTAATCTATTTGCTTCGTTGTTGCTCTCTTTATTCCATTTAAGATATAATAAATAGCTTAACAGTGAAGAAATATTATCTCTTTCAACTGCAAACATATATTGTGTTGTATTATTGAGACCTTCGAGATTATTTATAAATCATCATCTATCATCATCACCTTACCAGCCATTGGAAATCCACTGCTGCACTTAGGGCTCCCCAAGAAATGGGGAATTTTAACGGAGATGCTGCCACCCATCCCCGCCCTGTGAATATGAGCTACACTGTCTCGGATGGATATATCGCCATCTGTCGGTTCTGTTACCTAAGACGCTTCTCACAACACCTGGTGCAGGGGGAGGTACTGTTCTAATCTGCCGGTACCACAAGGCTAATGTAAATCTGTATATCTTACTAATATCTTAGGCTCTATCCCAATTTTAAAAAATCATTCAGTATTTATTCAGCATTTATCGCGGTTGGCTATATCCTCCAAATGTCACTATTCCACGCGCGACGACGTCGCGGGTAATGCAAAGGAATAATATGAGTGAAAACAACAAAGAATGATATTTACAGAATAATGAAGTCATCGTAATCATATAAGCCGTAGGACGTCCAATGCGAGACATAGGGCACATCGGTCTCTCTTACGCTGAGTTTGCTGATGTGCTTGAATCTTACGGCTTCATCGACCGCTAAAGGACACTTTAACTTGCTCATTCCTGATTCGATCACGCAATGAGGTTTTGAGCGTTTTCCGTTGGTTGCCAGGTCGACAAACAAGCAAACAGTCCGCATAACAGTAAGACGCTTGCGTTGAAGATATTATGTCACATTTATTTAATAATTCTACTGCCCCTCTCAAGCTTCAAACCAGAACACAGTAATGCGAACACTGCTATTTGGCGGTAGAAATAGGTGACAGTGAGGTACCAATGTAGACGACCTTTCTATGAAGTCTACCTCATGTAAATATTAATATATAAAATATTCTAAATGTTCATAAACTATACCGTAGCATTACCTGTATCAACCTTTTATTTTTTACCCAAAAACAAGTATTTCGTTTTAGCTCCCAGTTATACCGTGTCTGGTGTAGAAAGCGGCGCCAAACCATGACTGGTTCAAAATTAAATCGACAACGCTTCAAATCCTTTACAACGTGAAACTAAATATTTTCAGTGAAGCCGACGTTTCGAAGCGGCCGCTAGAGGACGCCCCTCGTTCAGTGAAGAGCATTCAATCGCTGCTGTCTTTATGCCGCCATATTCGCAGTTTACTTTTTTAACGTTTTGCGAATGGGACGGTGACTGTGAGGTGAGGATGTTCGAGTTATTTTGCTCGGTGTATTTAGAATCGCTAAAAATAGAATAGGTAATTAAATAGGTGTTGGGTACTAGCAGAGCAGAACAGTTCCTCAGATGTCGTAAGCTACAGATGGCGGTTTATCCAACAGACATAGCCTTGTTCAAATACAACAAGACGTCGCAAAGGTACGCTTTGTTATTGACATCACGCTTGATATGATGACAGTAATAATAATAAACTATAACAATATCTCATATATTCACTTAACACCGAGACTTGAGTTACGGACCTCAGACAGCAGAGAAATCTAATACTTAAAAACATATTTACAACAACCAAACAAACACCCGGGTGGGGTATGAACCCACGACCTTTGGCGCACAAGTTAGGGTCAGTACCATCTGTGTTATCGAACACGTTTAAATGATGAATAAAATTTGAAAATGCATTACGTAAATCGTACCACATTATTTTCATCCAAAGTGCTGTTTCCATGCGCAATCGATGTACCTGAAACAAGCATAAACAAGAACATAAACATTGTAATCTTAGCAAATCCAGCAAATTTGAAAACCAAACCAATTCATAACGACAAAATGATAGACATAAACCATATCGAATCAAAAGTACACTGGTACCTTACGCTATTACAAATGTTGCGATACAAAACAATGGTGGAACAATAGATGATGCGCGGAACAATGAGGTAACGAGTCCGTTCCATCACTCAGCGAATAAAGCCAATGTATTCGCCGCACGTTTTGTTCTTGAAATAGACTGGGCTTTCATGCGACGTGTTATAAATGACAAAAATAACAACCTTCACTCTGATAGCCATGTGGATTATTCGTAAAAGTAAATGGGAATACCGCATTTTTATAAAAGTCAACGTTTCCAATAACTGAGTTGTATCTAAAAATTTTATTGTTACGAAAGGTAAGCAAAACGTCAAACGAAAATAATTTAATTGTAAAGTTATATAAACGCGTTTTAACCGTTAAAGTTTTTTAATTACCATAAAAATTACTAAAAATTTCTGCAGCTTTATGAAAAGACGTCTCTGATGTTCACTTTTTTTTCTGTATAATAAAATTAAACAAAACTTTGAAAAGCATCGTTAATATTTAACACACAGGATAATAAAAAATGCCGTTTTATCGTGCCGGGGTAAAACGACCGCTAATAACTTCAGCTTAATATCAGCACTTTAATTAACCGAACAACTGATATGGAAGCTCAAGAAATACAACCGCCATATTGCGAACGTTAATAAACCTTTCAGTAACATAATAAAAAGAAAATGAAGTTTCAATGACGTTAAAGTGCGGACTTAATACAGTGCCTTGAGGAATCCTTGCAAATACAAAAATCACTGATATATTATACCAAACTCTCAATGTTAACTTGAGGGAAAGGAATAGTTTAATTGTACTAATTCGAACAATTTTCCACGAAAGCACAATCGAGAGAAGCCGTAAACGCTTGCGAACAGTGTCGAATGCCTTAACGAAGTTAAAAGTGCCTTGGGTTTAATGGAAGAAAATCAAGAGGAATTTGCAACTTTAACTGCGCGCACTCGGCGGGGAGTCCCGTGCCAAGTATGGGAGCCGGGAAATTAGACTAAATCTTCGCTGGCCGCCCGCCAGGAATCGAACTGCATCTGGGGCTGGCTTTTTGTGTTTCAGCTTTGTTTATAGGGGACAAAGTTGCGCATTTGTCATGCAGCAGAGAGTTAGTATAACGCTTAAATAAGAGAATACGTATTTGAATTGAGTTATATTTGACGATAGCATCATTAACCAGTAGAAGCGATGTATTACTAGGTATAGGTAGTATGCAACCTAAAGATACAAGAACCTTTACATGTTTCCACAAACACCGTTTCCTCGAAATGGATGCCTATCCAATTTCGCTCTCCCCTCCTTCGTTTAAGTATAAGCAGAATCCATTTAAAAGCTTCGTACTTTTCTCAATCATCTTGCAGCGGTCCAGTTGCCACAAAGAGTAGCGATGGGCCGTGCTCAGGAAGCGCCCGGTTCGTATCCGGGCCGGACGTGCCGGAAGCGGGCCCGTCTCGAGTTACGTGTGAGAGCGGCATGGAGGCTTTATTTGAATATCAAAGTTATCTTACTTGAAAACATTTATAGAACAGTTCTGTCGGTTGCTTAACATTATAAATGTCATGCTGGCGATACTTATAAGTTATTTTGAACTGAATCTCAATACAATTGAGGTTTCAAACAGCATTTGCTCTTGTTCATCTGTGTCAAGGTGCATTCCTTTATTTTTATAAAAGGTAATTTTCCCCACCAACAATATGTGTACAGATTTTAATATGATATTGTAAAGTCTTAAAAGGTTAACAATGAATAATTTGATATGGTTTCATTATTTCAAAAATCTACTTGTAGTATAAGGTGTTTTTTTTTCAAGGTTGACCTACAACACAGTAATAACTACAGTTAGCGTCACTATAGCCTATAGATGCACGTGATATAAAAGAGTATCACAAGCGCGTTGCCGCCCTTCCGGGCCTGATGGCGCCGATGGTAGTGATCTTGTCTTGCGCGCCGAAGGTCGTGGGTTCAATCCGCACCCAGGATAAATATTTATATCTTCATCATAGAGGGTATGTATAATAGGTATAAATATTATTAAAAATCCACTGTTGGCCCATAATTGCCGCGCTGGGCAGGCGTTTTGGCAATCGCAGAGAGTCCCGTCGCGAAATCTATGCGACGGGGAAGCTGCTGCCCATCCCCACCATGTACACTTGATCTGACTATTTTGCATGGATATACCACCATCTGTCGGCTTTGGTACCTTAGTCACCTCTGACGACACCTGGTACAGGGGGAGGTACAATTCTACTCTGCCGGTACTTCACGGCTAAATATTTATATGACGATATATATATTTGTTCAGTGTTTGGGTGTTAAATATATATATTTAAGTAGTACATATGATTGTGATTCTTCTGTGGGAATTACCCGTTGGCTTGTGACTTGAAGATATTATGTCACACTGTCCAGTAAATTGAATGCCTCTCTTCCCGTTCAGACCAACCACAGCAATGCAAAAAACACTGATATTTGGCGGTTGAAATAGGTGAGAGTTTACTTCATGTGAAAACATAGTTTCAAAACCTTCACCAATATATTGTAAACTTGAGACTTGTATAATTAATAATTGAAATACACCAAACTAAAACTAAAATTTTAACCTTATAAAATAATTACATTTAAGATAACTTAAATACCTCAGAACAACCTCATTCGGGGCACGAAGCGAAACCGCACACAAACCACCCAAACTAAACAAGACGAATCGCTAAACAATCTAATTAGCCGATCGCTCCTCGCAAAACCCGAGTCCGCGCCCCGCGAACCCCTCGGGGCACGTAAGTAGAACGGTTTGCGGTCACTGTCACGCGAAGAACTACACCCCCCCCCCCCCCCCTTCTCCTCCTCACTCCACACTGCACCCTATCACGATACGAAATCATAGGAGCGTCGAGCCCCTCTGAGGTGGGACGAATGACTTATCGCCATGCCCTGGTTGTGGTGGGTCGAATCTTGTAAGCTTGATAATTACGAATGGTGCTTGGAAAGTGTAATTTTGTTCAAGCAGCTACTTATATCCGTCTGTCTATGTATGCTTAAGAGTAAGCCTGACTTTCAATGTTAGAAATTGTATACAATGTGAAATTTTGATAAAGACATTCGTATCTCATCATCATCACAAATCCAGCTTTTTCTATACATTTCTTTATCGATTGCTACATACATTTAATTGCTTTTAACTTGTTTATTTCGTTGCTATTAACGTACAATTTTGAAATCAACGTTGTATCACAAATTATAAATATCTATTCTTAAATCTTAAACAATATACTTAACATGAGAAAAGTAAAGCCTTCCTGCATTACATGCTAGACATAAATCGCCTACGGAAATGGGTGAAAACAAGACGCAAACCTTATCAATCAGCGCCATGGCACCCCATCCATCACTCCTCACTATTAACGGCACGATTATCAACCTAATTCCCATCGCATAAGGCAAAAACTCAGTACATACACATTCTCTAATTCCATTATATTAATCTCAGCAGTATACGTGTCTAACCTGAAGAAATTAAATCACAGTTGATTGAATTTAGACAAAAAAACGCACCATTTCCCTCAACCATCCTTGTTATTCAATCGAATTTACGAGCTAATGCAAAGGAAAGGAAACATTAATAATAAATTTACACATCATCTCAAACTTGGGCCAGACAGAAATAAGTAACTTTAAGAACACAGGCACAGAACGAATAAACAACGGGACACCTGGATGGAACGAAGTTTCTTTCGATTCATTCGTGGATAAATTGTAATTAATATTGTTATAATAATATTGTTTTATTATTAATAAATTTAATGTAAATAAATATTTTTTTGTTATTAATTATCATCATCATGCTGATCACGACCATTATTAGCAAATTTAAAGTAGTTAAAACTTAATCAGTAGTATCAAGTAATCAAGTTTAGCAATAAATACACTTAACAAAAATAATCGTCGCGACACCACACTGTTCAGTGCGAAATAGTAAGACAAAACGAAAATAACTGGCTTTCTTTCTATGAGAGAGACAGTCAGACAGGGAGAGAGAGATAAAGAGAGAGAATGAGAGGGAGAGAGAGAGAGACACGTAGGGTAGCCAACTCTAGCAAAAAGTGTCGTTAAAACTTTTGGTCTCATTTTTTTCCGCCTGGCCCTCCTTTTTTTCGCAACGCGCGATAAGGAACTTCGTTCTAATATTCATGTAAACGTTTCGGGTGGGAATCGAACCATTAGCCCTTAGCGCACGATAGAGTATCACTACCGAATGCACCATCGGGCTTGTCAAAAGAACATACGTTAAAATACCTGCCCAATAAAATTAGGTAAACAAGTCAAGAGTCAGAAGAATTTCAAGCAACAGCAAATCCCCGAAGAAAAACATAAGTTTCCTCTTACAGGCGCGGTATTGCCGTGTGAACTTAGCGACAAGAAACATCGCCAATAAAAAGGTACTCTTTAAACCCACCTTCGTCACGGAGCAGCCAAATTGTAATACGTTTTACGACCCTAAAGTATTGCCTCGCTGTTTGCATACGGCTCTCACATGTCGGGAGTTAGTACACAAAAAACATGCACGGAAATGTAAGGGATTTTTTGTGGGCTGTCTGCCTTTTTATTTGCGTTTTCACCACATTCGCTTAACGTGGAACTTTTTGAAGGTTTTCAGGTGAGTGAACGGCTGGCAATAATGTTTATGGGACTTTCATCTATTGACTTTGGCCAAATCGTCGGATATCGACAGCACTCAGTAGCTAGAATTCATCGTCATCATATAAGCCACTGGACGTCCACTGCTGGACACAAGCCTATCCAAGAGAGGGGGAACTTTGCCCATAATTGCCGCGCCAGGCATAGCGTAGCTTTCGCAACGATGCTGCTGCAGATCACCCTGAGCATTTGAGCCACACTACTCTGGCACCTTAGTCGCCTCTTATGACACCTGGTACAGGTGGACGTGTTATTCTTCTCTGCCCGTACATCACGGCACAGCAAGAATTATTGCTTTCATATTGGTTTCATATCACATTTGTCATCATAGCAGCTGCTTCATAAAGGCCTCACATAGGGAAATTACGGTGAAGTTTACAATAACACGGACTGTATGCTTGTTTGTTGACTTGGTCTAATAAAAAAAAAGTGAGACAATATTGGAGCGTAACTTCGCTACGGGAATGCTGTTGCCTATTTCCGCCTTGTAGTATTTGCACACTCTATTCCGATTCCGGTACCTCGTCCGTCTCTAACCTTATTTGCCTCTACTATATTAGTATTTTATTCTGCCGGTAACCCATGGTTTAATGTATATATCTTCTCTCTAATCTTATATCCAATTATATTTAAGCAGTACATCAGTTTTTCTTACAGATTCCTCTCTGGTGGCCCGTGTAATGAACCTTTTTATTATATTATGAAGTCATCAAACAAGTATACAGTCCGTTCGATGATAAACATGACATATAAACACTCATGTAATCATAAAGATATCACTAGCGTGTCGCCAACCCAGTGAACTGAAGATACAATGTCACATTTACCCAGTAATTTTACTGCCTCTCTCACCCTTCAAACCGGAATGCAAACAGTGCTATCATGCAGTAGAAATAGAGGTACCAATGAAGGCGACATTTTAAGAACTCTACGTGAAACAGAAACTGTAAAGTAGAGAGTAGAACCTACATTACACTTAGTTTTAAGACCTGTCTGGTTCCGGCAGACTAGTTAAGGGTAGGCCTGGTAATGTACTTATGTTAGAAGACTTATAATCCCGTGGGATATCAGGACCATCTGAATTATCAGTAAAATGTAATAAAATACATAAAATAGTACATGATTTTTTTATATTTTTGCTTTTATTTGACAATTCGAAAGTGCTTGGAATGCTCCTACTTAAATAGTGAATATTTTGAATTTGAGTTGACACTGTTAAATAGAGCTTATTACATAATATTATAACAATGTATTGTCTCAAACGCGTTTGAGAATGTGTTTTAATTGACGCGAAGTGTCGATATACAGAAAACATAACTCTATTATGTTGTTTGTTCCATTACATACTTCAGCGCGAGTTGATAGATAGCACCTATCTGAATGGGCCATTGTTTCAGAGGAGCGGTGATGGATTGTGTTATCGACTGGAGAAGTATTGTGACCGGCGGAGGCGATGTGGGTCGTCTGGCTCGGGTTGAGTTATACGGGCCGATATAAGAAATCTTTGTTTGTATAAGTCAGAAAATGTTGCCACTGTTCACGGCAAGAAGTTTATAGCAACATTAAAAAATACGCCCACCGGCAAATGTTTCACCTTTTTGGAATACTATAAATTCTTTAACCTTCTAGACCTAGTGCGTTTATGAAAAATAATATAATGCATTACCCTATTTCAGGCAGCTATTGCAGCAGCCACGACCGACAACGAAATGTGACAATTACGAATCATCGTATCTGAACGGAACGTAATCTTCCAATATTTGATATTGACTAATGAAAGGTTGCACCATGATAAAAATTCCAACAATTAAAGGAGAAATTATGAAAGTGATGCCCAGATACAAAGATTGGCTCCTAAACCATGTCAACGAAATTGCTGTAGACCTGATGAAAACGAAAACTAAATAGGCATGACACCATAAGTGTTGGTTCTGACCTACCCATTGAGTGGCCAAGTCACTGGATTTGGACCACAAACAGCTACTGCTAATTAATAAAAATATTGTTAAATGTCGAAAAAATTACAGATTGCAATAGATAACCTCCGTCCAACCGTGAAGAAAAAAAAATCATGTTGGACCTGGTTTTCTGAGAAAAATTATTGATTGATTATTTCTGATTTGAAGGTCTACAAAAAAAGAATACCATTTTGGAGCAAACTAGGCAGGTGTGCTGGTAATCCAAGAATAGCTTCACGATATTAACGCTTCTGCCCACCCTTGCTCTATAGTATTTATGCACTTTTGATTTAATCTGACGGTAACCTAGTCACAGAAATAAACATTTCGTTTATATACCGTTTAGTATACTCATAGCAACTTATTTGAAAAATAAGCGTTTTCCGAGAAAGACAATACGCTAGCGAATTTAATACACTTTACAAAGACTTTAAAACCAAACTTTACAGAAAACGTAATTTTGGGCAAACGTTGGGGGCTGTGTTTACTGCTTTGTTTCAGAAACACGGAGCTTTCAATAAATAAGCCATTTGGTACGAGGTCTAAGCACACATTACAAGGGCTCAGATGTTTAAAACACGGCCCGGGACCAATCCGAAGAGTGGAACCGCCCCCCAGGGGACGATGGAGCTCCGAAACCTTCACTGATATATGGACACTTGTGCTTCAATCCAACGGGACAATGTAATTACGAGTAACGAACTTCTGTGAGAAGAAAATATTGAAGAAAAACTGATTTAAACAAAACATATATATATATACATAGAGCGGAAGTAAATGGAAGAGTTGGTATAGGGCGCCTGGGGCGAACATATCCAGGTAGAAGAGGTTTAAAGAAAGGCCAGGTCAGAAGTACCAAGAATAATGCGAGTAAAAGAAGCAAGAGAGGTATACCCAGACCGTAACAAGTGGAGATCCATAGTCTCTGCTTTGATAGGATACAGGCATGATGTATGTATGTATGTATGATGAAAAATCTAATTTAGCACTTAGGTACCCTACTAAATATTCTCATTAAAGCAGTAAAATTTATATCATAATATAACCTGTTCAGACAATACAATGTTTTCCATCAGTTTAATTAATTTTGCTAAAGCCTCCTCCAACTCCTACCATTCTTTTTATCTCTATCTATTTCGAGCTGTTGCTTTTATTTCGTCATGCCACCTTCGGTATTGTCTTCCTTATTTTCTATAGGCGTTTCTTGGAAACCAGAATATGATGTTTAAGTACTAACCTCCAAACTCCCAAATAAGATCAGTAATTATAGAAACATAACAATAACTTTGTGATTAAATATAGGTACTAATTATGCAATAAAATATATATCACCGCCAATCATAAGGCTTAGGTCAGTGTAATTCGATGGAGTAGCGTATTTTTCAATTCGTTCGGCTTTTTTCCTGTTGTTGTTCTTTGTTATATTTGTGATTCCTCTGTTGTCTGAAGTTCGTAGCACAAGTGCTTTGAGCGGCTTATCTCGGAGTCAGGTCCTTGGTATATCCCACCAAGTATAAAAAATTGCTTTTTTAGCAATCAAGTAATTGTTAATTATAAAACCCAATAAAGTCAGGAACTTTGAAAACAAATCGACAAATGACAACACAGAAGTTTGCCTTTGACTTCACAGATAATTTTCAAAACGAACATAAAATATTATTTACAAACGAACAAAACGACAGTCTGACAACAGGCGGACATCAAAGCGGTTCGACATCAAACAAAGCTGCAGCGAAATTCGTTTGACAAAAAATATACACAAAGTTTCGGAATGAGGAATTCCAATGATCGGATCGACATTTCAATAACTAAAACATTTCTGTATTTCAGCTTTCACGGAGGCTCAATTTGTTAGACTCTGGTAACTAATGAACATTGAAAATCAATGTTAAATTTATTTTATTTATCCTTTCTGTCGTAAGGTACCGGCAGAGTAGAATAGTATATATACCTCCCCCTGTACCAGGTATTGTAGAGACGAATAAGGTGTTAGAACCGGTGATAGATGGCGGTATATCCACCCGATAAAATGTGACTCAAATTTATAGTGCGAGCATAGGCAGCAGCATCCCCGTCGCAAAAGCTGCGGTCTGCAATTGCCAACACGCTTACCCATCGCGGCAATTTTGGGCAAAATTCCCCTTTTTTGGGGAGGCCTATGTCCAGCAGTGGACTACCAATGGCTCATATAATGATGTTGATGATGATTTATCTTTTGACTACGCGGCTTATATAATACTAATACTTGTGTAATTCTACTAGCGTCTCTCTTAGGTATCGTATAATTACCATACATATTACTTTATACCTTGTATTAACAAAATATCTAATCTTAAAACATCAGTGTGGGTATTTTAATCTTATCTATTTCTAGCACCAAATAGCAATATTCCAGATTAAAGAAAAAAAAAGACATTAATACATATAGGTAATGTGACATAATCTGTCGATCATAAATTCAATCAGCGTAAAGGACATATGTATAAGCAAAAAAATGTATTTATTTATTCCCGACTTTTGTTAACAGTTTTAAGAAAAAGAGGATTTTTTACTGACTGTAATACCAACGCAGGATCTAAACTACCAAGGTTTTAAACCCTAATAGTTTATGCAAGTTTTAAACTTGAAACTTTGCAACGCACGTAAGTAAAAGGCTTCTTTAAAATTCACCCCCTGAGGAGTTAAAACGGAGGTGCAAATTAAGTATAAAATTATTGTGTCTCTTAAATAATTCGAATTAAATTCTGTATAAAGTCTCTTCATTGAAAACTATGTAACACGTGTAATATATTTCTTCGAACTTCATCCCTTAAAAGGGGCAAAAGGTGGCTGACGCGGATAAAATATAGTTCATAATTGAACTACTCTGTAACGGCTTAAAATTGCGTTTCGGTTTGTTATAAGTAGTGATCCGTAAGACAATATTATGGTATGACAGATTATCTTCAGGTCCCAAGGTTGACATGGTCACCACATCTTGGTGACAACACATGGACCATGCACCACGGTGACGCACTATCGCGCTGACCGCATGCTTGTATTTCAATTTAGTAATTAAAAGATGTCGGCATTGAATATAATAAACTCATATCCTAACAATTCAGTTAACTGGATCTATTATATAATATTAAACGAAAAGCCACTACTAAAACCACTGTTCAATAAAATGAGAAAGCATTTAATATCCGATATTGGAAATTGAATATTGAAAACTACTATTAAATATTTCAAAGTATCCTCTTCATTATTAACTAACACAATCAACCGGCGAAGAGCTAACAAAGCTGTTATACTTCTAACAATCAACTCCCCCTCCTCGTGCCTCCCTCCCCCGACCCTCAAAACACCCCCTTTCCGGATCGTATCTGAACCGAAACTGAAACACAATTTGGGAAGCGTTATGTAAAATAACGATTGAAATCAGAGGACTGAGCGTTTTTACCTTTGCAATTCCTTTTTTACTTTTGGATCGCAAGATTGATCTACATAAAGAAAGAAAACGTTACAAAAATATATATATCGTTAAATTACAGTAGTCACCTTTAAGTAAAACACCTTAAGGGCAACAATCGATTTTATTTCTGTCGTGATATTTACCGGACTCGTGTCGTTTTAAGATTGTTATTATTTTTATTAAACCAGGCCGACAAGTAGGCATACGGTCCGCGTGATAATAAGCATTTCTGCAGCCTTTAAAACTCGTATCACAATGATATCACTTGCGTGTTGCCAACCTCGTGACTTAAAAGATATTATATCAAATTACCTAGTAATATTACTGCCTCTCTCTCTCTGACCCTTCAAACCGAAATTCAGCAATGTTATTTTCTGGTAGAAATAGGTGAGAATGAGTAACTAATGCAGACGACCTTTGAAAGAATAAAAATGGAAATTTTTTGCGCTCATCAACATTTTATCAGCTGTAGGACGTCTCTTACAACACCCCGTTACCTCCCACCTAATGTTAGTATAAAGCTGTACTGTCATATATGTCATTATTAACAAATGTCCTGGTTCGAGCAAATATATTTGACTGATCACAATTCCAGTTCACTCAACAGAAGAAACCTATTAAGTCTAGATCTAAAACTCAAACTCCGACAAATATATTGGAAACAGCGAGTGCAGGTCTCTGTTGTACGCTAACTTAATGGCCGACTTCCCACCCAAAGTCAACTGTTGAGCCAGTCCGGCACACAACTCGCGCTCAACTATCCCGACCCGCGGAGTTGGGCGTTCGCGAGTCGGACCAAGTTTGGCAGCCTATTTTTGTTGGCTGGTACATCGCTCTAGATCTTAACGAGCCATAGGAATCTTAGGATGTGATCTACACTCAGGCTTTTGTTTGTTATGTACTACAACTTTAAACTGAAAACTTTTGATATGCGAGTATGTTAATGCTGCCTTCAGAGAATATTATAATCTTATTCAAACTAATATTGATGGCGCAGATGGTAATGATTTTGCCTTGTGTGCCAAAGGTCGTGGGTTCGACCCCCATCTAGAAATAATATTTATATGTTCTTTTTTATCTGGGTGTCAAATATATGTAGGTATTTAAGAAGTATATTTGTGATTCCTCTGTTGTCTGATATCCTCTGATATCTGATATATAACACAAGTGCTTTAAGTGACTTACTACGGTATTAGGTATGTATAAGATTTTGTAGGAATTTATAATATTGCACTCATAAATTTATGGCCGAGAGATTCTGGCAGAGCAGAATAGTATCTCCTAAACCAGGTGTCGTGAGAGACTGAAGTACCGGTAGATAGCGGTATATTCACCCGAAACAGCGTACCTGAAGTGTAACAAGGCAAATATATACCGGAACATTCAAGTCAAGAAGCTACGCCCTGCAATTTCCACCACGCCTGTGTTATTATGGCCCGTGGGTATATTATAATTTACATGTGAGTAAACTACGAATATATATGTCTTAATACACGCTTTGCATTTTCGTATCATTTTCAGCATTATCCTACAGGCATCGTGTCTCCGTAATCACCACCCAACCTAAAAAGCCTCAAGGTAGATGTTAATTTAAAAAATGTCGACAAGCACCTCTGTATGTGAAACAATTTTGTAACACAAAAAAATTTAACGAATAGCAAAGTGCTAACCTCAGGCTAGAAGTGCTCAGCTAAACGGAGCCTGGATTTTTTTATAGTTGGAGATAATTAGATTCCGCTGCGGGAGCCATTAACCTCTTTACCGCGGAGGCTGGGTGCGGTTATGGTGCGGTTAAAATTAACTATAATAGTCTTTTACTCGACGTTATTGTCCACAATGTACTTTCCTTATTCATACCCTGTTCTGTAAAAAGTAATGCAAATTCTTTCTTAAGGTTTTACATATATTTTGAGAAATACCTATAGTCTGACACAATTGATTAACGAATTCTACAAGTTTGTAACTTACTTTACAATAATAACTTAGTTATACCGAGTAAATACATTACATACGTCATTGAAACTTAAAAGATTTGAGGCTGCCGGCGACATAACGAAAGGTTCTGCCCCATTTTGATATTTCACGGTGATGTTCCCGTTTGTTTTTTTATTGCTTACGCAGCCTCTACTGTTACTTAGGGGATATGTTTAATGTACACCGAGTTGTTGCTATACTTATACACCGACGGTAATTACCCGTCTTATACACTATATTATCACAACAATTAAATATATTATATAAGGTTCAGAATAAATTAAAGTTTCCGAGAGATATTCCCGCGAAGGTATTCTCTAGTACTTATTGTTCATATAATATTGAATCACAGTATTTGTTTTGTTTTCTAGTACTACCTATTTATTGAAATGAATCTCGTTCAAATTAAAATGTCGAGTAAATGTATTCAAGTAGCGTCGACTACGCCGTAGTAGCTACGGCCTGGTAAAGATTGCTACGAGCGCACCTAGCTATGGCGTAGCGACTACTAAGTACTTACAACCGATTTATGGGACTCATTTAAGAGATATATTTAGTGGTGCCATTAAGTTCTGTCGCTTGATCACTCGTTTTCAGTGTACGTGACGTCACACAGGCCCCACTAGATCCAGAATGCATTCAATTAGTGAATTAATTATGGAATGATTCGTTTTACTTAACTGTTGCTAGTGTCCATCAGTGGACGTCCTACGCTTGTGATGATACTATATCAGTAAGTAAAAGGCTATCAGTAATAAGAATTTAATGAATATCGGGGTGAAACTTTAGCTTTAAGAGAGACTTACTGCTCGAAAACTTGATTGATGCCTGACAGCATTTTTTACGACTATTTAACAATGCCTGAGATAAGGATTAATTAAATAAATTTAGTTTAGAATTTATTTACATTATATTGCTCATAATCTAAAATTATGTATGTCTGGATATATCTGATAATTCGATAGACTGATATTTCAAAAAAGGGTTGACAGAAAATTGCCTTTTCTCGATCAAAGTATCGACAGAGTCCTAACCTTGCTATCTAACGTACACATCCCTTTCACCATATAGAGAACCTTTTTTCACTTTGAGCAATAAATTTTGATTAATGTTTAATTTATTTAAAAAATAAAGATATCTACGTGATGCGAAATCTTTTTAGTCCTCTTTAAGAATGTGATTATACTCAGCTATGGAACGTACAGACCAATTCAAAATATAATTTATATATGAACATTACAAAATAGTTTCCATATATCTAAAAAAAAGTTTTAGCTTTCATATTAGATGGATATGATCAGATGTTCACAATTTTCACGTTTATAATATGCTTTATAGCAAAGAATTAGGAAGGCGTTTGGTGGACCGGGGGTTGGACTACCTCTCCGGGGCTTTTCTGATGCAGAGGATCTCGCTTGCTGTGCAGCATGGAAATGCTGCAAGCATTGTGGAGACCTTTGGGTCGGACAAGTCTCTTTTATAGAATGCATAATTATTTATAATTATAAATAATTTATTATATTGGCGTGATGCACGAAGACAACCCCGCAGGTAGCGGCTAGTTTGTTTTAGCAAATATTTGATAAACATAAATATTGTAACAAAATTGAACTCTATTAGAGAAATATAAGCCAAATATTTAATTAGGCTTTGACTTTGACTCTAAACTAGTTGAAAAAAGAATTCCTACTCATTGTGTAAATATTTAGGTACCTTTTCTTCGGCTATACACACAACGAATTGTTTATTTTTTTATTAAAATAAAAAAGTAATATTCTTAAAAACTAACGAATAAAACGGATGATGAATTATTTCGTAAAATCAATACATATAATTTTTTTTTATACTAACATATACACTTACAAAAACTAACATGTACAACGTCAATTCAGTGAGCTACAGAGCAGCGAACTAGGCTATAACTCCTTCCCGGACGTCTGTCCGGGACGCGCATAACTCCCGGACAGCCGGGAAGTGGTTCTCGTTGAACTTTCATATCTCGATTCAAACTATGTCACTGTTCGTTGTCTATTCGAGTGATCCTTCATGCTCTAAATGGACTTAAATAGTTACTAATGCAAATTGTGCCTTAGCTGTTTTCATGTAATAAAAATGTAGAGTTATATATGCAACAAACAAGAAATGTTAAACAATCCGTTTATTTTAATTGGTTCTAAAGTGTAACTGACACAAAAATGGTCGTGTACCCTCCATTTTCTGTGGCATTCATAATAGAATTTTTATTATAGCATCCACAAAACTGTCACTGCTAAACATAAACCTCTAAAATAATGGGGAATTGCCGGTATTTGCCGTACTGGGCAAGAGTGTCGCGACAAGAACGCTGCTACCCATCCCCGCCTTGATGTATTTGACGTACACTGTTGCGGATGGATACACCGCCATTTAACGGTTCTGGTAGCTCAGTCGCCTCTTACGACACCTGAAACAGGAGGAGATACTATTCTACTCCTATATGCCTATATGCCGGTATCCCGATATATATCCATTCTCTTTATATATATATTACTGAAATTATTTAAACGTCCCAGATTTATAGCGCGGTATAACAGAAATTCAGTGGTTTCCTGTATACTCCATATAGGAAACCACTGAATTCAATATCCCGTCATAGCCTCGAACAAACAGACAACTAGCCCACCACGACTGATGCACAAAGTTTGGACGCGATAGCTAACAATAGTCTGGAAACTGATAAGTGCTCCTTAAACTTGGGTATCTCCGTATAGTCTCGATCTTGTTTAGAATTCAGATGTGAAGTTATCAAGGATCTGGCAAGAGTAGCGGTTTGATTTGATACTGCATCATTTGTGACCTCCCTACACTGCACGTGTTTGAATGTTTGTTTCTTATAAACGACTTTCAAATGGTACAAAATTACTTTTATAATGACTTTAGAAATTTATTTTAACGTGTTAATACTAGAAAATATAGAATTTTATTTTCTTTAATTTACACCTAGACTACTTGTAATAAAACTATCATAATTCACTACCCATAATAATCAATCTTGAAAATATTGCCGGAAGGTAACCGAAACGACAAATAAAAAAATTAAAATTTAAATAAACCGCGTTTTAAAGAAATTAAATAATTGGTTTTATTGTATAAAATTTTGTTCGCTCTTTGTGTGTCAGCCTAGATAGTTGTGATCCTACCTTGGTACGTCAAGGGTTGTGAGTTTGATCACCACCCAAAACTAATATTAATAATGACTGCATAAATATATAGAGCGGAAGTGAATGGAAGAGTTGGTATATGACGATCTAGGCGAACATACCTTCTCCAGGTAGAAGAGGCGATATAAGAGATAAGGCCGTGAGGCACCGGGTGAGTAAAATAGTACCTCCACTCCCTTATACCAGGTGTCTTAAGAGGCAATTAAGGTATCAGAATCGACAAATGGCGGTATATCCATTCCAAATAATGCAGCCCAAATGCACAGGGCAGCAGCATCTCCGTCGCGAAAGCTGCAAAGCAGCTCTGTAATTGCCAACACGGTTACTCAGCGCGGCAATTATGGGCAAAATCCCCCCCTCTCTTGGGGATGCCTATGTCCAGCAGTGAAATTCTAATGGCTGGTTTGATTAAACAAAAATAAAGTAAATAACCAGTACATATATATAAGCTAATATGATATATTTACGTCAACAAAAATAATATTTAATTCTTTATAAGTTAAAATATATTTTAGTTTAATAAAATGCCACAACGAAGGCGAGCACTAGCTTTTCTCAAAGAAAATGCTACGTTTTTATCTAACTTAATTTACAATTTATTAGTAATTTTACCCCAGCGGTTAATGACTTAACTAAGTTCCACCAATACCACAAAGAATGTAACAAATTGATCTATCTCACCCTTTGATATACAAAAAAGGAAACAAAAAATAACACCAGAACCGGAACACTATCCTGTCTTAATGAGTCTCTTTGAAACCTTTTCTCCGCTAACAGAACAATAATATTGTGTTAAAAAAGAACAAGAAATAGAATTCTTTCGTAAATTTTATATCAAGACAGACATCTTTGTGATGTACTTCAACAATCGCACATTTAGTTAATTCAGAGTTCATAAAATAGAGATCAAACGACAGTGAGGATATAAATGTATTAATCAATATAGCCGAGAGGTACCAGCCGCGTTAGCCGAAAGGTATCGGCCGAGTAGAATAGTACCTCCCTAAGTACCAGGTGTCGTAATAGGTGACTAAGGTATGAGAACCGAAGGCGGTATATCCATCCGAATCAGTGTAGCTCAAATACACTGAGTAGAGATGGGCAGTGGCGTCCCTGTCGCGAATGCTGCATTCTGCGATTGTCAACACGCTTGCCTAGCGCGGCAATTATGGAATACCCCTTTCTTGGGGAGGCCTATGTCCAGCAATGGACTTATGATGGACATACTGATGAATCAATATAGTGTCAGACAGTTATCATAGACTATCTATATTTTAGCGTGATCGAATACATTACATGGCGCAGATGATAAGCCTTGTGTCTCAAGGGTCGTGGATTCGACACACACCAAGGGAAAATATTTATATGATGTTTGTATTATTATTACATCTATATTATCACATTTGTGAGTCCTCTGTTGTCTGATGTACGTTCAACGTACACGAGTGTTTTAAGCGACTTGTCTCCGAGTCAAGTGATTTTATGGGATGTGGTGTAAATAATTCATTATCTGTCTCTGTGTCGGTTTTTTTCATAAATTACCGCTTGTCTGTATAATTTGATATAACAATTTTTTCGTCAACAAAGTTCGACCACGTGTAATTCTAAAGAACCAAATCATAATAATATTATAATCTATGATAGTATTACACATTTGGGAACCGGTTATTTGTTTGTAACGCTTTCATAACCTATATATTGGTGTGTGGATAACTAGAACCCTAGAATAAAACACAGTCTTGTTAACTAACCCAGAATATACTTCGACTGGGCGCTTACTACGCGTGATCCGAGTATATCACGAGCATAAAGCTTGTATACATCGAAGCTTTGATATGTGTTTTACTGCAATATTGTCCGCAGGAGGCTATTAGAACTCACTTATTACTGCTCAGTATGGCAATTATGGGCGAGATTCTCTTTTTGCCCACCGGTGGACGTGATGATCAAGATAAGGCTATTCGTTATATCCCTCATAAAGCACGTTATATTATTAGTTTTTACTACAGTGAAATACAATGACATAAACAATGTTAAAATGCGACTATATTTTTTTAATGTTATATTTATTGTATCGATTGAAAGAAAAAGTTAAATAAACCGTGTTTTAATGCCGTAAAACGATATTTTTACGTGTTGTGTAAACTTAAATGTTATAAAATATCGAGTATAAAGCATTGATTCAAATACCCAACTTGTCGCCCCGCGCACTCAAATAGTTTATCGTGCTTTTGTACTTTAAGACTCACAGTTCAACAAAATGTTAATATTATATTCAACCAAGTCCAGACTGTAATTTTCCCGAGAAACTCTTTATGCAGCGCAAGTTCGGCTTGCACGGGATGATATTACTGGATTCCCCGGGGAGTGAAGTCCCTAGGGAGTAGCGTTTAGGAAAACTTGTTACGTTTTCGTATTTCGTACTGGTAATTTCTCGTATAGTGTCTTATATGTTTTGAACTTTGCTGTAGTTTTTGTTATACTAGCTAGGTCTGCGGCATCGCTTGTGACGTTTTTTAGATCATAATATATTTATGTCCAATTTTTTATTTGTGACATAATCTGTAATAGTGTTAAAATTAACACTTTTTTTTATCAAAATATAAGTACAAGCAATAAGATTTGCTTTAAGACGCGGTTCAATTAAATTTCTCATTTTCAAGTGCGATGTTACTGAAAATGTAGAAGAATAATACGTTTTAAAGCAAATAATAACTAAAATCTCATCTGTAAAATTAAAAATACACATCTCTGATCCTTGTTACGAAATATTGATACGATATATTGAAGATGGGGCCGTGTGGTACCGGCAGAGTAGAATAGTACCAGGTGTCATAAGAGGCGACTAAGACCCAAACTCAAACCAAAAGATGGCGGTATATCCATCCGAAACAGTGTAACACAAATGCACAGGGTGGGGATGGGCAAAAATATCCCTGTTATAGCGTGGCAATTATGGGCAAAATTCCCCCTTACTTGGGGATGTCCAGCAGTGGACTTCAAATGGCTGGTATGATGATGATGATTGAAGTTGAAAAAATGAGTATGTCTACACTAATACACGCTAACCCGACAGGCGTTGACCTGTCTTAACTATGTAATGGAAAATATGTTCTGCTAATATATTAATATAAAGTTGGATCAAACTGTACACAGGAAGCAACATGAGACAAATAAAAATACGTAAGGATTATTATAATATATAAACGATTACTAAAGTCCTTATTTAAATTCTTAGCCTATAAGATTTGAAATAGTGTCATTCTATTTAACAAAGCAAATATATATATAAAAAGAAAACAACTTACCATCGCGATACAAATAAAACATGGGCCAACTACTAGCTGTACACGTAAATATATCATATTTAATTCTAATTATCACAGAGCGTTAGAATACGCAGACTGAATACACGATATTCTGTTCGCACAGCCATTGTTTATTTACCACAGAGCACACGTTGGATTCTGATATCCTGTGGTTTTACCGACAGGATATTTCTCCGACATGTCAATTTACAATACCTACAAAATCGATTTTACTCAATTTATGTATTGGGTAGGTGTATTATTATTTTCAAATGTAATACACGTGAGATACAGCTGATATTTCACGCGCACGTTTCAAAAATACTTTTTGTGATATATAAATCGTTTGTAAATACAAAAGATTACGGTATTTTATCATTGACAGGCCCGATGGCGCAGGTGGTAGTGATTTTTATTCTTATGCGTCAAGGGTCGTAGATTAGATCCCTACCCAGGACATTTCTTTATAAGGTAATATTTGTCTTTGTCCTGTATCTGGGTGTTAAAAATATGTATTTGAGTTTTAAATGTATAATTCTTATATTATCCGATGTCCGTAACACAAGGGCTTTAAGCGAATATGGAAACGAGAATATAATACTTAAATAGATATATTCAACACCCGGACGCAGAACAAATAAAATATCATCAAATAAATATTTGCTTTGGGTGGGGATCAAACCCGCGACTTTTGGCGATTAAGATAGAAGCGCCACTACCATCCGCGCTATCGAGCCCATCACAAATATTTTTACTGTGCACTTAATCACGTAAAGAGCGGCCCAGGGGAGTGGTGATTAGGAAACACTACTACAGCGATTAGGAAAATATTCTACTACGATTACGACGATACGAATAAAAACAAAAATGGAGTTGTTTTAATATGTATTAAGAAACAATTTTAATGTTTTTATGTTATGAATTTAGCAAACAAGCATACGGTGTTGATGATAAACGTAACTGCAACCTATAGGCACTCGTCGTCATAAATATATCGCTTAAGTGTCGCCAACCCTTTGAACTGAAGGTACAATGTCACTTTTACCTAGTAATTTCACTGCCTCTCTGACCCTTCAAACCAAAACACAGCAATGCGAACAATGCTGTATGGCGGTAGATATAAGTCAGATTGAGGTACCAATGCAAACGATCTTTGTAAGAGGTCTGCCTTTAGTATTCAACCAATAAAAATTCACGAAGCAAATCCAAGTCACAAATTTAATGAAAACAAACAACAGGAGCTGTGTAATACGATTATTTAAGAGAAGAACAAAACAAATTTTCTGAAAATTCATTTCCATACCACAACCCTCAAAACGTAATTCCATCTATGGAAGAACAATTCTCAAAGGAGTCCCGAATGATTGGAAATATTCCCACTGAAATTATTCTATTTTTCTTGGTTTGTTTCATAAATTGTTTTTTCTTTATTAATAGCAATAATCAATTACAGATAAATTTATTAGTATTAAAAACTATACAAAACTCTTTAAACAGACGCCTTTTGTGACACAAAACCTCATTACTCAGCCAATTTAAAAAAGGAAAGGCCATTTCCAAGTGGTACGTGTAAGCGCCGATTATTCCAAATTTAAATTCGAAATGCAAGTTTTAAATTCGTATAAGCATAAACACGAGTAAGCAGAGAGGCAAAGGCAAACATTTGTGCTGCCAGCACTCGGCGGAGGAGGCATAAAGTAAGCTAATACAACCCGCTGCCGTATCGCCCATGAATATTCAGCTTCGTAATGTGGCGAAATGGCACCTCTGTCGCAGGTGACATTAACTCGTACTCCATGCTGTTTGACTTGCTTTCCATTGACTTGGTAATTAAAAGTGAACTATAATGTATAGGCGGGAACTTCAGTTGTTTTAATTTTATTTGTAATTGACAGTTTCCCTTGATGATAATAAGAACCTTTTGCAGACCATGCACGCGAATATTATTTAAATTAAAGGGTCCGATGGCGCTGTTGTCACCAAAGGTAGGGCAGAGTTCGATGCCCAATCACGAAAATATATGTATTTGTTCTATCTGGGTATTAAATATCTGTATTTAAGTATTATATTTGTGACTCTTCTGTCGTCTGATGTCCGTAACACTAGTGCTTTAAACGATAAGATAAAAAGATGTTGTGGATATTAATAAATATTAATTAAAAAGTAGTAAGTAATATTCAGACACAATTTTATCGACTTTAATCAAAATCTTCATGTCATAGGATACCGGCAGAGTAGAATAGTTTTCCAGGTGTGGAAAGGTATATCCATCCGAAAGGGCAGGGGTGGGCAGCACTAATTTTAACGCAAAACTGCGCGATGTAATTGAACATTTTTCAAGATGATGAACACCTCTATGGGAGACATGTCGGCATGTACGGCTGACAAGGTAAGAACATCATCCGGTCATCTTTTCAAAACATTTTTGACGCGGTAAAAGATAGAAGAATAAGAAGAACAAGGTATACATCGAGAGACAGGACACCAACGTCAGTCACGAAAAAATATATAAGTTTATTGAATAATCTTAACTGTTCTCCTAAACATCTGAAAGAAATAACAGCTCTTAAATGTTATTATAAGAAATAAAATGTTTAATTCGACTCTAAAGACACGGCTTAAACGGATAAAGATTCGTGTAGCCTCCGAGATAACGAAAAAACCGAATAACGGTTGAAAACCAGTAACGCTGAACGTTATTGTTTGCGTTGCGAAGGGTTTTTTAATCTGTTTGCTGTTGTAATTTGGCGCCTTTATCGGCTAATGGCGTTTTGGCAGAGCTTTTTTTATTTATCGTTATAAATTTTACACAATGTGAGGGGATTTGTTAAAAGCTTCGGCTTTTTTCGACAATTGTTATGGAAATGATTTTTGTTCAAAACTCAAATATTATGTTGTAAGTATATTTTGAAACGCTTCGTGTGGTACTGACAAAGTAGAATAGTAGTACCTCTCCCTGTACCAGGTGTTGTAAGAGACGACTGAAGTACCGGAACCGACAGATGGCGGTATATCCATCCGAAACAGTGTAGTTAAATGCAAATGGGCGGGAATGCGCATTCCCGTCGCGAAACTACGCTTTGTAATTGCCACTTTGGCTGCCAATAGAGGCAATTATGGGCAAAATCCTTTTCTTGGGGAGATAAATGTCCAGCAGGTGGCGTTTTGTGGCTGCTATGATAATGATAATAAACATTGTATTATATTTGCTGAATATATTACTATACTAGCTGGGCCGTGAGGTAGCAGCAGAGTAGAATAGTACCTCTCCCTATACCAGGTGTCGTAAGAGGCGACTAAGGTACCGTAACTGACAGATGGAGGCATATCCATCCGAAACAGTGCAACTGAAATGCACATGGCGGGATGGGCAGCAGCATCCCCGTCGCGAAAGCTGCTCTGCGATTGCCAACACGCTTGCCCGGCGCGGCAATTATGGGCAAAATCTTTCGTTTTGTTGGAAGCCCTGTGTCCAGCAGTAGACTTCCAATAACTGGAAGGGATAGAGTTGCCGTCAACGCAATTCGGGGATAAAGCATAGCTTATTTTATTTTACGAAAATGTTACTTTCCATCAGTAAAATATTTTTTTAAACTAAACCAATGTATTTAATAATTTATAATAATATAGAAAATGATAATGTCGGTGGGTACACAAAAGGTTTTAAACTGTAAACTGAGCTAAATGTAAAAGTCGATCAATGTCCGCGAACTGAGACCTGAGCCCGCCGATATATTTTAATGCACAAATGCTGTCTCCGTCAATATTTAACAGTGATGCATTATTCTCGTACTTCCGAATTAGATAAATATTGAAAGTAGGTTTGCAGGTCGGAATAGTATTTGACCTTTGGTGGATTTCACCCACGTCAAGTTGCGAGAACCTTTACACTGAATTTTATTTCGATAACTTCAAAAACAACAATGTTTCATACTAACATTCCATCCCCATTTTAAAAATCCTTTCTTAGTGCTCCCAAAAGTATTGAAGGAACTCCTGTGCAAAATTTAATTTTTTTTAACCCAAATAGTAAAGGCCCTGCATTGATATGAAAGTCAGTCAGTCAATTAGATTCTCCCGTGAATAGAAAGCAGTTATTTTCTATTTAAAATATTTTATATAGAAAATATATATGTTGTCTAACCCTTCTTTAATATATTCTACTTCAGCCAAGCAAAGAGTTTCAATTGAATTAGGAAAATAAATTCATGATGATTGTAAAGTCGAACTGCCAATTTATTTGCACATATTCATTCATAAACTAAGTTCTCAAGATAGTCCTCAAATAGCAGTGTTCGCATTGCCGTGATCAGGTTTAAAGGGTGTAAGAGGCCGTGAAATTACTTGGTAATGTGACATGGTATCTTCAAGTCATGGGGTTGGTAATGCGCTAGTTATATACTAGTGATATTACGAGCGTCTTTAGGTGACGCTAACTATCATGCGGACTGTATGCTTGTTTGTCGAACTGGTTTTAAATAAAAAACTATCAAGAGTGAACAAAATGGTAAGTTTAAATAATCTGCGTTTAAATCCCTTAAAAGAGTAGTTTTACTATGAGTAGAGAATGCTTAATGTTTAGAAAATATTATATGGCATCGTTAATTCTTCATAAATTGTTGTTAAATATATTAATAAGTTTCGAAGAATTTAAAACTTATTGAAGCACATAACGACAAGTTAATCACGCTAATCACCGCAATGGAACGTTCCCAACCGGTGTAGTATTTATGTCGCTTTGTATTAAGAAGCAAATTTGACCCAGTTCGGTTCAAGGCGAACCTAAATCAATAACTTGAACCGATTAAAATAATCAGGGCGCGTTTTAAGCGCCATTACTGTGCACGGGCTATTTTTAAATCACCCGCCACTCGTAATTACAGGGTAATGTCTAACCTGTAATTAATTACATACTTTACATACACATACTCGTATATCAGTACATATTTTACAGGCAACCTTAGGATAGAGATAATAAGTTATATAGAATAGAATTAATTACGCTTTTTATGAAATATGCATATGAATTGCAGGCGCATATCTGCAATATCCAGATTGTTGTAATGTTTGTTAGCAGATATTAGATTATAATAATAAGCAGATTAATTATCGACACGTACATAAATAAGACAAAATTAGCCAGTTAAGCATAAGTCGGACTCGCGCGCCGAAAGTTTTGTATAAACTAGTATATTAAATGTATTTTTTGTGATGGAACAACATAACGTTTTTCGGATATTTTACTTTACTTATATTGTAAGACTGTTTACTTTTCGTGTTCCGTGGGGTCTTTAGAAAGTACTCCAAGTTCTTATTTACCTGGGACACATTAGAAAAAAGAAGCTCCAATAGACAAATATTACAATTTTTACAACCTCCACGGGGTCGCAACCATAAGATATTAACTTCAACTTGATACTCATGGGGATGGCTTCCTGAAATATAGGGTTTTTAAAGACAGAAGGACATTAAAATTATCCCGTAAAGGTTTTTACTATCTTGATTTTCCTTTCGAGGAACGGAACCCGGAATATATGTATGATAGGATAATGTTAATAAGTTTGAGGTGTACTTGTACAACAAACAATATACGAGTATATACATACATATATTAATAGACACATACATTCAAATACATGTAAAGGACACAGAGAAAAAAAAAATTTAAAGTCAAAAATAATGCTCCTTCATTATTCTTAAAAATAGAAAGAGAACGAGCAGATATCACTTTAAGGGGGAGCGCATTCCACAAACGAACAGTTTGAACCGTAAAGGGTTTGCTATAGAAGGTTGTAGAATGCGGAGGCATTTTGAGTGATGAATTCTCTGACGATCCCAGGGGTTTTTCATGACTATCCCCAAGGAGCACGGAGTGTCTTTTAAGATAAGCAAAGAGAGGACATAAGCGTTCCTGCGAAATCGAATAGGAAGTCATTTGAGCTTAGTAAGAAAGTTGGACACATGATCAAACTTACGTAAACCGAAAAGGAATCTTATACGGAAGTTTTGAAGACGTTTAAGCTTCTCAAGCTGATCCTCTGTAAAGAGATATCTAGATAACTGGCATTGGCATCGAGGTCTGGTAGAATTATGATTGATTTTGCGATCACATTTCAAGATGGCAGAACCCGACGAGATATATCAAAATAATTTACTACAGTACACATTACAAAGATCTACAAAGCAGTCTACGGTGGTATATGTCCATCGCTTAGGGATAACCTACAATAGCCCGAAGCCAGGGCGGGTTGCTAGTGGTACTGTAATTAAACCTTAGCCACAGCCAATCGTGGCCAGGTCTGCTAGTAATTTATATGAATACCATATTTAAAAAATCTATTTTTCAAATACATTTCCCATGAATAAGGTTGTCAGCCGTGAGGTAACGGAGCAGAATAGTACCTCCCTATGTACCAGGTATCGTAAGAGCCGATTAAGGTACCAGAACCGACAGATGGCGGTATATCCATCAGAGACAGTGTAGCTCAAATGCATAGGCTACTTCGAAAGCTGCGCTCTGCGATTGCCACCACGTTTGCCCAGCGCGGCAATTATGAGCAAAATACCCCATTTCTTGAAGAGGCTATTGTCCAGCAGTGGATTTCCAACGGCTATAATGATGATGATGATGATGACGTGTATATGAATTCGTATCTAGAACCGGTTCTGGTTTCGTCCTTGGGTAGCGCAAGAGAGAGAAAAACCCGGGCGATGAAAATCACTCGGTGTATTTATTTTTCATTAGCACGGTTATAACTTAATTCATTATTCAAAGGCAATTAACAAAAGCTAAAATAAAGAAGAAACAGGAGCATAACAAATTAACAATTCTAAGAATTACCTTACTCCCGTTTCTAATCCATTAATAACAATTAATATTCATAATCCCTGAACGTTAATTAAAATCCAGAAATGTTTCTCGTTAAGTCTTCGATGCAAAAATTAATTTTCGGGATAGCGGAACGTGTTGGCGTGGGGGGATGTCCCGTAAGGCCTTCACGCAGGCTCATCCCGGGGAAAGACCCGGGAAGGTACCTGTGCGCCCGAATTTTAAGGGTGCTTCATAAAAGGTTAATTTGGCGTGGGCGCCCCTAAATTTAGACCATCACAAGTAATGTAAATATAACCAACATACGTTTCCTTTAGGAAAAGTTTGATCGCACGTTGGTGTAATAGCCTTCGAAATGTTTATTAAACCTGGAGGAGGTTTAAGAGGTCCTTTAACTTCTGTATATTAAAAATAGATGTCGAAATATAGCCGACACGTCGATATTAATTATAATCCATTGAAAAGTAATTTAAAGGTCAACGATTTGGTAATCTAAAGAAATAACAACGTTTCCACTTCATCCACATAAGTAGGTACTATTCTACTCTGCCGGTACCTCACGGTACCTTCCTCTGTACCAGGTGTCGTAAGAGGCGACTAAGGTACCAGAACCGACAGATGGCGGTATATCCATGCAAAAACGTCAACTCAAAAGTACAGGGCAGGGATGGGCAGCAGCTTCACCGTCACGAAAGCTGAACTCTGCGATTGCCAACTTGCTTGCCCAGCGCGGCAATTATGGGCAACATACCCCTCTTGGGGAAACCTATGTCCAACAATGGACTTTGAATGACTGGTATGATTAAATAGGTATAAAATGTATTTTTTATTAGACCAGTTCAACAAACAAGCGTACAATTCTGTCCCGCGACCTGTAAGCTTGTTTGCTTGCTTCCGTGTTGTGCCAACATGAGGTAAACCTCAAACTAAAGGTCACCTGCATTGGTATTTCACTCACACCTATTTAAACTGCGAAGAGCTGTTTTCGCATTGCTTACTTTACTGGGTATTGTGAAACAATATCTTTTCTTTAAGTCACAAGTTTGATAACGCGCTAGTGATATCCTTGTGAGCGAGCGAGCGTTCCTCGTTTGTAGACTCATTATTATAAAAAAATAGAAAAGTTTATAGTAAATAACGGTTTTATATATTGACGTACCCCTGATAAATATGTAAATAATAATATTTATGTTTATTCTGTGTTTAGATGTTAAATATATATTTAAGTAGTATTTTTGCGATTTTTCTCTCGTTTGATATCCGTAACACAAGTGCTTTAAGCGAATGAGGTCAATGTATGAGATGTGGGAATTTAAAATATATGTATATTCTGATGATAGAGGATAGACGCCGACTGTGATGTATTCCACTGGCTGTCAATATTTATAGTGACCGGCGGTCACCCGGCACCGAATTCAATCCCAAACGTCGCCAGCCTTGAATACTGATTCGGGGCCAAATAGGGTGGGTTCGCCCGGCCATGCATTCTTCATGGCTCACATAACTACGGTCAAGCAGCTGCGTCTTCTCATCGGACCTAGCTTCTTGTAACAACATTGACAGGTATATACATAAATAAATTACTTCACACCACATCTCATTTGATCTGACTCCGGATAAGTCGCTTAACTTGTATTACTGGTATATCATATAACAAACAAAATGATGACCTTTGAGATCCCTTGGATCATCAGAGTCGTCTGTGTTATTTATCATCATCATCATCATATTAGCCATTAGAATTCCACTGCTGGAGATAGGCCTCCCAAAGGAAGGGGGAATTTTGCCCATAATTGCCGCACTAGGCAAGCGTGTTGGCAATCGCAAATCGTAGCTTTCGCGGTGGGGATGCTGCTGCCTATCCCCGCCCTGTGCATTTGAGCTACTCTGTCTCGGATTGATATACCGCTATCTGTCGGTTCTGGTACCTTAGTCGCCTCTTTCGACTTTTGACGCAGAGGAAGGTACCTCGCGGCTTATATTATACTTAAATATGCATAACATTACTTCCTTTTTGAAAATATTAATGTTATTATTATTACTTATTTTATTATTGTTTATTAACGATTTAAAAGTGCTTGTAATGGGAAAACTTGAATAAAATATATTTACTCTGATATTGAAACATAAAATAACCACCAATTTTATCATAGAAATTTGTTCAAGTGGGAATCGAATCTGCAAAAAACCTTTGGTGCCAAATCCATATGCTGGTTGAGCAATGAAACGAAACGAACAGAAAATTGGCAAATAAATAGATGGTTTAAGTTCAAAAACTTGTTGTGAGTACATTTACGAATGTTTGAGCGAAAAGGCGAGAATGAGGCTTTAAGCCAACGAGCTACTCATTAGTAAGGCTAAGCTGGATCTAGACTGTGCCTTCTTATGCAGTCATCTCTTCTGTTTATATCGTTTTTGTATATTTATGTTACGTAAGTAGAAAGTTAATAATTCTAATAACTTAGTACTAAGTTTAATGTACTATGTTGAGGCATATTGCGTCACGAGGATTTTTTTTTTATTTAAATAACGAATAGCCATGTGGTACCGGCGGAGTAGTACCTCGACGTACTGCCTTTAGTAGCCTAGTTAATCTCTATAGTACGTCTTTAGTTCAGAGAAAATTCAATCAAAACACCTTTTTTCATAATATATATCCTGTAACGACAAGTAAACAACAAATATATATTTATGTTAGTAAGGCGAGGGCACTACGGTTTTGATTTTGGATATTCTTTTAAAGTTATAGAGCTACATTATTTTGAAGTAATGTGGACTATACGAGTAATATATCTACAAACAATATAGGTAGAGATACCTAAAATACACAAATTGAAACGTGATTTGTATTTTAGTTTGTTTGTAACAATATGACTCAACAACTACTAAACCGATTTTAAAAACTCTTTTACCGATAGAAAGTTACATTATTAGTGAGTAATATAAGTTATATTTTATCATCATACTAGCTGTGTCCACGACTTAGTCTGCGTAGAATAGCTTTTTTGGGTACCATACCTCTTTAGATTAATTTGTTGTTTGTTTGTAATGTTTATTTATATGGAATCAATGGCCTGAAAAATGATTTTTGGGGTTTTAGCTCTAAAAACATCGATACTTCCATACAAATTTTCATCCCCCCTTTCGACCCCTTACAACCCTTATTTCGAATAAAAATAGCCTATGTCCTTTCTCAGGATCTAAAGATTGTCTGTGTGTCCAAATTTCACCAACATCGGTTGAGAGGTTTAAGCGGGAAAGCGTAACAGACATACAGAGTTACTTTCGCATTTATAATATTAGTAGGGACAGAAAAGGAACCGCAGAGCGCTGCATGTTATTCATGAAGTGAGTCTTGACGGAAAAGGGAACATCTCCGCACACAGCCGTAATTAAAGTCGGCTTAAGGCCGAGTTCCACCGCCACTCGTTAGAGTGTCCGCTGCCGCACTCGCCTCTTGTCCGGAATTGTATCCTTTTAATTATATTAAAAGGGAGCACTTCTTAGCTTTGCATTTTCACACTACTTATTCAAGTTCTTTTGCCGTGAGTTACCGGCAAAGTAGAATAGTAGCTCACCCAGGACCAGGTGTCGTAAGAGACGACTAAGGTACCAGAACCGAAAGATGGTGGTAAAAGTGGTATATCCATCCGAAACAGTGTAGCTCAAATGCACAGGGCAGGAATGGGCAGCAGCATCCCCGTCGCGAATTAGTCACCGTCATTTGTCGTAACCACCATGGCAATTATTTATTATCTTCGGGAAGCCTGTGTTCAGCGGTCGACTTCCTATGGCTGATATGATCCAAGTTGTTTCGATTTAATTTGATATTGTGCTTCTGAAAAGGCGCTACACCCAACATCATTTTTAATAGGATAAAGTTATTGCAATTTATAAAAATGGTAAATGATGAAGTATTGTTGGTAACTGTGCTGCAATATGGCAATATCTTTTTGAAAATCATTGTGTGGAAGTAAATATAAGGTAAAATAAACGTACTTTGCACCAATTATCTCTGAAGTTAATATTCGTTTATAATTTTATTGACTACAAGAATAATAAAATTATGTTTCACACTTAACATAATATTTTATCGTACAAGTCTGCTAATATATTTAGTAACAAAATTTGTATTTAGAAGTAAAAGTTTCCGAAAACTTCCAGATAGATACACATGTGTACATACTTGAAATAAAAAACTATTGAAAATCTAGCAATATTATTACTCAAGTAACGCCGTACAAAAAAGAGAAATGAAACAGCAAACAGAAAAAAAATAATCCAATAAAAGCGAAAGGGCCTGATTGATGAATTTGGCAGATTAGCGATCGTATTGGGGGCAAATATGTGCCACTGGGGACAGGGAAGACAAATCGCCTTTACTCACCCCCTAATGAATCCCCCGCCCTAACCCCTCTAAGATCGGTCATTTCAGGAACAAAACGTATGTTGTTTACACACGTATGCATAAGCAAACATTTATACATATATAAATTCTCATATCGTACTCATTGCAATTAATATTGAATATTGATAAATAATTGACCAACTAAAAAATTCCAACAAGCCAAATTTTACTAAAATCTGTTTACAGAGTACAATGTGGAATCAAAACAATATTAGTTATTCTAATATAAATTACACTTAACATTTATGATGAAATTATTTTTTGTAGAAAACGTCTGGTGCGTTCTTCTCACAATTAAATAAATTAATAAATGTGGAAAAAGCAAGGCAAGTACCGCCAGAAACGAAACAAATGCAGTTTTAGTGCATAATATACATATACATATACATATATAAGGTAGAGAATAAGTATATAGAAGGGAATTGAGTTATTTTATTTTTAAAATTCTCTTCAGGAGACTAAATGAAAATCTCATTTTTCATTATTCATTCATTTTCTTACAAAAAATCTCGCATCACAACTGCTAGAGGAATACCATAGCCTCTGAACCCTTTAAACCGAAATATCTACTCTAAAATAGCCAAGCTATCCCACTAGCTACACCGAGCGTCACCACTCAACAACAATTTTTCTAGAAACTATAAAAACAAAAAGGTAAACTGACAGTTCAAGATTGAAAACTGGAGCTCAGCGCGCTGGTCCCAGCTTTGTGCCGGCTTAGTGCTGAGGCGGAGTTTCGGGACAGACCTTTTGAAAAGTTGGGCGCGGCTGTCAGCGGTTAGGTTACCTGGAAGAAAAAGAAAAACATTATTGTATTTGTATAATAAATACAAATAGGATTCATTTCTATTTATTTAGCTTGGTCGCAGCATCAAGATCACGATTGGACCGATTACGCTAATTCTTGTGTTGTTGGAGTTGTGATTGTCATGAGAAGGTTCTTGCGGAAGTAAACAAAATAATAAATTCTTACAATATTTCACACAACAACCTGATTCCTGATTGATGAGTCGCTAAAAGCACTTGTATTACGGACTCAAGACAGCAAAGGAATCACAAATATACTAATAAAATATTTAACACCCAGACATTTATGACATAAATATTTGTTCTAGACGGGGATCAAACGACCTTTGACGCATAAGACAGGACCACTGCCACCTGCACCATCGGGCCCGTCGGATAGTTTAACGTCCACGCTAAATTTTCCAATGTAATTAAATGGCGTTCAACATCACCGTCACACGTTCGACAGTTCACGTTAATGACGGAACGCGCAAATGTAGCCGAGACACCAGCAATATTTGTTTTTACAAGCTAACACTAAAGCTTATATAATCGTAGTAAGATTTAATAAACACAGCTTGTCTTTTTTTCTGAAGTATCCTACTCCATCCTGTACCTCCTGTTCAAGGAAAGTCTTGAAGACATGAAAGCGTAACATACAATTACTAGTAATAGTAAATATTTTTTTTATTGTCCTAGTTCTGTCAGATTAGCATGAGGCATTGATCCAAACGGGTTGGACGGAAGAACGAAGCATGTCTCTAATTTTATCATTTATTAATTGGACTTTATTTAAAATCGATTCGTAAAAAAAATTCCCACAACATCTCATACATTGACCTGACTCCATAATAAGTCGCTTAAAACAATTGTGTTACGGACATCAGACAACAGAGGAATCACAAATATACTACTTAAATACATGTATTTAATATCCAGACACAGAAACACAAATATTATCATATAAATGTTTGCTCTGGGTGGGAATCAAACCCACGACCCCTGGCGCACAAGATAGAATCACTACCATCTGCCCATTCGGGTCCGTCAAAAATGTACCCTCTAAACTTTGAGCTCATAGCAACTTGTAACGTAAAATGAATATCAGAGTCCAGTCACAGACAGATCACTCAAGTGAAAATAATAACCAGCACCCGTTCGCCGAAAACATTCAATTTTTAAATCCATCCGTATTCACTGACCCTTTTAATGTAGAAACTAGGTCACCCGAATTTTAGGGGAGCTTCGACCCTATTTATTTGTTAATTGATTGCTAATTTATCATATCCCGGAAAATACACAGACAAGCTTGTTAAACTTTTACAGGTATGCCTCAAAAAGGAATATCACGGAAATCAGTTATAGTTTTAATAGCAAAAATATAAGCCTTAGAGAGTCCACTGTTAACCTAACCTAGACCTCCCCAAAATAGGATTTTTTCCCGAAATTATTACCGCGCTGCGATGTTTCGGATGGATATTTTTATATATTTTCGCCATCTATTTGAGAACCATATTTAGTAAGGTCGAAAATATATAGATGTATATTTTAATGTTATTTTATACAGCTGGAGTTTTATAACAATAAATAAATTCCCACAAGATCTCATACATTGACCTGATTCCGTGGTAAATCACTTAATGTTTATGTTACTGACGTCAGACACTAGAGGTATCACTACCAAAATACATATATTGAACACCCAGTCACAGAACAGACTTAAATATCATCATATAAATATTTATACTCGGTGGGGGGTCGAATCCACGATACTTAACGCACAAGTTAGGATCACTACCATCTGTGCCATCGAGCCCATCTATCGATTATGTCCGATACAGACATAAACACTCCTCCGTAATATAGATAAAGTAAAACTTTAGAGAAAACAGAGATGCACGACGCCACAACGGATTTGTTCTAGTCACACCACTTTATCTTTGGCGCGGGCCGGGCGCGCCGCTCGCAGTCAGCTACAACACGATTTATCATTGGCTTGCTATTTATTCCACTTAAATATTATAAAAGGTAAGGAAGGAAATGCAAGAGACATATTTTAAAGGGGCAAAAAGTGTAAACCAAATACTTTTTATCACTATTTAAGGAAATTGCGCGAACGAATGACCATGGATTTTTCATAGAGTAAAAGTTAATGTAGAAAAAGAAAGTACAAAGCTATATTCTTAAACACAATTCACCAGTAAAACATTAAATTAATATAAATAAATATGATACACTCTATCGTTAAGCCGTGAGGCACTGGCAGAGTAGGATAGTACCTCTCCCTGTAGTAGACGTAGTAAGTGGAGACTAAGGTACCAGAACCGACAGATGGCGGTATATCCATTCGAAACATTGCAGCTCAAATGCATACGCGACTGGGCTACGCAGCAGCATCCCCGTCGTGAAAGCTGCGCTCTGCGATTGCCAACACGTTGGGCCAGCCAATAATTGCCATAATTATTGGCAAAATTCCCTATTCTTTGGGGAGGCCTATGTCTAGGAGTGAACTTCCAACGGCTAGTATGATGATGATGATGATGACTCTACCGTTTGAATGATACGTCTACAGGCTTTAGTGATTATATTCTCTTTTTTTTTAATTATTCTTATAGAAAATTCAAAAAGTTTGAACTTAAAATTTATTGATTTATGGCCTAATTTAGGTCACCGGGCAAGCACTAGTATTCAAAACATTATGTTGATGGAAATCGAGATTTAGCTAACGTTGTTATCAGCAAGATAAAAAGATGTGTGTTTGGTTCAATAAGGTGGATTGATGACAGAAGTAGTTGGAAAAGTGATTTATAAAAGCAAAGGTTACTGCGGTTGGTGAAGGTAGGCTTCGAAGGACGGCCACTAACAAATAACGCTACGGTATGAAGAGATTAATGATCGTGGAGAAAGCAAATGAGATGTGCTCGCATGTACCTTTAAAAGGAATTGCTCAGTATTTTTTATATTTATCTAAATATAAAAATACTGAGTATATACATCTGTATATACCCCATATAATAAAAAGGTTCAGAACAAACGAACTATTGTTAGCGTTTGTAAACTTTTAAAAAGTTCCACTGCTTTCGCAAAATAGCAGCATAAATACCTCTCAAAATAACTATAGGTACAACAGACAGACAAATGTGAATATATGATTTGACATTCATAATATTGTCAACATATACACATCTGTGGTTTGCATGCGGTAGACCTCGAACAAAGGTACCTCGCTCTCGACTATTTCTACCGCCAAATGGCAGTGTTCGCATTGCTGATTTCCAGTTTGAAGGGTAAGAGAGGCAGTAAAATTACTGGGTAATGTGACACAATATCTTCAAGTTAAGAGGTTGGAAACGCGCTGGTAATAGTCTTACGATATTATAAGCGTCTATAGGCTATAGTGAGGCTTACTGTTACTCGGGCTGTATGCTTGTTTGTTGACCTGGTCTTGTAAAAAAAATTGTGTCATCATCATCATATCTGGACGTAAACTCATGGATAAAGTTCTTTCTAAGAGAGTTTAACATGTTCAGGTTTACGTTAGTAGGATAGATTATGTTAGTTAGTTAGAGACGCCATCTTTATGTTCCGGTATATTTAACACCATACGACAACCAACGGACTGGTACTTTCGCAGGGAATAGACGATACAATTATAGATTTAACAAAAATCAACAGCAACTAAGTCACATCATAATCATTATTATACCAGCCATTGGGAGTCTACTGCTGGAGGTTTTGCAGTTTGCAGAGCACAGCTTTCCTGACGGGGGTTCTGTTACCTCAGTCGCCTCTTACGACATCTGGTGCAATGGGAGGTACTATTCTTCTCTGTCGGTACCCTACATCAGGACTATTGAAAAGTCAATAAGTAATTAGACTTTGACGGCTGCGTTCAGAAAACCTAATCAACTCAACTCAAAGAAGTAGAAAATGTAACGTATTTTCATTACAAAAAAGGGAAAAACGAGCGACACCGAGACACGCGATGCCGCAAAAAATAAACGGCACCGAACGAAGACTTCAGGGCGAGCTTTTGTATTTACTTTGTAACCTTCACAGAATAGAGTAATTCTAGTCTCAATTAATTCTAGTCATCTAGGTTCGAATAGCACTTGAAATAAATAATCCTATTAAAGGTTTTGTATTTTCGTAACATAATTTTGACACACAATTTCAGGTACAGAAATATAATAGATTACACTATGATTTGTGCTAAATAAGTGCTTTAATGTATTTCATATAAGACGCGATCTTTCAAATGCCAAACAAAGATTAAAGCGACCTTTTACAATTAAAATTTTTATTCAAATATTTATCATAACATAAAATTTAATTTATATTTAGTGCATTATGCAAAGAAGACACATAAAAAGAACATAAATTATTTCGTATTTGTCACTATACATTACAAAACACTGGTACATTGAAATAAAAAAAACACACATTTAACATTTTAAAATTATACAAATCTGACAATAAAATAAATTGACTACAAAATTGTCAGTTTTGTGCAATTAGATAAATTTAAAAAAATCGATAAAAATCGATGCTAATTAAAACGACCATGAATCCTAATTAGAAAAAATTGTATGCTTATCTTACAGCCTCCCTGTACACTACGTTGGCTGTGGTATTTGTAGGTGGCAACGAAGCGTATTGGTTTTCAGGAGATCCTACTCGGAAAGTGCCGAATACAATTGCTCTCGTCGAGTTACTCGATGCGCTGTGTGGCGGCCGCCGCCGGCATGTATTTTTATTTTATTTTCATGATATCTTTTGTATGGAATGTCCGATTTCAATCATTCAAAAAGTAATCATCAGGTATTAAGACAGTTTTGAACATTAAATTATTTATTTGGATAAAAAATTATAAATGGTATGGATAACACTCATTGGTATTTCTATCAATTTGTTAAATGTAAAATAGTAGTTATAGTGACGTAACTACAATAGTTAGACATATGGTCTCGTGATGTTTCTGTAAGAAATTGCATTTAGCGATAAGGCCGCCTTTTGTACCTACTATTCCATGTTTTTGTGATGTTCTTGTGTTGTTTTTATTGGTGTACAATAAAGAGTATACCATTATTATTTAACTACCTATCGGCAAATATTGCTTCTACAAACACAAAAGGCTAACACTTTCATTTCGTCGTCGTAGAGAATTCTGTTTGCTGTCTATATCCATTATCGCTGTCGCCGGCGTTTGTCGTGCCACGTTTGTCGCTGTCGAGCGACGCCGGGTCGCTTTTGACGGAAACATCTGTTCGTTTGTGGATTTAGGGCACTGAAAAAGGGTCTGTACACCGCTCTATAAGGTTTCTCTGACACGTGACACAAATATATGTCTAGTTCATATATTTTTCATATGTGTATTGATTGTATATCATATCCAGAATATAAAACTAATACATCTGCAGCTAATGTTAAACGAAAGAAAATGCGTATTAAATTATCGGGTCTTAAAGCAGAATACAATGAATATTTTAGTCAATCTTTTTGCTTGCATCGTGTTTCTAAGTCAACTAGGGCTATTTTGACGAGAAATTTTCCTGTAAAATATCGCATTGAGAGTTGACTTTATGATACACCAAAAATCTTAAAATGAAGTTAACTCCAAAGCTATAGAATAAAATAGCTGACTTAACCAACGACGAAGTGCTGTCTTAATTATAAAGAGTATTAAATTCTAAATAGTTTCATTATAAAAAGTCGAAGAAGAATTCGCAGAAAGAGTTTTAAATCAGATTAAAGAGATATTGGCATTCCTAGATAACTGATTTTATAAGAAACAATTGATTTAAAACGTATGCTTTTTTTATTTATTTATAAAAAAATTAGAATAATAAACAACATTCAAGTGGACATGATAACGGTCGACAACTACATAAAAAATGATAAGAGAAACCGTTGTCTGTTTTAAATGTGTGTGCCTTGTGCGAAATGTCTCACAGGTAATAATAATAATAAACACTTATTCAACAAAAAGAAACAAACTATAAAACATTTTGATGCTTAAGTACTTAAACTAGATTCCGATACCGACAGATGGCAGTATATCCGTCCAGCAGGGTTGCTGCGCTCTGCAATTGCCAATACGCCGCCCAGCGTGGCAATAATGGGTAAAATTCGCCCTTCCTTCCGAGGGCTATGTCCAGCAGTGGACGCCCAATGGCTGATATAATGACGATGATATTGATATGCAACCGAAACGTCGAACATTAAACCTAAATATGAAACAAACCGCATTTCGAATCTATTAAAAGTCATCATAGTGTTTAATATCGCTTAAATCTCTTTAAAACTTATAATATCCTTTAAAAAGATAAAAAAAGTAAACAGAATGGTTGAAGTATGACGGTCGTTAAAACTTTCGTTTAAGAACCAGGTAAAGCCTTTTTTACCTGAAACAATTAAGTTGCTTACGCCACAACTTAAGCCTGCGCTGATCAATCTAAGCAAAAAAACCTCGGGCAGCTAATAAATTGCATCTGGAGTGCATCTAGCGGAGAATAATGGGGGTAGTTAGTGCTCGTTAAATGGTGGGGGTAGGTGCGGTCCTATTGGCCGAGAACTAGTTTACGAGGCCATTATTCTATGAGGTTATAAATTATTTTAAAAGTTTTGTAGATAGACTAATCTGGTGTTATCCGTGTATATAGTTTTTATAAGCTCGTTCACGTTTAATTAATTCCATTTACAGCTTTTGCAGTAATAAACATAGGCGAATATAGCTTAGATAGGTACAAGAGGTATTAAAAAAGGGTCAGGTCAGAGTTTCTATGTGAGAAAAAGAATTGTGAGAATATGCCAAGATAATTAGAAATCCATAGTCTCTACCTACCTCGATGGGACACAGGTGTGATGTGTGTATGTATGTATTAACAAGAGTTTATTAATTATATACTAGTGGCGCGTCCTGTCTTCGACCAGACCAGTAAATTGTATTCCGTCGATCCCGTCACCGGAAGTTTATCCATCCCGAGTTGAATATGTTCACGTGAAGTAGACCTCATCAAACCTCAAAAGCATTGATACCTCACTCTCACTTATTTCTACTGTCAAATAGCAGTGTTCCGGTTTGAAGGTTGAGAGAGGCAGTGAAATTACTGGGTAATGTGACATTGTATCTTCAGTTCACAGGGTTGTCGACACGCTAGTCATATCTATGTACAAACCACATAAGAAGATAGTGTTATTTTAATGGGTCCGATGGCGCACGGCAATGTTCCTATCTTGTGCGCTAAATATATCGTTAGTTCGATCCCCACAAAGGACAAATATTTACGTGATCTGTTATCTATCTGTTATCTAGCATCCCTAACATAAGTGAAAGCCACTTTGATGAAGTCGGACCACGTATAAGAAGACTTATTTATGTATTAAGTAAACATCTGCATTTACTCCGCCGACGTTACGTCAAAGAAAACATTTAAAAGAAAACCGTTTAAACATAACTCAAGACAAGCTTTACCATTAATCATATCGAGCAACAAGTAACATCGGCACCAGTCGAAAACTCAACCGCCCGATTAACACGAACCTGACATCATGCAGGATCTATTAAGAACTTTCGGCGCAAACTCGGTTTATGCCAAAACTTGCACATTATTGGATTCTATAAAATTTAAAAATGGCCGCGAAGTGGCTCTCAATCTGGAATTTAAAATAACAACCTTCGGGGCCGCGGTAGTTCAAATAAGTTATTATTGTGTGGAAACTCTTTATTTTACTTCATAACCTTTGAACTTTTGGGGATAAAAATACATTTAAGATAATTATACCATTTCATATGGGAACTTGTAAACATTACAATGTAAAGCTCGTAAAAATTTGAATAAAGTATCTATCAAAAATTATATCTTTTTATGTGACTTTGACACACAGGCATACGAATAGCAAGCGTCACCGCAGCTTATAGACGCTTGTCTCATCACAAGAATATTTCTAGAACGTTGCAAATATTGTGACTTGAAGGTATTATGTTACATTACCCAGTAATTTCACAGCCTCGGTCACCCTTTAAGCTAGAACACAACAATGCGAACACTGCTGTTTGAAATTTGAGTAGAATAATTGAGTAGAATAGTACCTCCAGTACCAGTCTATTAAGGTACCAGAACCGAAAGGTGGCAGTATATCTATCCGCAACAGTGTAGTTCAAATTCACTGGGCAGTGATGGGCAGCAGCATCCCCGTCGCGAAAGCTACGCTCTGAGATTGCCAACACACATGTCCATCACGGCCATTATTGGCAAAATTCCCCCTTTCTTGGGGAGGCCTATGTCCAGCAGTGAACTTCCAATGACTGATATGATGAGGTAGATGACCTTTGAGGTTTGTAATAACTACAACTTATCTTTGCAACGAAATATTTTTTTTAATCAGCACTATTCGATTGTATGTACAGATAACATACAATACAGACATTACAATGACCACAGAGTTGATTAATGTAATAAAAATGGTAACCACCAGCCATTTTCCAATCACACTTAATTTATTTTAAAACTGCATCGCAAATGGCCGGACGAACAAATGGAAACGTTTTCAAAGTTCGTGTCAAAAATAATTGGTGTCGTTGCCGATTGGTTTAATAACAATTAAAAAACTAGATTTGTACAAATGCCGTCCTACAATTTCCACGATCTGGCTAACGAGTGAGGTGAGTGCCCATTGGGGGCTGGCGGGTGGGGTGGGGAGAAAGCTCGCGTGAATTATTAAACCCTATTAGCACCAATACACGATTGCTGACAAAGATAGAAGAGTCAATTTGTGCTGATTAAGACTGGCAAAAAGGTGTTTAATATTTTAATACAATCCGTACGTCTACAGCTGGTCACAGACCTACCCGAGAAACGGAAAATTATACCCATAATTGCCACGCAAGCAGGTGTGGAGGCAATTACGGAGCGTAGCTTGGCAACGGGAATGCTGCTGTCAATTCCCATCATTTAGACTGCGCTGTTTCGGGTAGATATACCGCCATCAGTCAGTTCTGGTACCTCGTTTTCCGACAGTTGGTACAGGGAGAGGTACTATTGCTAATACTCTACTACTGTTATTTGTTACCCCGTGGCGTACAAATAATAATAATCTTAATAGTTTTTTGTATATTGAATTGTATTTTCTTGTACACATAATTTTAGGTGTAACCCGCGCTTCGACACGCTCTACTTTTGAGTCCTATAAAGCCATTTTTTGTGTTTTATTGACTTTACTATGTTCTATTATGGCCTTATGTTTTCTTAAGCATCTAAAGGCTGCGATGGCGGTTACTCTTACGCAGGCTGATTTATTGACCAGATTTAAAAAAGGTAAGATTTGTATAAATATATATGTACGGCCTTTGAATCTACTAGACAATAGATACACTAACCGCTAAATAATATTTGCAAGCGATGAGCGAACCGGGCGAATTTGTTATTACTTGTAATAAATGTGCAAATAGGTCAATGTCCAAACAGAAATTGTGATAAATTAAAACACACATACATACATCACGCATGTGACTCAACGGGGTAGGCAGAGACTATGCATCTCTACTTATTACGATGCTTCCCTCACTCGCATTAGTCCTTTCATATACGCTCGTTTATTCTTAGTACTTATGACCTGGCTCTTCTTTAATAACTCTTCTACCTGGTTAAGATATGTTCGTCTCAGTCGTCCTAAACCATTCACTTTATATTTGTGCAGTCATTCTACTTTCATCCATCCTTTCTACATGTCCAAGCCATCTCGACACTCCTTTCTCTGTTGTTGTCACAACATATTTTATACCACATTGATCTGCTCCCACTTACCCACCTGCTGCCTACGATTGCCGCGCGCCGCTAACGAACGGTAATGATGCCCCAAATTATTGATGTCACTGCGAATTTACAGCGATTTTACTGCGACTTTCGTTACCGGCCACTGCGATAACTCGTCAACTTATTTAACGACCTGAGTAAGGGATCGTTACGCCTAGTGCCCGCCCGTTTCCTGACGTTTGACGGGAGCCTAGTGAAGGTTCCATTGTAAATAACGCTGGCTCAGCTTCATTAGTGGGACGTCAGATATATTAGCACGATAACATCTGTTAGCTGTCTTGTCATTGCGTAGATGTTTTTAATAAGTTCCCGATTGATATTAAAATTTTAGTTTCTTCTATTTCAAAATATAATTAACTAATTATGCAAAGTTTTAATTACTTTTAATGTCAAATACTAACTACTAAAGTTAGTATTTGATAATAAAAATGTGTGTAAATATTTCGTGTTTTACATAACCATTAATGGATGAAAAAGAAAAACGTAAGAAAGTATAGTAAACTTTGTTTCATCATCAACGTTATCATACGAGCCATTGTAAATCCTCTGCTGGATATAAACCTCCCAAAAAGGGGCGATTGGCCCAAAATTGCCGAGTTGGCAATCGCTGAGCGTAGCTTTTTACAATAGGGATGCTGCTGCCCATTCCCGCCCTATAAGTTTGAACTAAACTGTTTAGAGTGGAATTACCGCCATCTGTCGGTTCCGGTGCCTCAGTCACCTCTTAAGACTCCTGGCTTAAGGAAGGTACTATTCTACTTTGCCGGTACCCCACGGCGTAAACTTGGTTTAAGATTTTGGCATTTGAATGTAAGCTACACCATAATTGATTTGTTCAATTCCATTTATGATTCTTTCAGTTCATCAAGGTCCATTTATCATTCGAATTTTCTACTAATATTATAATGAGGATAGATTTGATAAAGCTACTTTAAAAATTATTTCATCTGCAGAGAGCTATTTCTAGACCGAGTAACATAGGCAGTGGGCATCTATAGGTTGATATGATAATAATCTTCTATATAAGATGATTTTATACTTAAGGTTATATCCTTAAGGTAACATAGGAGCACGACTTTGACTAACTTAAACTCATTTACATATTTGATACCCTATAATGAAATTACTTCACTGCGTAGAAAGGGGTGAAATTAAATTAAGTTTAAATAAGGGATGAAATTCTCAAGACAACTAAGTCCCAGGCGGCCACTATACAAAATAGAGATTTAATTTTGTATAACAATGCTCTCAGTGCTACCTGAAGAACCTTGAATAGGTATATTTTTGTATTACAATTGTTACAACTTCACTATTCGCACAAAAGGCATTCGGAAGACATGAATATTATCATTCCAGCAAAAACCCTCGTTATTAAATCTCGAGTCCCTTCAGATTCGGTTCTCAAAGGCCTTTGATTTGGGGCGTAAAATCTCTGCTGCACAAAAAAAAAAGTAAAAAGGCGCCGGCCAATGAGCTCTCTGTCACTGTCACTTGTCGGCCATTTTGATTTTTACTTTTTTTCGGCGAATTTGCACCTGCCGCTTTGCAATGCGGACTTCAGGCCCGCGCAATTGGAGATTATTAAGATCCAATTTCGTGGTACTTTTAACGTGAAAAGTAAATGGTTGAACGTGGAGTTAGCGGATACTTTTACAACATTAATAGATACTCTTTCATTGGTTTTATAATAAAATTGGTATGATTTGCGAAATGCACGACTATAACAAGTTATCTAAATTTCATAGGTAAAGTCATAAAAAAAACTGTTTATCGTCATTTTCATCATATCAGCCATTGAACATCCACATTTGGACATAGGCATCCCCATAGGGGGATTTTGAGCCATAATTTCCGTGATGAGCAGGCGTGGTGGCAAATGCCAGAGCACAACTTTGCGACGAGAACGCTGCTGCCCATCTCCACCCAGTAGTATTTAAGTTGTAGTATTTAGGATAGATATACCGCTGTCTGTCCGTTCCGGTACCTTAGTCACTTCTTACGACTGTTGGTACACAGGGAAGTACTATTCTACTCTGCCGGTACCCCACGGCTTACTATTATTTTTAATTAATTAATTTAATAGTATTTTTATTAATTTTGAACGTTGAAATTTAAGCGATCACGTATTTGTAAGAAAATATTAGCCTTGACTAAATTTTTATTTAAGTGAACACTGTAATAAATATATCTTTAGTATCATAAAAATCACTTTATACAAATTACGTTGTCAAACTCCTTGCGTTCATTCAAAAAATAAGTTGCCAGTTTGAAATGTTCGCACAAGTCTTGAAGGTATTCCCCAGTCTCATTACACGAGAAAATCATTACTTGGCAACTACGGATAAAGCGAACCTGCGAAGTACAAAACTACTACACCAAACTTCAAACTTGCATCTTTAGTCTCGAGAACGAGGTATCGCGTCCCGGGATGGTATGAATGAACCTCTATACCGTTCTCTCCTTTATACAAAGAACAGGAGAGGTGCTAACGTTTGCTGTTGAAAGTTCCGTGTGTGGAACACAAGTTTGTTCCGTGTAAAGGATTTTCCAACGGTTTCACTTCTCATTTCAACTGGATTAAGTTTTGGAAAATGGGTGGGTGGAACAGCAGCTTTCTCAGTAGTTACACAACCTGCTTATATTTCATTTAATTAAATTATTCATATACAATGTAGACTGTATTTGGTTAATTACTATACATGGATGATTTCAAAGTATTCTGTTTCAGCGAAGTAGTGAATGATTAATATCCTTGTGAACTTAGTAACTTTACATTCATTATATGAAAGCAAATATTTATAGGGTGAATATTCGTATTTTTCTGTCTGAGTGTTATTAATATTTATTCAAGTATTCTGTTTGTATTTGTATATATATGACACAAGTGCGTCAAGCTACATATCTCGGAGTCAGGTCGTAACGTATGAGATGTCGTGTGATTTTTTTATAATTTATTTTTATGCAGAGAGAGACCAACTGTTGGTATAGCGTTACCAGTATACCCTCCCGGAACAGCGTAGTTTAAATGCAATACAGGACAGCAGCATTCTCCTCACGAAGTTACGCTGTTCGATTGCCGCTACGCTTGGGTCACCCAGTAGTACAAGTACATCTAATAGCTGATATGACGAGGATGATATGTTATGAGTTAAGATGAGGTAGACCTCATACAGAGGCTCGTCTGCATTGGTAGCTCACTCTTGCCTATTTCTACCGTCAAACAGCAGTATTTGCATTGCTGTATTCCGTCTACAGGATGAGAGGGGTAGTGAATTTACTGGGTAATGTGGCATAATATCCTCAGACCACAAGGATGGAATCGCGTTGGTGATATCCTTGTGCGAGCGTCTATAGGCTGCAGTGACGCTTATTATCACGTGGGCTGTAAGCTTGTTTGTGGGCATGGTTTAATGTATAAAAAATAGAATTATGTAAATGATTGTAAAAAGAACATCCACTCAAGCCTTGCACAGGGTAGAGGTGGGTGAGATCGTGTAAGCCGCACTAAGCGCCGGCACGACGCTCGCTCATGTATCATGCATGCGTGCATGCTAAACCTTCAGATAACCTAGTTAATTTGTAAAGCACACCGCGGCGACATCGCCCGAGCGTTGATTAAATTGTACGATAGTGTTCACAGGAATATTTAACTTTGTATGCAATTACGGTCCTTCAAGAGTTCAGGTTAAATTATAATTTGACGGGCCCGAATGCGCAAATGGTAGTGATCCTATCTTGTGCGCCAGGGGTCGTGGGTTTGATTCCCACTAAAATCAAATACTTATATGATGATATTTGTGTTTGTTCTGTGCCTGGGTGTTAAATGTATATATTTAAGTAGTATATTTGTGATTCTTCTGTTGTCTGCCGTAACCTAAGTGCTTCAAGCGGTTTACCGCGAAGTCAGATTAATGTATGAGATGTTGTGGGAATCTATTATTATTATAAAATAGACGGGCCTGATGGCGAATTCGAGGAAATGTAACACTAAAGTCTTGTTACACAATTAAATAACAAGATACGCAACCTATAATACAATTTTCTATTCGTCGTTAATTACTCGTATCCTTACGCTAAACGCAAAATAATCAAATAAAATTATTCGCGTTTAGCTACTTTCTGCAATTACATCTTGTTACATTTTTAAATATAAATTCACACAACTCATACAATGACCGGACTGAGCCTAAAGCACTTATATCGGGCAAAAGATCAAATACAATTAGAATACTGAATCGCAATGCAATGAGACAGACAAAAAAGTAATACTAGTTTATCACATAAACATTTTGTTTTGGGTGGAGATCGAACCTACGAACTTTGGCGCCGAATAATCTTAAATCTAAATGGTTTAGATATATCTAGATCTTAAATTTAGATATATTCACAAGTGACCTGCTTATACCGAAGCGAGAGGGTTTCTTCCATCAAGAGAGAGATAAATAAAACTTATTTTCAGACACGCGTGCGCGTAATGTTTCTTGTACAACACATAAAGCGAGTGGTAAATAAAATTCAAACAGAAATAATCTAAACTAATTATTATTTATAACGATCACAAATTAGGGAACGGTCATTTAGATGATTATTTTGGCCTTAATATTTAATATTAAAAAGGCTTAATGATGAGGGCACTAAAATTATGATGCAATAAATTAAGTTAATTTGTAAGACAAGTAGGCACAGGTACAAGATAGGTACACCGCGAGTACACACGTTAGAGCAATGCACTCCTTCGTCGCTATAAAATTAAGTTCACAAACAAACATTCACTGCACTAGCAATAACTCAAAATGCAAATAAACACAATCTATCGCTTCCAATTGAACTCGCAGCGGTTGGCACGCCGGCTAATGGCGCCGCGCGTCCATCACGCTCGGAGCCAGATGTAAAAAGCAGATGTCCGGGGACAGTGAACCTGCCAACTAGGCTTCGGATACATTACACTAATGGTGGTATTTCTATTTGTTATTCTTGCTGGCATTCAAAATTTGGCGTAAGCATAAATATATAGAGGAAGGTACCGAAGTACCTTCCTCTGTACCAGGTGTCGTAAAAGGCGACTACAAGAAGGTACCAGAACCGACAGATGGCAGCATCCCTGTCGCGAAAGCAGCCCTCTATGATTGCCAACATGCTTGCCCAGCGCGGCAATTATGGGCAAAATTCCGCCTTTCTTGGGGAGGCTTATGTGAAAACATTCAATTTCATTAAAATTATGAAATTGAACGTTTCCGGACAGGCCCGATAGCGCAGATGGTAGAGATCCTATCCTATGCGCCAGGGTTCGGGGGTTTGACCACCACCTAGGACAAATGTTTACATGATGATTCCTCTGTTGTCTGATGTCCGAAACACAAGTGCTTTTAACGACTTAGCATGGAGTCAGGTCAATGTTTGAGATGTTGTGTATGAATACTTATTATTCTACTACGAACAACATTACTTCACAGATGCAATCCACTGTTTTTTTTTATAAAGAACAACAAATACCTTATTACTTGCAAAGCGGTTCTTTTTAAATAAGCAGTCACACTAAGCACGCGTCACTGTTCTATTTTTATAACCGCATTATTCGCAATAGGCGAATTACCAAACCAAACAGGATGAAATGTGACACCGTGCCAAACGTCGCCATATGGCCAGAAATAGGTCGGCGACCTCTCGCTGTTAGCCTCGCTCCGGGGACGGGGGGAGATGTCTCGTGACTTTATTAGACAGGCCGCGGTTAAAAGTTGAAATTGGATACGTGTCCGGCAACTGTGATAGGTTTTTAAAATTGAAATCGATTTTGTCTATAACATGAACAAGTCAATCTTTTCGGGGTAAAATTCTAAATTGTGTTACATCCACGAACAACAAGTATATATGTACCTATTTATGAAAGTGAGGACAGCCCCACTTCACCTATGTTATCAATATATAAAATTATTTCACGAATCACGATTCCTTATCCATGATTTTATCACATCAGTCATCGGAGTCCACTGTTAGACATATGTCCTCCCGAGAATGGGGAAACTTTTCCCATAATTGTCGCGCTGGGCGTGTTGGCAATCGCAGAACGTAGCTTTGCAAAAGGGATGCTGCTGCCCAACCCCATCCTATGTTGAGCTACACTATTGAATATAGAAATTTCCCGCCTTCCATACTGTTGTACTTATCTTATCCACCCTGTTATCTACGGCGCGCACCTCTATCTACTATTCTCTCCACCTTGTATAATAATTATTAACTAAATAAAAGTAATTTTAGTATTTCCATCTTTAATTATAATATACACTGTTACGGATGGATGCATCGACATCTTCTGATATTCTGTTCTGGTATTTCAGTCGCCTCTTACGACCCCTAGAGCAGGAGGAGGTGCTATTCTAATCTGCCGGTACCACACTGCCAGACTGTACTTTCTATACAGGTGTCAAACTATCCATATGTTATCAGCTGTGGAAGCTTAACAGACAAACAGCCAGTAATACCTTCTAAATTATATCTATAGGGACATCAATAGCACAATAGTGGCAAACTAATAATTTAATGTCATACAACCCCAGAAGAATTAACTTGAAAACTAAGAGAGCTAGCCAAATCCTAGAATCTGGCACGAATCATAAGTAATTTAAACTAGCTACATCCAATAAGAGTGGGCGGAAGTAGCGGCGTGGCGTGTGAGCGCCAGATGCGCGACTTCACCCCGGGCCCGACACCGCGCCAAAATGCGCTCGCTTTTATTACGCCGCGTTAGTTTGCGAGGAATTATTATTAATTTTCTTTAACAACTCTCTAAAGCCAATAAACAGTTTTTCAGAATCACTTTTTCATTATTACTAGACATCAGCTCACGTAGTGGTTTAAATCACAAATATATCCCCAAATGTTGTGCGGTTTATAAGGTACCGCCGGAATGTAAAATACCCTCTGAGATACCAGAACCAGGGTATAATGGCATTCACCTGAAACGGAGAAGTTCAAACGCAACACGGCGAGCATGGGTAGCAGCTATCATACCGCAAAGCTGTATTTTGCAAATTTAGATATCTGCCCGGAGAAACCCCCAGAATGGACGACATTTTGGAGAGCCCGTTATATGGATATAACCTTATATACCATACAACCTTCTTCACTCATCCCTACAACTGGAACACAGGAATGCGGTCACCAGTTTAGTGGAAATTTGGCGATGTACAGATACACACTATCAAGGCAAGAAGCTTTTCAATTTCTAATTTCATTATCACCATCATCACATCAGCCATTGAAAGTCCACTGCTGGACATGGGCCGCTACACAAGAGGGGTATTGTGCCCATAATTACTGAGCTAGGCAAGCGTGTTAGGAATCACTAAGCGTACCTTCGCGACAAGGTCGCTGCTGCTCAACCCTGCATTTGAGCTACACTGTTGAGGATAGGTATAACTCCATTTGTCGGTTCTGGTACCGTAGTCACTTCTTACAACCTGCTACAGAGGGAGGTACTATTCAACTCTGACGGTACCACACTGCACTTTAATAGTTATATTGTATTAATATAATAAAATTTAAGTTTTACATTTACTTAAATTACTTGAATTTCAGGTATATATACGTTTTATATAATATATTTACAAATAAATCTAGATTAACCATGCTGATTTTCGAAGTCATAAGCATAGACTACAAAATCTTTTTTTAGTATCACTGAATTCATAACGATGAGTACCAAGAAAGTACTTGAATTATATTAGAAAATATTGAAAACACGTACGTGCCTATAAAATAATAAAAAACCTCCTTTTTTAGAGTTCGTTTATAAAGATTTATTATTGAACAGCCACAACACAAGATGTACAAATGGCGGACCATTCTATAATACCATCTGGTATTTGGATAGCTATAGTGACTTTTACTAAACTTAATTTTAATTAGAGAAAACGGATTTGAAAACGACAGCTGTATTAGATTAAACAGCGCGCACAATATGATGTAGCAGTAGGCATTACTAAGTCGTAACGCTGCGTAGACTTGTTTCAGCCTACGCTGTAGCAGCCGTAGCAATTTTCGTAACGGTCGCGCCTCGTAGCGATCAGCTAAATTAACTAGTCGTTTCTCTAGTTTCCAGAGAAGTGGCCCGTTTCGTAGGGAACCATGTGATTTATCTAATGCATCTCGCAAAGAAAATTATGTTTGCGACAAGCATTTGATTTTATTTGAAAATATTTATAAACACTACAAAAATATTGGTTGCATTCTTCGTTCGTTCGTTCGTTCCACTCAAATTGTTAATTTCAGATGTTTCCTTGTTATTTGTTCATTTATTTAGAATAGGTACGCTAACAGATTACTGTCATATAGATAATTAAATATAATATTAACTAGATAGCAACCTAGGAGACGTGTACACAACATGTTTTGTTTAATTTATTTTATTTTTTATTATTTTTTTATCAAACAACACGACGTATATTAAAAAAATTAATTAATTAAAGAAATTAACCAATATGATGATTTATTTTCTAAAGATGACAGACGCCAGAATGTTTGAAATTTCCCTCTTAAGTGTGAAATGTATTATTAAAAACATCTATCTTTGCTAATGCATTTAATTTACTTCTTTAAATAACCTAAGCTTTCATAAAGGTTTAATCAGCCGGTAATGTGTAAAAAGATTTAACATCTTCACACTTCTCGAATTTCTACGAGAAAAAAAACCCAATTAAAATTAGTTATATATTTTAAATACAATTCGTCTCCCCGCAGAGTTTCAAATCTAATCCAACAACAAGTATAAAACTTGTAAGGACATAATTGCACTCGGAGAACTTGGAACCGGATAGAACTGGCACAGACAGTATTAAACAAAAGTCTTGGAGATAGAGTTGAGCCCGAACAGAAGTGACCGGGCGAATTAAAACAGTTCTTGCTCGCCGCCGGTTACTAATTGAAACGACTTATTACTACTTTTTGTGAGAATAATATCTTCCTAGCAGATGTCGCGGGAGACCTGGGCTCATCAACATGATCATATCACTGCCTTATATCTTATTTATATACTCAATTTTTTTCGAAATATTCCTCCTAAACTCAACAATTAAAAAATATCCAAATCAGGTCAGCCGTATCTAAATGGTATTTACTTTATGAATAAATTTATATATATTGTGATTCCTATCAAAGCTGAAATCCCGAACTCAAACTCAAAATTCCCAACACACCCGCACGAATAAACCTTCAGACCGATAAACTTAATGTCAGTTATTAAATCTCATTCCAGCCATGCCATGATAAATGTATGCCACGCCAGCTGAATAACTATGTGGAGTTCGACAGGGGCAAAGTACAACACCGCTCGGGGCACGGGAGAGAAAGCAATCGTATTGTCATAAAAGCTACATTTGTCAAATGTCTCAGAGGAGTAAAATAGAAGGAAGTTTTTTGAAAGTTTTCGGATTAAAAAAATGTTTCCGACTTGATGTATGATACCGGTTTCATCGATAAAGTTATGCGAGCCGCATTAAATCGTTTAACCAATTATTTTGTATCTATTTTATTAAATATTTAAAGAAACTACAATATTACAATGCACGGTTTTAAGACGCAATTTATTCGAAAACGGTTATTGTCAGTTAAGTGAAAAGTCAATCATTATTATCATCATACCAGCTATTAAAAGTCGAAACTGAAAAAACACTGCTAGACATAAGCCTCTCCAAGAAAGAGAGAATGTTGCCCATAATTTCTGCGCCAGGTAAGCGTATCGGAAATTGCAGTGCGTAGCTTTCGCAACGGGAATGCAGCTGCCCATTCCCGCACTGTACATTTGAGCTACACTGTTTTGGATGGATATACTGCCATCTGGCAGTTCCGGTACCTCATTAGCCTCTTACAACACCTGGTACAGGGGGAGATACTATTCTACTCTGCCAGTGTCTCACATCAGAAGTCATATCAAAAATAAATTAAACTGTCATATAGTTAGATTTAAAAAACATTTACGCTTAAGTTGCCTTGTTTGTCTAATATTTAAATATCCGAATATTCTAATATTTAAATCTGCAATATTTCCTTTGCTAGACCGTCCCACACAAACCTAGACTTTAATAACAGAGCCTGTAATCCCATGTAAGTACAACCCGTCTGTATGCCACACAAGATTGTCACGAGAACTTATGACGGACTATCACGAGGGTCCCCAAATAGTCATCCGTGTATACCTTTTATTCCGCCATTTGTACACACATTCGGAATATGTATTCCGTTTTATCTTCTTCCAGATATACATAAATGTCACTTGCGACATGTAGATAAATATTACTATTTTATCTGAAGCTTACAAAGGTTGTTTGTGTGGGTGATGAGTGACACTCTCACCCATTTCTAAAGCGAAGCAACGGTGCTCGAGTTGCCTTGTATTATTTTTTTATATCAAATATGAGGGAGATAGTGATGTTACCAGGTAGTTCATGAAGTAAATAAGTTTACACAGCATCTCATACATTGATTTAACTCCGTGATAAGTAGCTGGAAGCACTTGTCTTATTACAAATAGGTGTTATAAATAGAATACTAATACATACACATATATATCACTTAGACATAGAATAGTCCTTGGTGCATTATAGAGACACCATCGAATGTGCCATCGGCCTGACTATAGTTTGACATAATATCTACTACTTAACGATGTAATAGTATGGTTTATTGTATTGACTTTTCTTTTGTGTTCTGGTTCTATTGTGACGCAATACACAGGACGCTTTTTATATTAATAATATTCATTCCATTGTCTGTTATTTAAACACAACCTTATAAATTGACGGTTATTTCAACCTTAACTAATATTATAAAATAGATAAATTATATTTTATATAAAAATACAAACTAAAAGAATTAAAGAAAAAATCGGTTATAAAAAGCTACATAATGAGGAAGAAAGAACAAAGGTTATATTTAATTATATATAAAACGTATTTGCCTGTCTTTAAGATTGGTATAATATTAAAGACAGGCAAATTACAGTTATATATCTTGATAAGCTGTTTCTGTTTAGAAAACTAACGGATTATAATAAATTATGAATTATTCAAAAAAAGTACAAGCAAAAAATACTTTCAAGTTACGCCTTACGTTTAACTAAGTGACAAAAAGAAACAAATATAGGTACGAAGCTATCGTTTACAAGTGCCATTTCCAAGAAAACTAGTTTTGCACGCTTGCAATGCAAACGGATGCAAGATTTGGCAGACGCTGCATCTCAGACAGGTCATTTCTCAGCCGGTAGGTAACCAACGCGTATCATATCTCCGGGGCCATATGTTAGAGAATTTGCGACGGGACACCGGCAAACTTGTAACTCCGGCGAGAAGATTGAACCGTTTCCCCGGATTTGTAATGTGATGAATTACAACCCGCCGTTTTATTTTATTCAGCTGATGCAGCGCGCGAATTCTCGACGGCGTAATAAATTGCATGCTGGCTGAATCGAGATGAGCTCCGCGGTTTGACTTCAGATCACGTTGCTAATCCTTTTACCAACCATATCAGTTTAGGGATACAAGATACATAAAAATACAAGTACATTACAATACCTTTCCGCCCGTGAAGTAGATACTTTAATACTATAAGCCGTGAGGTACCGGCAGAGTAGAATAGTACTACCTCCTGTACCAGGTGTCGTCAGAGGCGACTGAGGTCCAGAAACCGATAGATGGCGGTATATCCATCCGAAAGAGTGTAGCTCAAGTGCCAAGGGCAGGGGTGGGTCACTGCATCCCCGTCGCGAAAGCTGCGCTCTGCCAACACGCTAGCCTAGCGCGGCAATTATGGGCAAAATTCCCACTTTCTTAGGGTGGCCTATGTCTAGCAGTGGATTCCTGCTGTTATGATGATGACGATTATCTTAAGGAACCCGTGTTGTTATACTCTACAAACAATCGTGACGATTCTTAAGAGAAAAATAAGCCAGATCTATCACAAAGGAACATTTTTGGTAAAGGGTAAAAATTGGTAAGTTTTTTATCAAACGATAATCTAAGAGGTGTTCGAGTTTGTATGCGGTATTAATATAATTAAAACAATATACAATAATATCCATTCAAGTGACATATTTATAAAAACATTTTCCCTAAATTCCCTAATACCAGGGTCATTATCGTAATTTTATGAGATAATAATGCTAGTTCTTTTTTAACGGCTTTCAATTGCGGTTGTTGTCAATCTTGATCAGACGCCGCAATGTAAACAAAACATCCAACAAAAAATGTAAAAATTAAACAAATCGCGTTTTTAAGTCGTAAAGTGAGTAGCGAACGTGTAAATGGCAGAAAATATTATATCATCATCATCTTCCAGCTATTGAAAGTCAACTGCTGGACATACACTCCAAGAACGGAGGTTTCTTGCCCATAATTGCCGCGTGGGGTAAGCGTTGTGACAATCGCAGAGCACAGCTCTCGCGATGGGGATGCTATTTCAGATATCGGATATACCGCCATCTGCCGGTTCTTGTATTTTACGACACCTGATGCAGTGGGAGGTGCTACTCTACCTCACGGCAAACGGTACGGCACGGCAACTATTTTGAATTTATCTACCGACACATATAATTTAAACATAACAAGCTCAGTAATGTTATTCACTGAAAAGCAGAACCGACCCGTACACCATTTTGCAAGTATATACCAAACATTAAACATACAAGAATTGCAGAGAAAGCGGCGACCGGGTGCGCGTTTACACGATTTACTGGCAAAGTTTTCTTGCCAAGAGAGATGCAACTTTGGATTGGACGCCTATCGACTGCTGTTTTATTCTTCTGATGAATGACTATCGTGTAACAGTGGTTAGCGATAGACATTTAAGAAAATATTTTTTTAATATTACGAAGTCAGCAAATATTCATACGGTTATGGTGAACGTGATCGCAGCATAGACGCTCGTTTCATCACAAAGATATCACTATCGTGTCGCCAGTCCAATGAACTGAAGATACCGTGTCACATGTACCCAGTAATTGCACTGCGAACATTGCTATTGCATATTAACAGAGAGGTACAAACGCAAACGACTTTTGTAAGACGTCTGCCTCTATTAAAGTTATACAATATATAAAAAAATATATATAAAATTGGACTTTATGATTACTGTTTTTTTTATATATTTTTATGTTTGGTGTACAATAAAGTATTTATTATTATTATTGAAAAAATATATTTAATTAGAGAAAAGTTAAAGAAAAAATAATACAGGCCAATAAAAGTTGTATTTCTAAACGTTGCTTTATTTTCATTATTAATTTATAAGTGACAAATAGATATAATTATCAAGTCTAGTTTTTAAATAATTAAGCCACGAAGTTGCGAAAATTTTCTAACAGATATTTTGCATATTTATTTGAGAATCTTAATAAAAGGACTTTTCATTCTCTAGTTTTATTTAAAGTTTAAATTATATTTATATCACTTTCTTTTGCTAAATTTTAATAAATTAGACTACTCTAACGTTCGTACAAAAAGCTTTCTTATCTTTATATGGAAAAACTACGCAAACTGTCAGTTTCGTATATATTAGCAAAGTTATGCAAACTGTCGAATTAAGCTTCTTTTAAAAAAAAAAAAAAAGAATAAAAGGATAGCAGGTTTGCAAACACGCTAATAGATTTTTATTATAATTGTTGAAAATGACTAGTACGTACGCTTGTAATCGAATCACTTGAAATTTTAGTTCTTGTATGTATTGGGAAAGTATCTATGGAGAATCTGACAAAAAATATATGAACCAAATCTGCTGTCGGTCTGTGAATTCTACGAAACACAAATTTAGAAATCAGATAAAGATTTCTTTAATTGTTAAAAGAATATATTCACAGCATCTATATAATTCTTTTAAAAAAACAAACAAGGAATCATATCTTTTCTTAAGATTTAAAGAGCCTGCGAGGCCTCTTAATAAAAAGAATTTAAAGTTTAATAGTCCTTTATAATCGCCGGCATATTCGGAAAGAGTAGAGAGAGCGGTTAATAAGTTATCTCTGTAAAATAAAACAGGAGTATCCCGGTATGAAGTTAATTTTAATGTCTAGCCATTGTCGGCCGTCGAGCCTGGAAGTGAGCGCTCCGGATATTATGGAAATGAGGCTTCGCCTCACAGCAGCAGATGGAGTTACGTGGAACTTAATATCTAGGTGTCCAATTATTTCAGTAATCATACTGTTGTGTTATGACACATTTTGCATAAATTAGATGTGCCAATTAAAATTATGCAGAGAATATTAAACAATACTTTTGTTTAATATTATACCTGGAAAGCCGTTATGTTATATATAGAATAATTAACGGACTTATATCGTTGAAATTAGAGTGAAAGTCGTCAATATAAATTTATATTAAGCAATAGACTTATGGAGGTGTAAATATATATACCAAACTTAATAATCATTGGACAGACCAACATACTTTCACATCAATTAACTTGGTTAGGATAAAAGAACAAATTGACAAACTGATTTGTTACTCGTAAGCAAACTTTCATTATTAAAAAGGCATTTTTAGGTTGACGGTTTTTTTAATAGAATTGTCTTATTTAATAAATATTGCAATATTATATAAGATCTAACAAATTTTTATGTATCTTATCCTGTTATTTATTAATGATGGTTATTAATGATATAAACTTTATCCAAACTTTATATTTGACATAAGAGATTTATAGACATAATATACATATAGAAATAAAACTTACATGGTAAAACAAACATTTCAGAGTACACCGCGCGCTCAATCCTCACCTGAAACAAAAACATACACTATTAGCAAACACTATAGCAGATACTCCCGAGAGTCCGCAATGAAATCGACAAAAAGTAGAAACCAATAAGAACATCCTTTTAACACATGACCTCCTGAATGAATCGTCCCGTCGGTATTTCTACCAGATCCCCTATCATACTAATCTACTCATAGTTAAGCCCGCTGAAGGAAAAAGTGTCTTTGTCCATCTTCGAAGACAACGCAAAGTCCTGGAGGACACATGGCGCAATATGGTAGTGGTCCTATCTTGTGCGCCAAGGGTCATACGTTCGCTTCTCAACAAGAGCAAATAATTATATCATGATATTTGTGTTTGTCATGTGTTTAAATATATTTAAATAGTATATTTGTGAATTCTTTTTTGTCTGGCGTCTGTAACGCAAGTGCTTTAAACGACTCACCACGGAGTCAGGTTAATGTATGAAACGTTGAGGGAAAAATTAAACTGTATATAACACAAGCGTTATATAGAAGATAAACATTGATAATTTTAGAGGTTTCTCATGTGATGTCGTAAATAAACACATATTTATGCGATTACATTGCAAACGCCGGCTGACCCCGACGCGTTAGATTATCAATTCTCAAAATTTATAATTATCAAAATAATGTACTATAGTATTTGTACAATACAAAAAAGTCTAGTTCTCAGTGGTATATGTCAATCTGTAAGGGATAGCCCAAAATTACCATTTTTATCTTTATTTTACTCGTGCGAAGTCGGGGCGAGTCGCTAGTATATACTAAAGCACAGTGAATTCGTGTTAGTCTTTCAACACCTGCACCCCAAATATAAACTTAACTAGGTCAACATAAAGCGCATAATCCTATGCGGTGTGTCGGACGGTGCGCGCACTTACCACTCAATATTAATGACGTTTAAAAGCCAACGTTTTTGAAACACTTGCTTGCATTTCGTTGCGACGAATATTTAATACTAAGCGGTATAGACAAGGTGGCACATGTATGAGACGGTGTTAGAATTTATTATTATTATGCCCGGAGGAGAAGTTTGCCCATAACTGCCGTGCAAGGTTCAGTGATTGCCACCACGTCTTAGGCAGACGTGGTGGCAATCACTGAACCTTGCCTCAAAATGGAACTGCTGCGACCCTATTTGAGCAACGCTGTTTCGGGTGGGATGGCTTGGTGGCGCAAATGGTAATGATCATAACCTAAGCGCCAAAGTTCGCCAAACCTATATAAAAGATTGAAGATTAATATAAAAGATGAAAAATAATTAAAATTAGACCAGGTCGAGAAACAAGCATACAGTCCCCGTGATAATAAGCGTCACTGCAGCCTTCAGACGATCGTAATATTGCAAGGATATCACTAACGTGTTGCCTTGTGACTTATGCCACATTACCAAGTAAATACACTGGCGAGAAGAGTGAGAGCTTTAGACCGGAACACAGAAGTACGAACACTGCTATTAGACGGTAGAAAAATGAAAGAGTGAGGTACCTTTGCAGACAACCTTTTGTATAAGGTCTGCCTCATGCCTAGGTACCAAAACATATTTATATGGTGAATGTTTGTATTTGTTGTGTGTCTGTTCCGTTATGAATCCAAAGTGTTATATTTGTTATTCCCAATTGCCTAATCTCCGTAACAAAGCGCTTTCAGCTACTTATACCTGGACCAACAGTCTGGTCAATGTACGAGATGTCGTGTGATAAGTGATTTATTTATTATAATTGTAATGCCATTTTTCGATTCTTGTATTTCATATTGGAGTGTGATACCGGCAGAGTAGAATAGTAGACTCTAGTCTGCCGGTATCACACTGCGATTTATTTAGATAATTTATTAAAATTCTCTAACATTTTTATATTTAAAAAAGTCCTTATGTACCTAAATAGATGTTTCTTGATTATAACAATTTAGCCTGAAAAAATATCAAATGAAGATCATGACACTAGGTAAAAGTCCTCTATATGAGATTAAAGAAGAAATATATCATTAAAACAAATTTCAATGATATTATTGATGTATTCCTAATCTCTTAATTCAAGTTATTTAATTATCTTGTCTCAAATCAAAGACATTACGGAGATTAAAAGCGCGAATAATGTAAATAATTCCGTTTCAATTCCCAAAGCCAGCTCACTATTTGCTTAAGCAAATTAGTTTTACTCATAAACGCTGCTTGAGTTTTTACTCGTTGCCAAACACTCGGGAGTGTTTGCCGATCTGAATTGATTCTAGCTTTTAACTAACAAATCTTATGATAAACACATATACGAGTGTGTTGTTTGTTTGTTTAATCATACATCGCGTGGTTGCTTCGTTGATTAAATTTGGGTTTTAAAATCGCCAAGCTCCAGGTTCGAACCGAGTTCTATGATCTGAAATTATTTTTTTTATTGAACCAGGTCGACGAACAAGCAAGCGGTCCGCATGATAGTAATCGTCACCGCAACCAATAGTCACTCGCATTTAGCTTTTAATTGCAGCGCTGGGCAGGCGTGTTGGGAATCGCTTCAGTAAGTTATTTGACTTCACGTTATTCCACAGAAACAGACCCTCATTTCTTTCCAACAAACTGCACCGTGAAATACAATAAACCAGCTACTAAAGACTGTAATAATTTCAAATTTATTCACTTCGCATGATAATGCACATGCAATATTTTCATATTGCATGAGTTTCCCAGCCAATTGTAGCTTCCAGTTATACATAGATGACTTGCACGGGTTATATTTTTTATATTTTAGGATCTGCATAAAAATAGCGCCTCAAGTAGCTTCACATAGACGAGAGCTGGTGAATATCAAGACTAATGTCACGTCACACCTTGATTAAAATCCATTCTTTGTTATGTATATTAAGTAAACGCGTAAAATTTTTAGTTTGGATGAATATTTGTCACTCTTTCACACCGGAACGGCTGAACAGATCTAGGTAAAATTTGGCACAGTAATTATTTTGAGCCAGGAGTAACACATACTAGTACTTGATATCCAAAAAACGTATCCCTGCGGGATAGAACTGGCATTTTAGTTTTCTGTATGGACCCAACATAGCAGACGAGCAGTCAGAGAGCGACATAGACCTCTGCCTGTGCTCATAAGATGCATAGTAAAGACTTTGCAGATAATGTTGCGATTTTCCAATCTCAAATGTAACGTGTGAGCGTTATATTCGTGATACAGAATCATAAATGTAACGCTCGCACGTTACAAATAACAGTAAAACATGCAAAACACCGACATATTGGCCCCAAAAAGAGGAAGAATGTCTAAGGGAAAGTACGAAATGTCGGCATTAGGTTTTAAAGCGCATTCCTAGCAGCGGCAACAGCTGTTGTAACAGCGCGGTTAGCGCTGAATTTCCACCCGCACAGGATGAAACGACACTAGTCCCTGGGAGATATTATTATTACCGCATTATATTTTACTGCCTTGTCCAGGATTTTATCCCGGTTCTAGCAAATTCGGGCTACAAATTAGCAGCACCTCACGTTCAACATTATCTGATGTATTTGGTTTTTATTTAAAATCCGTTTAATTTTGCTTTATTTATATATTTATTTCAAAGAATAGTATTAATTATATCTGGTATTAATTATTTTACGCCGCAGATGTTTTTTAAATTAATTTTCTAAATGCCGATCGGTTTCGTATTGTATCCATGTCTTCAATCAGAAAGGGTTAGAAAGGGATTAAGACTTGTGGTTCCGGTATAATTTATGGGAATAGAATCCTGGCCGGTTAAAATACCCTCATGATTTATCTCGACCTTTTAATATACAGCTATAAATTTAGCATTACTCTGTTTTACATTAAAATTACTTTGGTTTTAGAATTTTAATAATCCATTAATTGTAAAAATTAGGGAATGTGATTAAAAGGGCAGCTAGAATTAAAATTGAAGAAGCAGGAATGTATGTCAGCTTATAAAAATAGACTTGACCTTTCATATGCTTAATAATAATATTCTTTATAGAACACATACATTTATTGTCCTTATTAAGTCGTGAAATTGGCGGCCCTAACTCTCTATGTAACCTTTGGATGGACACATGATATCATAATTAATGGAAACATACCGATATTTACATAGAGCGTGAAAATTATATTGTGAAGTTTTGCTTGTTATTTCAAGTTTATGCGCTATGCTATCTATATATATCTATATATTGAATATGGTGGAAGACGCAGGCGGCTATAACACAGTTTACTTTATATATAGGTATATATATAATATATAAAATAAACTGTGACCGGGTGTTGTTCACCAAGAACAACAAAACGTTTCTGAAGCTAAATGGAGGAGAAGGATGGAAGGTATTTTGCTAAGAAGCGAATATTCTGAATTGAGAGCCATTTCAGCTTTGTGCGAAATTCTGAAAAATAGACCATGTTTCAAAATATTGCGTGATTAGACCATATTAAGACCATATTTGTGTAATCCAAATATATATGTATGCATTTCTTTTTGTTTAATTCTAAACTTCGTCAACCTATTTCTATGATGCAAATGTCTTTTACTCCATGCCGAGTTTATTCTATCTAGAAGAAAATTCAAAAAAAAAATTTTATAAATTTCAGGTTAATATAATTTGTAACTTTCAATAGAAATAGAAATAACAATGATTTTGCGGTACAATTCTCTTTTATAATGTTTCATGCTCATTTAATAAATTTATAGATGGGCAGTAGTGATCCTATCTTATATCTTAACTCTCGACCTCTAGGGTCGTGAATTCGATCCTCACCCAGGACATATATTTATGTTTGTCCTGTGTCTGTTGATTTTCTGTTATTGTGATTGTTTTGTTGTCTGATAACCATGACACAAGTGAATATCACGGAGTCAGGTCTATGTATGAGATGTTGTATAAATTTATTATCAACTAGTTTTAGCGGCCCACCCTAGCTTCACCCGGTCATCATCATCATTACAGCCATTGGAACTCCACAGCTGGACATAGGCCTTCCCAAAAGTGGGGAAATATTGCCTTTAATTGCCGCGCTGGGCAAGCGTGTTGGCAATCGCAGAGCACAGCTTTCGCGATGGGGATGGCCATCACCGCCCTAAGCATTTGAGCTACGCTGTTTTGGAGAGTGAGAGTTGGAGAGACTTTGTTTGAGATATATCGCCATCAGTCGGTTCTGGGACCTTAGTTGCCTCTTAAGATACCTGAGGAAGATACAATTCTAGTCTACCGGTACCTCACGGCTATATTTTATTTAATATATATATCGTAAAATTATAATATATGGGCAAAGTTCAGCAGTGACTTTCGTAAAGTTGATACGATGACACGATGATCACAATGTTTTGTTATTGTAATTAACTTCGATATATCCGGCTCTTAAATAATATCACTACAGACATTTAGCCAAAAAATGTATTTGTAAAAGTTGCAAATTGCCCTTTCCATAAGATTACCATACCGGCACGCGCGCGTAATGGCCTATGAAATGTATTCCATATATTCCCACCAACCATCACCGCAATCGGGAAAAAAGGTCCAATAATATATTCCCGGGAACATGAATCTACAAAAAAAGGTCTTATTTTTTGTTAAGAACTTACCGTTAAAATACGTGATTTTTTTATATTTTTAACACCACAACTATTATTGTAAATTGCACGACATTTTTCACGCAGTAAATCTATGCCGATTATTATATTTTTGCTCTGCAGACTGGAAGTCGTAACACAAGTGTTACAAGCTACTTCTTTAAGACTCTGGTCAATATATTTTCAGATATGAGGTAGACCTTACAAAATGTCGTCTGCATTGGTACCTCACTCTTGCCTATTTTTACTGCCAAATAGCAGTGTTCGCATTGCTGTGTTCCGGTCTGAAGGGTGAGAGACGCATTGACACAGGGTAACGTGACATTGTAACTTGAGTTCACAAGGTTGGCGATACGATATTTTTGTGGTGACAGTGTATATAGGCTGTGGTCACGTTTACCATCAAGCGGACCGTATGCTTGTTTGCTGACCTGATAACAAAATGAAAAGCTATTGCTGGGTAATTACATAACCAACGGAACACTGCAATGCGAACACTGCTGTTTGGCGGTAGAAGTAGATGAAGGTAAGGTACCAAAGCAGACGATTTTTGTAATAGGTCTACCTCTATCCAACGGCTGACACAATTGTATTTGAGTTGGAGTAAACAAAAAAACACAAGGCACGTGAAGGGTGCAGGGCGGGGACATCCGCCGGCGAGCTCCGTCGTTACTCAAAGCGCCGCTGCTCGCTGATTACTTTTTTAATCCACTTATATATTTGACAAAGAGTGTGTAATCTACGGTATTGTGAGCGCATTTTTTTGGCTTATATTTCACATTTGTCGAATTAGATATTCATGTTTGCGTTTTGTTCAGGCATGGGGAAATGGAGGCTGCTTCGTTTCTGTTGTTTATTCTTTTTTTTTCTTTAAAAAGGTAAATTCACACATCTCATACATTGAGTTAACTCCGTGGTAAGTCGCTGCTTAAAGCACTTGTGTTACGGACATCAAACAATAGAGGAATGTACTTAAATACATACTTTTATCACATCACATAAAATTTTGTCCTGGGTGGAGATCGAACCCACGACCCCGGGGACATAAGATAGGACCACTACCACCTGCACCATCGGGCCCATTATTTATTTTTATCGAAAGATGTATATTACTTGACTTGTGTTCAAACGGATAATTAAGTATTCAAAATTATCCACCACTTCGCATCAGCAACCTTCACTAATGAAGGACATCACTGAACGACAAAGTCCTTCACATGCATCGTCAAGGATCTCTTGCATTTGGAAGTCACGAGTATATAGTCTGAATAAGTCAAGAATGCAAGCTGCATGTTCGTATTTCCACCGAATAAAACGTGCCCCAACTGCAACAAAAAGGAATTCCCAGAGTGCAAGTGTCAGTATGCGGTGACATTGGCACAAGTCGGGACCGCGACTTGTTATAAACTTACAAGTAGACGGCTCCCGGCAAAGTTGCCGACCGGGAACAAAAAAGAGGCTGAAACAAGCCAATATAAAGTCGGTAAGGAAAATGGTATTTTGCGAGAGTTCTTGGCGGCGGGGCGTGGACAGAGAGCTGTTGTGCCGGTAGCACGTGCAAGTTTTAATGGACTCACTCGATGCGGTTACTGGCGATACCCGGCTTTATTGGCGCTGGTTTTATATCAGTTGGCACCATCACATTTATATCGGAAAATTTTGAGTAAAATCGACATTAATGCAAGAAAGAAAAATATTGAAGCGAAAAATAATATTTATACTAAAGTTTGACAGGCTCGATCTTATGCGCTAGGGGTCGCGGGTTCTTTTTAATTGGATTCAGGGAGATACCATCTTGCATATCTCAGTCTGAGATCGCAGATACATAAAACAAACAATCCGCATTATTGGTATGGAACATTCACGATCATTTGATCATTCGACATGGAGCGCTATTGTTTCAGTGTTTTCGTTATTTGTACTGAAAGCTTGTATTTTTTGTGTATATTACTCATTATGATACGACGAAGATACGACGCGATGCCATGCTGTAAAATTGCCATCAAGCTTGCCCAGCGCGGCAATTATAGGCGAAATACAGTAGTACAATACAAAGGGGGATTGTTTTTTTCTCGTCAACCAAATGATGTGGGATACCGTTGGATAGTTATTGAAAAATATTGCAAGTTTGAACAAATTTACAAGGGACCTCAGTATCAGATATTTGGACGGGCCAGATGGCGCAGATGGTAGTGATCCTATCTTGTGAGCCAAATGTCGTGGGTTCGTTCCCATCCCAGGACAAATATTTTTATGATGATATTTGTATTTGTTGTGTATCTGGGTGTTCAATGTATGTATTTAAGTATTATATTCGTAGTTCCTTTTTAGTCTGATGTTTAAAATACAAGTGCTTTAAGCTACTAATTTCGGAGTCAGGACAATGAATTTAATTGAGTTTTAGATCTATTCGTAATCACTTCATATGAACATTAAACAGTTTCCATCAAAGGACGGAGTGATCATATAACAAAAACCGTTTACCCAGCATCACATCCTTGGTTAGTCGCCTAAAGCACTTGTGTTACGAACATCAGACAACATAGGAATTACAAATTAAATACAAATTTTAACACCCAGACATAGGACAAATACAACTATTTATCATAGTTATGTTTATCCGGAGATCGAAATCACGACCCTTGATGCACAAGATAGAGATAAAACAGAATGCGCTAACCCGTCAAAAACTAAAGCGCCTATACAAGTGCTATATGCAATAATGTCGTTCACAAACGCGAGCTATAGTGATTGTGCATGGTCACAGGCGACCAGGTCGCGCTCATGGTCGACTGCGGCCACAAACAATTATCACGACTGCTGCCGGCCCACTGGGCATCCGAGCCGTGTTTCTCTGATTGGTTATTAATAGACTATTGGATGACCTTATAATGCCTTCATCAAAGGTGTCGTCGGCTTAATTAAGGTCTTCCATTATGAAATTGTTCAATGGAGTTTTTTTTATTGGATTGCGACTTGTGTCTTTAGTTAAGTCGGTTTGCAAGTTGGGTACACTTTGAAAATGTTTAGGGATCTGTTTAATCCTGATTTTAAAATACTAGCAGCACTCAGTGGTTTCACTCGAGTCAGTTTTTTACCTGAAAAGGGGGGTAATAATATAACCTATGTTATCTACTATTTATTTACTGATAATGTTGTTTTCTATTATAGAAAGAGTTTTTAAAATCGGACCAGTATTTTTTAAGTTTATTTGTTACAATCGTACAAATATATTAATATGTATCATCATATCGGCCGATGTCCACTGTTGGACAAATATCTCCGTAAAATAGGGGGAATTTCGCGATATTAACGTTTCCGACCTATTCCTAACGTTCAATTGACTAGTTTGTTAACAAAACAAAACTTTAGCTCTCAAACTTGACAAAATAACATATTCAATTAAATTCAAACAGTCAAATTTACTCGTCTACAAGCAGTAACAGGGCAGCCATCTTGTAAATGGACTCCAATGTCATTTATCAACCAAATTCAAGCCTAGGAACAAGATTAACCGGGTTCTGAACCGCCTCCATTGGGGTTAAACGGTGGACCCCGGCCGGTACATCGTAACAACGTTATGAGTGACTAATACCGCGCTGTGATTTCATTACTGCATGCGTATGATTACTTCTGCAGAGTAACACATTAATGCAATAAACAACGAGTAATGGATATAATTGTGATTAATTGAACCGTGATTTGAGTGACTAGAGGAAGCGGTGGGTGTGTTTCCTGGAAGAAATAAGTTTCGTAGCGGTATGCTACATAGATAAATATAGTAACTTATGATTGTTGAAAATTTCAAACTAACCTCATTTATATATATTAGGTCGGACCCGGTAGCGTTTTTGGTAATGTATCTTATTTAGATCAGGTTTCCTAGGTTCGATCGCTACCCAGGTCGAACTATTATGTGACGACGGGCTTGATAGCGCAGATGTTAGTGATCCTGTCTTGGGCGCTAAGAGTTCGATCTCCACCCAGAGGAAATATTTATATCGGTGTTATTGATATGTTTCATATTTTTAATACCTCTGTTGTCCTGTACCTCTAACAAAAATGCATATATATATATATATTATTTGCTAGTCAGTTAGGCAACTTAAATTTTATATGAAATAAGATTTACAAAAGGTAGACCACATATAAATGTCGTCTGTACCTCACTCTCTCCTATATCTACCGCCAAATAGCAGTGTTCTGATTTGAAGAGTGAGAGAGGCATTGAAATTACTGGGTAAATGTTTGTATTTTTAGTTGCACATTGTATTTTCAGTTCAAGCGGACTGTATGCTTGTTTGCTGACTTCATAAAATGAAGATCGATTTCCCGCAAAATATAATGTGAAGAACACAATCGGACTTGAATAACGATCAATACAACCGATAGTACCTGAAGCATCGTGTTATATAATACATGTCTTTTATCTACGTACATTTTTAAAAAATTTAGACGTCCTGTCTTAACAATACTAACATTTTTTGAATTATTTATTATTTATATATTACTATGCCCAATATTATTATTTATCTATTTATTATGCGGTACAATACAAATTGAAATAAAAACTAACATATCTCTTAAGTTGGATGAAACAGTACATGGCAAGCAAAAACCAATTAAAATCGTTTTAATAGATCAAAAGTTTGTCCTGGACAAACTCCGTGACACGAAATCAATACATATAAATAAAACTGGAGTGTCTGTTTGTAATATTAAAATAACATATTAATATGTATATGATACATATAACAAAATAACATCTGTCTATCTGTTTAAGGTAGCTGATATAATAATGAGTAACGTAGGCTATATAAAGGTATGACTAATAAGGGTAGAGATTAGTCAAGAATGTGGCAAAAAGGGGGAAATAAATCAATAAAAAAGCATCTCATATATTGACCTGATTTCGTGATAAGTCACTTGAAGCTCTTGTGTTCACACATCAGACGGAAAGAGGAATCACAAATATATTATTTAAATACGTACAATTAATATCCAGACACAGAACAAACATAAATATCAATATATAAATATTCTAATATATAACATTCTCGTGTTAGTTACCATATTTCCCCGAAACGGTTTAACTGATAGATTTTATATGCATATTCTGTAGTTTTGAGAATAGGCTATCTATTTTTATACCATACACTATCGTTTTTAAACAAAATATGATATATTTTTTATAATGTAGCATTAAAATACGTACAACCCTAAATGTTCACACTTCTATCACCAACCCCTATTTATTAATAGTTGTTTTAGTAATTTAAAATTTTATATTGTTTATATAGCAGAACAACGTTTGCCGGGACAGTTAGTATAAACATAAAAACAAGATTCAGTACAAATATACAGGCATATGGCCGTGTGGTACCGGCAGAGTGGAATAGTATCTCCCGGAGGAGAGAGTAGAGGCAACTGAGGTACCAAAATCGACAAATGGCGGTATATTCATCTGAAGCAATGTAGCTCAAACGCATTAGGGCGGACATGAGCAGCAGCATTTCCATCAAGAAACTACGCTCTGCGATTGCCACCAAGCTTGCCTAGGACAGCCAGTCCTATGGCAGTGGACGTTTTAGGGCTGCAATAATGATAATACAGACATAGTCTAGATTTTGTACCGAGCCCAACAAGGCAAGTAACACCGCAATGCAGGTGACATGTACACCGCGGCACACACCTAGGCTACGCCCTCCGTAGTCTTGCTGTAAGGAGGGCGTTGGGAGGGCGTTTGGGCGAGGGAGTTGCTTATTTGTATCAAATACTAAATAACCTACGTTTATGTAAGCATTATATACACACTCTTAAGGTAACACAAAATAATAACAGCAACACTAAAATGATCTTTCATTCATGAGGTAGATCTCTCACCTATTTCTTCTCACTCTCATCTATTTCTACCGCCAAGCAACAGAGTTCACATTTATTTAAAGGTTTAATGAGGCTGTGAAATTACTGGATAATGTGACATAATATCTACAAAAAAGATGTTTTAAAGTCTAACAAAATTTTGTGTTGAGAAAGGCCTCGAGTGTCACGTGGTCTTTTAGGCAAAAATTTAACTAGAAAACAAATTCTTAATATGATTATCATAAAATATCACTTAAAATACAAGAAGATTTTTATAATCTTAAGTCACTACAGATTCGAAAGACACGAGCGGCAATAACTAAATAGTGTTTCTAGATGCGAAATAAAAATGAAGCGAAAGCTCTCAAGCGTCCTTCAGGCGACAATCCCGTAAGCCCCGCGCGACTCCGTAATCCCGGGCAGGTTCCCGGGAGCATAATCCACGGCACGGAAATCGTTTTTAAATATTCCCTGCACATTCTGAGATAAGATTTTTCTCTGCTAATGGCGAGGCGAGTGGGTTTAAAATATTCATTTCTTCTGTATTATTCTTGTTAAATAATAGCTTCGTCTGCCTCAGATCGTATGTGATTGACTTATCTATTTACTTTAAAATATCACACGTCAGCTAAACCTATCATAATATACATTCATACAACGCAACATCTCGTATATTGACCTGTCTCCAAGATGAGTCGCTACAAGCACTTGTATTACGGATCAGACAACAGAGGAATCTATACAAATAAATAAAATTAGATTGTCTGTTTGTAATATTAAAATAACCGCCTTCTATGATTGTCTGTTGTCTGTGAATTAAAAAAAACCAAACATTTAAAAGAAACCTGTCATAAAAGCACTAGTTATTTTTAATAACATTACAACATTTAATAATATTGGCATCGTCACATCAGCCACTGACAGTCCACCGCTAGACATAGGCCTCCCCAAGAAAGGGGGAATTTGGCCGCGCTGGGCAAGCGTGTTGAAAATCGCAGACGCGACGAGAATGCTGCTGCTCATCCTCGCCCTGTTTGAGCTGCACTGTTTTGGATGGATATACTGCTATATATCGGTTTTGATACTTTAGTCGCCTCTAACGACACCTGATACAGAGGGAGGTACTATTCTACTCTGCCGGTACCTTGTATTGACAATTTGACATAGTCATATTAAATGTATCTTGGCCGTTGTAATGTGTTGTAAATTAAAGTTCAAATGTGTGTACCGGTCGTAAAATCTACTACGGCCCCGGCGTCGGATAGCCGGCGACCGGCGCCGGTGGCCGTATCTAGGTTACGGCTTTCATGTAGTTTATGACGAGATTGTTAAATGTCTTGCGATAAGTTGTCAAATCATAATTTCCGAGGTCCAGTTTACGACTCGGGAGAGTTTAAAGGACAAGATTGAGTACACAAGTCCATTTTAGTGCTGACATTTTATTTCAAATTATCAAGTACAAATGAAGGACACAACAAACACTTTGCGAGTAAACAAAAAGTACAAGATGCTGTTAAGTATTTTGTTAGAAATAGTTTAATAATAAATTAACACAGCATTTCAAGCTCTCTCTGAGATAAATAGAAACATTGAAACCGAAATCATTGTCCTGAGGAATAGATCTGGCTTTTTATTTTTCTCTAAGGAATCGGCACACTTTGCAGAATTAAAATATAAGGGCTGGAAGCTGTATAAGAAAAAATTACAAATGATTATAAAACAGTGGTGGGGTACCTGCAGTGTAAAATAGTAACTCCCCTAAATCAGGTGTCGTAGGAGGCAACTGAGGTACCGGAACCGACCGATGACGGTATATCCATTCGAAACAGTGTAGCACAAATGCACATGGCGAGTATGGGCAGCAGCATCCCCGTCGCAACACGCTTCCCCAGCACGACTTTGCAAATCCCCCTTTTCGGAGAGGCCTATATCCAGTAGTGGACTTACAATAGATGGTGTGATGATGATAATGAAAACAAAACTCCCCTATTCTTTTAAGAATTCAGCAGCAGTTCTCGTTATAGCAAAGATAGATCGCGAAAAATCGTTGGGTACAGCACTACATAATATCACTTAAAACCATTTAAACTCCATTTGGCAGTTCATTATGCAAATTAATCGCTAGGTCAGATCGATCAGGGCCAGCTGGGGTCACCACCCTGAGTGGACAGTAAAGGCTCTCATTATCAACAATAAATTTATTTAATGACTCATTACGCTGTTGATATACAAAACAGATTAATATTCAGATTAAAAAGCAGTTTTGTTATTTATGTGCCAACACTTATCATCATCATATCGTTGGACATCCACTGTTGGATAGGACTCCCAAGAAAAGGGGAACCGCAGACCGTAGCTTCACGACGTGGATACTGCTGCCCTTCCCCACCCTGTGCATTTGAGCCATGCAGTTTCGGATGAATATAACATCTGTCTGCTCCGGCACCTCGATCGCCTTTTACGATACCTGGTACATTAAGAGGTACTACTATTCTACGCTGCCGGTACCCCACGGCAAAGTCACATTACCCAGTAGTTTCACAACCTCGTGCACTTTAATCTAGAAGACAACAACGTAAACACTTGAAAGACATGTAAGAAATCTTAGACCTTTCTAAAAGTTTGCCACACGTGAGACCTTATTATCCAAATAACTGAAGTTAAATTGTTCATAATATATTTTTCTATTTTTATTGCCATAAATCGGACCAGTTTTCTTATTTATCTGACAGATAATTTAAGAAGATTACTGTCGGATTTCTTTTAGACTCAGCGAACACTCAACGCTGCACTGTTGGCGGGAGGACGGATTAACTCGATCCGGATAAACGTGAAAAACAAATTGGCTAGTAGTTGACACTCTGAAATTCCCTAGATAAATGAATAACAAGTATTCTGATTAAATAAGATACAATTATGTTACATGACGTCAAATAAACATTAATAGAAACTTGGAATTGTTACCTGCAGTAATCTACTCCAGAAATAAATCCGGAAGACTGATCATCAGCTGTTTTTTTTATAAAAAGAGAATATAAATGTGATGAGAGTAGAACATCGGGATTGCGCTGGACGCAGACCGCATACAACCGGTCTTATTGGATATCTTGAAAGGATTTTTAATAAAATTTACATGAGGTCTGCATTGGTCCCCCACTCTCACCTATTTCTACCGCCAAATAGCAGTGTTCGCATTGCTGTGGTAGGGCGAGAACAGTGAAAATATGGGTAAATGTGCCATTGTATCTTTAGTTTACAAGGTTAGCGGCTAGTGATCGTTTGTCACCTGGTGACGTTTATCATCAAAATATTTCACACATATTGTACACAATATATACGTTAAACTTAGGAATATAGGTAACTATGAATCTGTCTTGTTTTAAATATGGCTGGATCGAGTGAACAGCAAGCAGCCGCCGCCCGCCGCCGACACTGGAGCCCTAACTCGTTTACACCCGTTAAGGTAACCGCGTTAGCCTCCAACACTGCGGGTGTCGAGTAGGGAAAGGTTAACGATTTTATCTCGTCCTTTGAAAGCGGCGAGCTACCGATCCGCGGCCGACATTACGAGTATAACTTTACGTAACCTTTCCTCGATTAATCGGTAAACTTGCAGGCTTCAAGAATACGATAACAAATATAACTAATAACAGTACTAAATAAATTCTTAAAACATCTTATGAGATTCGGTCTGAATCTCATAAGATGTTATATGATCTCATGAAATTCAGAGATTATTGACCTGATTCCATGATAACTCGCCTTAAACATTTGTGTTTCGGACATCAGACAACAGAGAATTGACAAATATTCTACTTAAAATCCATATATTTATATAAATATCATCATATAAATATTTGTCCTGGGTTAGGATCAAACCTACGACCTTTGACGTGCAAAACAGGATCTCTACCATGTGCGCCATCGGGCCCGTCGAATATTATTAAGGCTTTCAATTTCAAATAGAATGTTAAAGTAAATACTTGCCGTGAGGTACTGGCAGAGTAGAATAGCACCTAACTCCGTACCAGGTGTTGTAAGAGGTGAGAATGTAGCAGAACTGACAGATGGCGATATATCCATCCGAGACTGTAACATTCCCGTCGCTAGGCTACGCTCTGCAATTACAACCACGCGGCAATTACGAGCAAAATCCCCCTTTCCTGGGGAAGCCTGTGTGCAACATTGGAGGTTCTACAGCTGCTATGATTTGTTATAAGTATTGTATACGTTACAAAGGCAAAGCAAGCCAAGGCATATAAATAACGACTATAAAATTCCTAGGTATAGACGATTTAAAATCTGGGTATTTTTAGAGTCATCTATTGGCCAATGGATATTTCTTGTTTATCCGAATCGAGTTAATCCATCCTACAGCCAACGGTGCAGCGTTGAGTGTTGGCTGAGTCTAGAATAAACCCGACGATAATCTTCTGCAATTATCTAACAGATAAAGGAGAAAACTGGTCACATTTATAGCATTAAAAATAGAATAATGTTTTCCAATTTTAGTTCAGTTGTAACTAGGTACATTTCAAACAGAAATTAAAAGTTATATTGTCACTATAAGCAAGCTTTTAGAAAGGTCCCCGTGCTGTCTCCCAGTTTGATGCGAGCGAGACATTGAAATTGTTAGGCACTGTCTTGTCATGAATACCGGCAGAGAAAAATAGTACCTTCCCTGTACCAGGTATCATAATTGGCAACTGAGGTACCGAAACCGATCGGTGGCGGTATAACTCGAAACAGCGCAGCTCAAATGCAACAGGGCGGGGATGGTCGGCAGTATTCTTGTTCCTACATCTAATTGTGGACTTTCTAATGCTGCTCTTTCTACAATGATGAATGTGGCATTCTATCCTCACCAGTTTGGTAACTATCACATAGACCGTATGCCTGGATAGCTTTTATTTAATTATTAACATAATAAAACCAATTTTCAAAAGCTTTCAAACGTCTCGTACTAACGTTTCGGTTACCTCACGGCATTGGTTCTTAAGAATGACAGATGTAATGTCAAAATGTATGACGTATACAAAGAGTTCCAAATTTAAATTTTGAATATTCCAATTCCCATCCAGGAAGAACGTAAAAATAAGATGTGCAGCGTTTAGAAAAAGTTAAAAAGTGGCTTCAATATAAACTTGGTGACACAACAGATGTTGTACTTTCTTAATTGTACACCGTGAATATCTTATTCCTGAAAAATATATTGCGACTATAAATTAAGATAAGAAACAAATACAAAAATAGATTCCGTAGATTACAAGTGTCGCGAGGTACCGGCAAAGCAGAATAGAACGTCCCTCTATACCAGTTGTCTCAAGAGGCGACTACGGTACCAGAACCGACAGATTACGATAAATCCATCCAAGATAGTGTAGCTCAAATGCACAGGATAGGAATAGGCAACAGCATCCTCATCGCGTATCTCTCTACGATTGCCCACATGCTTGGCCAGCGCGGCAATTATAGGCAAAATTCCCCCTTTCTTGCGGAGGCTTTGATCAGCAGTTCAAATGGCTGTAATGATGATGATGATGAGATTCGAAGCTCATCCAACACGTAGTTTTTAAAAATAAAGTTAGTGAACGCATTCATGTAAGAAAATATTAGTAATTTAAATAATTACTTAAGCTAATGACGTCACAAATCAGTATTTTACACCACACTCGTATAGCGCGATAAAGCGATCAGCTTCAACCCCTTTTTTTTCTTTAGAGATCGCTTTTAGCACCAACCCGCTGTCGGCGCAGATTTCGCCGAGTGGTCGAAATACGCCGGTTATTGTGTTAGCTCAAGATATAATTTGATCAGTGTTTCTAATGCTCGTATACCAAGTCATGAAAGGTTTGTGAAGTGAATAAGCGGTCTGTTATGGGGAATGCAATGTTCAGTTTTTTTGCGCAATCGAAACACGAATAAGATTCTGGAACCGCACCAGCAAAAGACAAGGGTGATGAGAGTATCAAGTCAGAATCGCGCTTGTCGCAGGCCACATACAACCGGTCCGGAAAAATCTTACAAAGGCTTCTGTCCAGCAGTGGACATCCGAAGGCTGATATAATTATTAGTAAATTTACATAAGGTCTGCATTGGTATCTCACTCTCACCTATTTCTACCGCCAAAAAACAGTGTCCGCATCGGTGTTCCGGTTTGAAGGGTAAGAAAGTCAGTGTAATAATCACTAGATAATGTGACATAATATTTTCAAGTCACAAGGTCGGCAACACGCTAATGATATCCTTGTGATATCACGAGCGTCTATAGGCTGTTGTTACGCTTACTATTACGCGAACTGTATGCTTGTCTGTCGACCTGGTTCACTAAAAAACAAAAATTTTATACATGATTTTAATTTTCAAATTTAGTTAATAAATGTCACTGTACCAAGATATTAAACATAAATGTTATTGAACAAAGTACATATTTTAAGTTCAGCTCCCGTCCGCCGCTCACTAACCATATATGTGTGAAAGTTGTGTTAAGGCTGCACTCATGAAAAGGTTTCCTAATAATGGCTTTAGCACCTCGTAAGCAGCGGTGCAGCCATTAACCGGGCAAAGCCAGCTCTCCCCCGGGATGAGAGACGGTCCAGGCAACTAATCCCGTATCCCGAGGTAATTTGCACAACAATGTGGGAACACTCGCGTAAAATAGCGGTATACAGTATTGAAACTAATGGAGAATGGCCGAGACATTACATTTATTAATACATATATTTTAATTATTGTAATTGTGACTCAGATTATTTCACAATTTAATTTCCAGCAAGTAAATTTTTTTATCTCTCTATTTTTGTAGGTATTTGTATAAACAAATTTATTTTTGTATATTATATATAAACGAATAAAAAGTATATTATATCTTTTGTTTCTGACGATTTATATTTAAAATAAACTCGACCGATTTTAAAAACTCTTCGACCATAAGAAAATTACATATTCACATAGCTATATATATTCCGTTATATAGTTGCCGTGAAATACCGGCAGAGTCCCGCTGCGCCTGGTGTCGTAAGAGGCAACTGAGGTACCAGAACCGACAGATGGCGGTATATCCATCCGGAAAAGTGCAGCTCAAATGCACCGGGTAGGAATGGGCAGCAGCATCCTTATCGCAAAAGCTGCGTTCTGCGATTGCCAACACGCTTGTTTAGATTCGAGACGGTGTATTCGTTTATTACGTTATGATTAAACCGATATAGTTGAAATTAGACATGTGAAAATCTCGGGCCCCAGGGAGGGACATGTGCTGCTTCCCGCTTTTATGCTACTTCCATCCAAACAAGTTCCCTGAGGAGCGGAAGGCAAGTTTAGTAACAAATATATTTGTCTGAATTTATCTCGGACACTATTCATCAGATATTAAAAATTATTTCTGCGACGCATTAAAAATAGCAAAGCCTAATTACAAAAGACAACAGAGCCTCCGCTAGAGAAAAATTTACTTGCTTAATTACCGCGCTGGGCAGTCATTTACAAACGACGAGTGTAGCTTCGCGATGGGAATACTATTGTCCATCCCCGCCCTGTTCTATTTAAGTTACGAGGTTTTGGGTGGGTATACCGTCACCGGTCGGTTCCGGTACCTCAGTCGCCTATTATGATACCAGGATTTTCTCTGCCGATTTCGGGCCGGTAGCGAGACATTGCCTTTTTAATTTCATTATTTGGCACAGTTCAAACACATGTGAGCATTGCTCTTTTGCTTACGGCACCTGGAACAGAGGGAGGTACTATTCCACTCTGACAGTACGACATAACATAATGATAAAAAAATAATTTATTTTAATTTTCCTTTTAAACGATAACAACAGCATGTTAAATGGATAGATTTTAGAAGCGGTAGAAATCATACAAAGATCGGTTGCGTTGGTACCTAACTTTCTAAACAGCAGAGGCAGGGATATTACCGGGTAATGTGACATAATATTTTCCGAGTCACAAAGCTGGCAATGCGCTAATGATTATCCTTATAATACGAGTGTGTCTAGGCTGCGGTTACGCGGATGAATAAAAATAAAATTTTATTTCACTTCCGCCATAAGCATCATCAACATCAACATCATACCCCCCATTAGAAGTCCACTGATGGACAGAAGCCTCTCCAAGAAGGTGTTTTACCCATAATTGCAGACAGAGCGCATCAATCGCGACAAGGATGCTGCTGCCCATACCCACCCTGTGCACTTGAGCTGCATTGTTCCGGATGGTTATACCGCCATCTTTCAGTTATGGTACCTTAGTCGCCTCTAACTACACTTCGTGCAGTGGGAGATACTATTCTATTCTGCCGATACCTCACGATATATACTAAATTGAAGTCGTGAAAAACCTAGCCTAGATTCTAAGTGATGGATAATTTGTGTCTATATCGGGTTTGTTATCGATTCCGGTCCCGCTTTTAGCTGAATTACTTGAAAGGTCAGCTGTAACCGGCAGTCAGTCGCTACATCGGACACGCGAGGATGCTGATTTAACGAAAGTCAAAAAAAGTTTTGTTTGTCACAATCATTTTCATTATTGACAAGTTGATTAGTGAAATTACTGGGTCATTAACATCATTAAGAGTTATGCCCTATAATTGCCACGCTGAGCAGGCATGATGGCAATCGCAGGGCTCGACTTTGCGACGCGACAGACTTTGCGAAATTAAAATAAATTACTGGGTAATGCGACATAATTTATTCAAGTCACTAAGTCGCAACGCGTTAGTAATTTCCTTGTGATTTCTTTTGTTTATTAGACCAGGTCGACATACAAGCATAAGTGCGCGTGATAGTAAGCGTCACTACAGCCTATAGCAATTGTAATATCATAAGGATATCACTAACGCGTTGCCGACCTTACGACTTGACGATATTATGCCACATCACCCAGTGAATTCACTGCCTCTCTCATACTCCAGACCGGAACACAGCAATACGAACGTGATCCAGTGTCGACAATTTGCATAAACTTACTATTCTTTAAAAGAGCCGCTTTTTTGTAGGGTCCTGTAAGTAGATTCACTCAGGTTTAATTTTAGACAAGTACTGGAGTCATCCTTAAGCACCTCTTGTCAGAGATGACTCTTATGCTGAAACGACAATGGAGGCTATATAAACTCTATTTCATTTCTTTTCTTACAAAACGATTCTTGGAACCTGTTCTAATAATAATACCAGCCATTGAAAGTCCACTGCTGGACATATGCCTCCCCAAAATAGGGGGAATGTCGCCAAAAATTGCCGCGCTGGGTAAACGTGTCGGCAGTCGCAGGGCGCAGCTTTCGCGACGGGAATGCTGCTGCCCATCCCCGCCCCGTGCATTTACGCTGTAGTGTTTTGGATGGATATACCGCCATCTGTCAGTTCTGGTACTTTAGTCGCCCCTTACGACAGCTGGTACAGGAGGTATTATTCTACTCTGCCGGTACCTCATGACAGTTGGAACTTGTTACTTCTTTGTTGGAGGTAACTGTTCCGTAATCTTATCTACTTCTAAATATACATATGCGTAAATACATTATCCTTGAGCATATGAACGCAGTTGCTGAAAGCCGGCGAATCCTTTCCTTGGGAGGCATCGATTATCCTCAAATGAGCTACGCAACGGTGCGTGCGTCTTATCTGATTATTCCGTCTTGCGAACCGCCTTTGAAGGTTTACTGTGGCGGAGTTGAGAAGGATATTTTAAATACTAAATAGGCGACGGTAATTCGTCAGCTTCGCAAGGATAACATTATTATTTACATATAATACCGACGGAACCAATGGCGCAGATGGATGAACAAATATTTATATGAAGATATTTTTGTTTGTTCTGTTTTTGGGTGTTAAATATATATTTAAGTAGTAAAAGAATTCTTCCCTTGGGATCAAAAGTAGCTTTTATCCTGTCGCAGGGTCATTTCAAGCCATGCAAAATTTCATCGAAATCTGTTCAAAGATTTTAACTAGCTATGAATGCGTAAAAATCGTACACACTTTCTTATATAAATATATTGTCTTCATTCTTCTTGTAGTTGAAGGTCTTATTTTAGTATTATTTTGTTAGTTATTATTTTATTATTATATTAGTTAAAGACAGCTTATATGTCTCATTATTTTCACGTAGAACCCTAATTCTTTTTTTATAAACAGAATTTCTCGCTTTTCTTTATATACGAAATGCACAATACATCATTTTTATTTATACATAATGGCCCGATGGTGCAGTTGGTTGGTTCCATTTCCACCCAGGACAATTATTTAAATTATAATATTTGTGTTTGTGCTGTATCTGAGTGTTTAATGTATGTATTTAAGCAGTATATTTGCGACTTCTTTGTAGCCTGGCGTCCGTAACACAAGTGCTTTTACCGGTTAACCGCAAAGTCAGGTCAATGTATTAGATGTTGTGTGAATTTATATTATATAAAAGAAATGTAAATGCTCGAAACGTTTTTAAACGATCGAATCAAATAATACTCGCCAGAACAAAACACGGTCGCCGAACATAAAACAAAAACGAATCGAACGGTTGTTACATCAGATAGTCGAGTAGAGGCGAGCAAATATTGTGATTCCATTACCACCACGGGTCCGATAGGAACTGCAATCTCAGCTCAGTTCGCAGCGGCACATGGAAGCTGAATACTGGAGACAGACCGCTCGCTGCACTTTATTGCGCGGTTGTAAAACTGCGTCGTATACAAAATGAGTCGTCCCGCAAACATTTTCAGATAGAAACTTTGCTCTTTGAATACCTAATTTATGCAAAGCTTTGCCCGACCATAAAGAAATACGAATGCGCTCGTGTAGTGCTTCATTTATTGCAAAATGCTTTAGAACATTCGTGTAGGATAGATATTAACAGGCATATAAAATATATAGTAAACATATTTAAAAAAACAACAATATCTTAAAGAGTTTGCACGTATTGACCGACATATACAGACAGACCTGTTGGCGCAGATGGTAGTGATCCTACCGTGGGTTTGATCCCCAGGACAAATATTTACATCATCAATATACAAGCCATTAAAAGTCTACTGCTGGACACAGGCCTCTCCAAGAAAGGAGGTTTATTGCCCATAATTGCCGCGCTGGGCAAGCTTGCAAGATGCAGCTGCCCATACCCACCCTGTGCATTTGAGCGGCACTGTTTCGGATGGATATACCGCTATCTGTCGGTTCTAGTACCTTAGTCGCCTCTTACGACACCTGGCGCAGCGGGTACTGTTACTATTCTACTCTGTACCTCACAACAAATATTTGTGTTTGTAATATGATGATATTGCATATCACGAAAACACAACGCCATTACATTTAACATCCAGACACAGGACAAACATAAATGTTAAAACCTGCGCGGGTTTTCAACCCACGACCCTTGGCACAGAATACAGGGTTACTACCGGATGCGGGGGCATTACCATACCACCATATCATCGGGCAGATAATGAATACCGAATCTAAGTAACGAACAACGAGAGTGATGCCGCGAGTAAATACAAGTTTGGCACATATTTGGCAAAATCGTCGTTTCTAGTCCGAGCGCGAGTATTCCAATACTTCGCACATAAATCAACACACCACCCTTACGAATGGGGTAGTTTGATATACGACTTTGTCATGCCTGTTATTGGAACATTTATACCACTGGCTGACCCGGACGTCCTATCTGAACTATATTTGTAACCTGTTTTCACTCGAGGTAGAACTTACACAAACGTTGTCTGAATTGGTACCTCACTCTCACCTACCGCTGAATAGCAGTGTTCGTATTTCTGTGTCAAGGTTTTAAAGGTCCACCAGGCTAGTGATCCTGTGCCGTGTGACCTTGTGCGCCAAGTATCCTGAGACCAATCCCCACCCAGGGCAAACATTTATATGATGGCTAGCAGTGACTCGCTGTTTCGCTCGTGTTAAATTCAAACTTCAATACTAACATTGCACCCCTTTTTTTACCCCTTGAATTTTTAAAAACCCTTTGCAAATGCTCCACTACGTTATAAAAGAAACCCCTGTGCAAATTTCAAGGTTCAAACCTTACAGTTCAAGCTCTGCGTTGACATGACAGTTAGTCAGTTTCTCTTTAAATATATAATATATAACATTTATTTTTGTTCTGTATCTAGATGTTAAAAATATGTATTTAATACATATTAATGTATGTGTATATTTATATATGAATGTTTATATGAATGTTTGTTTGTTATATTAAAACACCTCAAACTTCCACCAGCTTCAACATTATCTCTATCTAAAGGTTGCCTGAAAGAGAATGATGCATTTAGCGATAAGGCCGCCTCGTGTACCTACTATTCCATATTTTGAGATGATCTTGTGTTGTTTTTATTGGTGTACAATAAAGAGTAGGTACATTATTATTATTTTGGATTTCATTTTCTCAGAACACTGAGGGTGTTTCGATATATAATTAAACTTCGCGGGCTTAGGTCATGTGAACTTCAGGATTATGATAATATTATTATTATTTAAGTAATATATTTGCGATTCCTCTGTTGTCTGATGTCTGTAGCACAAGAGCTTTCAGCGACTTATCACGGAGTCAGGTCAACGTATGAAACCTTGTGAGAATTTATTATTATTTTAGTATGCGTTGAATGTCCACCAGGAGTTCAGAACTTGGACAGATGATCTGAATATAACTGCTCACGTATTTCTAATACAATTCAATATATTCAATAACTTATTTTCACCACTCAACCCTATTTTAGGACTGTAAGTTTATTTTAAATAATAAACTTGCAGCCCTTAACATTTATGGCCCTTGAAGTAGACCCGTCTTTTTTCCCCAAATCAAAAATATTACCGTTGCAAAAGTTCGTTAAGACCTCTAATATCAGATCTACTGTTACCTAATGAAGCAATAAATAAAACTCCGTCAACTTTCCTTATAAAAGGGAACGCTTGCGAAAAACTTCGATTGGAAATCGACAAGGGTCCCGGTGGAAAATCCACGACAGACCTCCGTTCGTTGCGGGGCCCACGATGCCACTTTTTAGCTTATATCGCAGAACTGCGGGATCCAATAAAAGAAAATAAAACGGTCCGCTTTTAATAGTTTTTTGCGGAACATGGCCGCGGGCAGGTATTGGTTATATTAGTTTCAGGTACTTTCAGCTTTCGGCTACGCCAGAATATTATTCAGCGTGTTTCTTGTCGTAATTAATGTTTACCTTGGATACGGAAAAAACCGCATATACTACACTTTCTTACAAATCTCGACTACATTAATACCTTACTATCGCCTAACAACAGTGTTTATCTGCTGTTTTCCCGTTTGTAAGGTGAGATATGCGGTGAAATTACTGGGTAACACGATTTAATATCTACAAATCACAAGGTTGGCAATGCGCTAGATATATCCTTGTGATGGTACGAGCGTATAGGCTGCGGTGACGTTGTTGTCACACGGATTGTATGGTTGCTTGTCTGACTTAGTCATATATACATAACTAATTGCAATTATTTTAAAATAGCTTTTGTTTAATGTGTCATATAATACATTTCAAGGCCCAGTATATGAATACTGGTGTTCGTTAATTTATTTACATGTTACATAGTAATTTATTTCTATTGAAACCATTTTTAATAGCGGACTTCTAAGAACACAGTCTCAGATTCCTTTTTCCATCGATATCATAAAGTTTGTAAAGACACACTATTTCCTATCCTAAGATAAGTTACTCGTTTATACAAAAACTATTAAAAGCATTTTTACAAAATTACAATTCTTCAATTTAACACAAGAAACAACATCTTTCGTAAATCTTGAAAACGGTCGCGCACAAAAGTAAATGTAAAGGTCGCAAGGTAAACAAAACGTCAAAGAAAACATGTAAAAAGTTATATTAACCGCGTTTAAGTTATAAGGGTACTTTTATTATAACACCCCCTGTGTTACAATATCAAACGACACGTGTTTTATTATTTCTCGGTAGCATAATTGGTAATGCAATATCCCGGAAAAGAAAAGGTGCGCGCTCAAGTACCGCCCGTTTCTAAAATTGTGCCCAGACGAAGCCGCGGGCTGTCTCTAGTATACGATACGTCTTTTCTTGTTTCTCGGTAGCATAATTGGTATTGCAATTTCCCGGAAAAGAAAGGGTGCGCGCTCTAGTCCCAAAATAAACAGGTCAATTAACGTACACAAGGCAAGAAATGAGAATAAAAATAAAGGGAACACTTCAATATCAACTAGCTAGGAGTAATTTGCAGAGGAATGTGTACATAAAAATGTAAATAGCAAATGTTTACCCCTTTTAAAAGAAATTGCACGAACGAGTGAACGTGACGATTGACATAGTTCAAGTTGATGTGAAGAATACATAATTACATAAAGTTATTTCTTTTGTGTTACGGATATCAGACAACAGAGGCATCACAAGTTTAATACATATAAATAACACCCAGAAACAGAACAAATACATATATTCATCAAATAAATATTTGCTCTGGGTGGGGATCAAACTCAAGACCTTTGGCGCACAAGATAGGGTCACTACCATCTGCACCGTCGAGTCAATGTTACAATTATACACGCTCGTTAAAAAATGTTAAAATCATACATCGATTTACTCAAATGAAGTAAATATGAATTCTCTATGGAATGTCAAAAAAATCAAAAAACAGTTTTTACAAAATTATGAATGGATTATGGTCGAACTTCGACCTTCGGATCCTGGTTCCATTGTTTGAAGAAAGACAAGATATATAAATATTCGAAAATAGAATCCATAATTGATCTATCATTAGTTTTTTTTAACATATGACCCATATGAGATTTATAAATTAAAATAGCGATTGAATATGTCATAGTGTCCACATGTATAGTCTTTTTTTATTAGACCAGGTCAACAAACAAGCATACAGTCCGCATGTTAGTAAGTTTCACTGCAGCCTATAGCGCTCGTAATATCACAACTAATGCGTTGTTAACCTCATGACTTGAGGATACTATGCCCACATTACCCAGTAAATTCCCTGCCTCCCTCACCCTTCAGACCGGAACACAGCAATAAACAATGCTATTTGGCGGTAGAAATAGGCAAGAGTGAGGTACCAATGCATTCGACCTTTTGCATGAGGGTAGACCTTGTGCTAAAGGTCATGTTGTTATATGGAATCTAATAACAAATATAGTACATATGTTGTCCCCGATCCCCATTTGATACAATGTCTGCTCTCTCCCTAGACCTAAAATAAAACCCGCCCGCCCTAAAAGGTTTCCTATCTCGTAATAGATGCCTGTTATTACAGAGGATAGTTTATTGAGTCAATAAATTTGGTACCGCTCGCAGAATCGGATTCCGTACTAGAACTGTATTGTTTTCTGTCTTGTCTCACACGAACGGATCGCAGTTATCCATCTTTTTCACAACTAAAATATATCAAGAAATTGTGAATTCAAAAAGATTATACTCGTTAAGATATTGCTACAATCCCTCAGTAATCATTATCATCGTCATCATACCAGTCATTGCATGTTCAATGCTGAACATAAGCCTTCCCAAGAAAGGAGGACCCATAATTACCGCGCTAGGCAAGCGTGCTGGCAATCGCAGAGCGCAGCTCTGGCGACGTGGATGCAGCCTGCCTTCCCCGCCTTATGCATTTGAGTTGCACTGTTTCGGATGGTATACCGCCATCTCTTGGTTCTGGTACCTTAGTCGACTCTTACGACAACTGGTGCAGTGGGAGGTACTATTCTACTCTGCCGGTAACTCACGGCCTTAAGTAATAGATTGATTAAAATAACAGATGCCAATTTAGTAGCGTCGCACGTGTTATATAGTTATTTATAATAGCATTGGCCCTGAGGTACCGTCAGAGTAGAATAGTACCTCCCCTGCAACAGTTGTCTTATGACACCTAGTAAAGAGAGAGGACCTCTTTACTAAGTGTCGTAAGAGGCCACTGAGGTACCGGAACCGAAAGATGTCCGTATATCAATCCGAAGTAGTGTAGCTCAAATGCATATGGCAGAGACGGGTAGCAGCATCTCTGTCAAGAAAGATGCGTACTGCGATTACCAATACGCTTGCCCAGCGCGACAATTATTAGGAAATAAAAAAGGGGAGGTACTATTCTACTCTGCACTACTCTCACGGCCTAACCTAACTTTTGTTAACAAATACGCCAATAGGTCATTTAAATCAAGTTATTTTTATAGGAGTATAAGTTGTCTGTTTTTTTATCAGCACAATTATTAGCACGTCCGAATCGTGCTAGATCGGACAGCTCCACAATAAACAGGTGGCGGATCGTTAAGCTTTCAATTTGTATCGTATTTGTATCGTGACGGAGTCCATTCATGACACCTCATTCATTCAGTAGCTCATTATATATTTACAAACCAACATTGTGATCGCAGGAATCGGCTGTTACAACTTCTGTTTCAAACAAACTGAAGGGGTTGTTAAGGGGTGAATAATCACTTGATCAACTCACATATGAAACCAAAAATTCTAACTTATCTTAACCTATAACAAATCTATACACATTTAGTAAAATCAAGAGTACAGCTGCAAATTTAAGTTTGTTAACTTTAACTTTTGTGTCAGTTGTTTATCTATTCCGAATATTTGGATATTTTTCTTAAGGTGATAAGATCTACTAATATTTTTAGCAATAATTAAAACTCTAAATACAAATTAAAAAAAAGAAAAGATTTGTATTTTCGTTTGAAACCATTCACCATCATCATTATACCAGCCATTGGAAGTCCACTGCTGGACATAGACCTCCCCAAAAAAGGGGGAACTTTCCCCGTAATTGCTGCGCTTGGTAAACGTGTTCGCAAACGCAGAGCGCAGCTATTTCAACGCGGCTGCTGCTGCCTATCCCCACCCCATGCATTTGAGCTTCACTGTCTCGGATGGATATACCGCCATCTGTCGGTTTTGGTACCTCAGTCGCCTCTTACGACACCTGGGATATTACTATTCTACTTTGCCAGTACCTCACGGCTGGTTAATTTCTGATATTATTTATTATTATTGTTACATATTTTTCTATAAAAGACTAAATTTTCTGGAGTAACATTCTTGTAAACTATATTTTATTTAAACAATATTAAGATCCTTAACTAAATGGAAATATGTACATATGTAAATCTGTTTGTAAAATGATCTTTATAAAAAAAAAGTATAGTTTTCTTATGACTTAAAAACGCGACATGTTAAACATCTGAATTTATTGTTCAAACCGCAAATTGGTCAGATGCCCTGATATACCGTATTGATATACCTATACGGTTGATAATACATCGGACCAACATCTTTATATAGCAGTCGTCACGCGCAATTGTCTCGACACAACAGACAAATTACTTCAAATACATCAGAATACGACCTTGAGAAATAACCAGACAAGAGCGGAAACATCGTGCCGTTATCGGCGACACGTCGCACAAATCGCGGGCGGTATCGCCGCGACGTCACAGCACAGACGCACGTCGTTTGTCGCTTGTCTGTTAGTATACAGCTAAAACGTTTTTCGTGTTCCACCTCTAATTTGTTTGAGTGACATACCTCGTACGTTTTGTGGAGTCGGACATTGATTGTTTACCTGGAAAGAAACAAATAAGTAATAAATAACGTATTCCATAAAATATATAAATAAGAGTTGTGGGGTGCCGGCGGAATACAATAGTACCTCCTTCTGTACTATGAGTAGTAAGAGGCGACTTAGGTATCGGAGCCCACAGATGGCGGTACATCCGTTTGAAACAGCGCAGTTTAAACACTACAGCTGATATGATGATGATGATATCAACTGTTGAAACCAAAATTGTATGTACTTTACTCAATAAATATTATTCTATTCCTTCATCATTATCATCATCACATCAGCCGAATATCCACTGTTGGAATTAGACTTCCGAGGAATTTTCTGATTTGTGTCGGCCATCAATGGTTTTTGTCCTTAATATCCGCGCTGGGCAGGCGTGGTGATAGTCGCAGAGCTATCACGCAACAGTTTTACGATGAGGACGCTGCTGCTCATCTCCGTCCTATTATATTTGAGGTATACTGTCGGTTCTGGAACCTTAGTCATCTCATACGACACCTGGTACAGAGGGAGGTACTATTTCACAATGCTGGTACCCTGGCTTATGATTTTTTAAGGTATATAAATGAAGATTGCTTATTAGTATACGGCCTGTGACTTGAGTACGGAACTCAATGATTGCGGTATTCAAAAAGAAAGCTTGTAGAGAAGTACCAGTTCTATGATAAAGTAACGTGAAAGTAGTTTCATAATAACAAAATCTGCGACATGCTTGCCCAGCGCGGCAATTATGGGCAAAATTCCCCATTTTTGAGGAGGCCTATTTTCAGCAGTGATTCTAATGACTGGTATGATGATGACAAAGGGTCTTGTGAAAATTAAATGAACGAAAGCGTTTACGTAATATTAATTACTTTGCCAGATATCGAAGAATGCCGACAAACATTCCACCGGCATAACTCCAAAAATTGTTCCTAGGAGCTGAAGTAGTAATCCAGTAATCTCTAAGTCATATATCATTGAAATCAGTGCATCGATCACGTAAAATTCATACAAGTGGCAGTCTAGTTCACTTCTAAACTCACTAGAAAGAAACTTTAAAACAAACGAATGGATTTCCATTCAGAGTAAAAAATGGTAAAAAACACTATAAATATTAGTAGTAAAGATATCATAAAAAGGTATTACCCAAAGAAAGAATTACATACCCCGACCTCGTACTTCACGAGAGAAATAACATAAATTGCATAAGCCAACTCCACAGAATAGCTCCAACAAATCGTCGTCCCTCCGAGGGAAGGGATCAGTCGCACTTTACATACGAATGGGGGGCCGTTTACACTTCCTCAAAGGCCTGGAGTCACCCATGAAGAATCTGCGTATATATCATGCACAAAGAATTGCTTGTCGATAAATGTCAAGTGTTGTTCCTTTGAACACTTTTACACGTAGACATGAATTCTCAGTACTGTTATTTTTTAATTTCATCTTATCAGCCTTTGGAGTCCACCGTTTGACATACGCCTCCTCAAGAAATGGGGTATTTCCTAGTTGCAAAATTGTGTTTTGCGATTACCACCACGCCTGTCAAGGAAAGCAAAAATCCCCCTATCTTGGAAAAGCTTATATCCAATATTGGACTTTAAATGGCTGATATAATTATGATAACATTGAAACCAAAAATGTGTTAACTACTTTCAATAAATATCATTCGACTCTTTCGTCATTATCATCACCGCATCGTTAGCCGTAGAACAACCACTGCTAGACGTAGACTTGGGCTCAATCTTTTTTAATATTATATTTGTTCTACGTAAGGATGTTAAATATATGTATTTAAGTAGTATATTTTTGATTCCTTTATTGTCTGATGTCTGTAACAAATGCTATATGGAATCAGGTCAATGCATGAAATGTTATCGGAATTAAGGGTACCGGCATATTTGAATAGTATCTCCCCATGAACCAGTTGTCATAAAAGGCGACTGTGGCACCGGAATCGACAGATGGCGGTAACCAACTGAAATATAGCTTAAATTCAATGGAACGAAGATACATTCGTCGAGAAGTAATGTTATTTACGCTTGCTATCCCGCTTGTCCAGCGCGGCAATTATGAACAAATCCCCTCTTTTTTAGGGAGGCTTATGTTCAACAATACGACCTGCGGATGTTATGATGATGATGATGAGGTTGAATTATTTTACTTTAACCTGAATATATGAAAAGAAAACCTGACTGACTGACTGACTGACATATGAATACAGAGCCTTAATTATAAGAAACAAAATTTTGCGCAGGAGTTACTTTTACAATGTACTTTAACTAAAAAATTATTTTTGCAAATTCACCCCCTAAGGCGATAAAACGAGGGTGCAAAGTAAGAATGAAACTTTACCATCTTTGAAATTATTTGAAGGAAATTTTGTATGAAGGCTCTTCATTGAAAGTCACGAAACAAGTGTAAAATATTTTTTCAGTAATCATACCCTAAGGGGGTAAATGAGGGGTGAAAAGGTAGTACAAAAGTTCTTCAACTTAACGCAGGTTATATCGCGGGGCGTAGTAAAAGCATATTTCAAAAACTATCAGTGAAAAAGAAGGGGGTACTGTTAACTAGTTGTCTACCTAGATAAAGGCGTAGTAAGTATCTATCGCGCACTCGGCGAAACCTTGAGTAAAACCGAGTTCCGCATCGGCCGTGAACGATTAACTGCCGGCGAGGGGCTTCCCCGCTGAAGGCTGCGCCCTGAAGGGTACTCCACTAGTCCCTAGATTAGCAATTATCTTGTTAACGGGCAAGACCTCCATCCAACTAATGACGGACTTCTTTCGTCGAGGTAGCTGGAACAGACTGAGAACATAAAACGTAATGAAACCGTAATAAACTTTATTTTCGTCCGTCTAATGGCAATCGAAGTAGAGATAAAACGAATGTTTTGACGACACCGACAAACGACAAATCTCAGTTGTCTAATTTGAAAATGTGTACTTAACGAGCCAGATGATGCAGATGATACTGATCCTACCTTCTGCACCAAGAGTCGTGAGTTCAATTCTTATCCAGGGCAAATATTTATTCGATGATATTTGTGTTTGTACTGTGGGTGTTAAATATTTGTATTTAACTAATGTATTTTTGTGATTCCTCTGTTGTCTAGCGTCCGTAACCTAAGTGCATTAAGCGAGTTGGCACGAAGTCAGGTATGAGATATTGTGGGAATTTATTTGTAGTTTTTTTTAAACTACCATAGTTATGAACAGGCATACCTTTTTCTAATGATGTATAGCAGTCTAAAACAGCGTAAACTTACAACCATAAGCCCATTGCCTTTTGAAAACCATTTATTCCCCCATTCAACCTGAGTTCTGAGGTGCCGGCAGAATAGAATAGTACCTCCCCCTGTACCAGGTGTCGAACGAGCCGACTGAGGTACCAGATCCGACAGATGGCGGTATATCCATCCGAGACAGTGTAGCTCAAATGTAAGAAGTAGGGATGGACAGCAGTATCCTCGTCGCGAAAGCTACGCTCTGCGATTGTCAACACGCTTGCCCAGCGCGGCCATTAAGGACAAAGCTCCCCCATTCTTGGGTACACCTATGTACTGCAGTGGACTTTCAATAGCTATAATGAAGGTAATCGAATCTACATAATATGAAGTACAAACACAGGATATACAGTAATTAAAATCCGTTGAAAGTTGTTTTATTATGAATAGTGAAATAATGAATTGAGCACATACTAGAAACTATTCTAATTTTTAAACACACTGAAGCAGACAAAGTTCGATGAAGTTAACTCTAACCCGATCTTGTTAGACCGTCCCGAAAACCAGAGGCAAAATTTGAAATAGAAAATCGTCAAGTTTCGGCGCAAATTGGCAACCCAGAGGATAATAAGTCCGGGGAGTCTAATTGAGCGAGTGCACACCACGTCGGGCGCCACTAGCAGCGGCTTACTCGTTTATCGCGTTCAAAAACATACTAAATATACATTACGTCACAAGTATGCCACTTGAGCAATTACTTGTAGTTAAGCTTTTAAGTAGCTTTTGCGTTAAATGCGGTGGAAAGAAGATTTTGCTCAATTGCCGAGAGAAATTGAATAACAGAATTACAGTGGTATAAGACTAGCTATAATGCCAGCAACTTCGTCCGCGTGGAATAGTCACTTTGGGGTTTATGTAGCCTTTTTTGATTAATGGATTGTCCATCACTGAAAGATTTTTTCAAATCGGACCTGTGGTTCCTGAGATTGGCGAGTCTAAACGAACAAACTCTTTAGCTCTATAATATTCAGTATAAATTAGGAGGGGAGCGTAAAAAAGACATACTCTCGCAAAATCGATCAATCTGATATACTTACTTTCTTTAGAAATGGTATATCTTTAATAATGCCATATTGTCATTGTTAATTCTCTATATATGTAATCTGAAGTTGAAACGTGATAGTTTTGTTGTTAAAACTTCACTCAAAATAATGTAACAGTAAAATCTTCAATGTCGCCTTACAGATGAAGCAACTGTAATTTATATGCACGTAACTAGAATAGCATTTTATAATCTATGGTAAGCGCGTAATATATGCTACTTATCAGATATATAAGACGGCGAAAAAATTCATCATTTTACAAAATCGAGTTATCTATTTGCAATTGTTAATTGAATTCCTGAACGATACTTGTGGAAAAAAAACAAGTGAACTTTTGGCGCGTTTTTCGAGTAGAGAGAGAAACTAAACACAGTGGAATATTATTTTATCAAGAAAACTATTTTAAAGTTGCAATCACTGGTATTCAAGAAGATTAAGGTAGAAGAGCATGTTACATCCAAACACACTTTTGCATGCTAACTTATTAAATAAATTTAACGAGATTTTTTTTAATTCTCTCGCCCGTAATGGAGTTAATCTCGCCTAATATCATCGGCCTGGCTTGTTCTTATTCGGCTCTGGATCAGCCAATATTATAAAAAAAACCCACTACGTATATTTTCGGAGAGGAAAAGTGAAAAAACATTCAAGTATGAAGCTAACAACTTTGATTTCAACGATTGGACAATTACAGGAACTCCAAACATTATTATATTACTATTTTTAATTATTCTTTTTCTGCATGTTACGGTTTTTAGTAATATAACTCTGAATGATTTTCTTAAGCAAATTTATCATAAGCAATATGGCGCTCGATTTTGTACGTTTTGTTGTGACATTTGGAAATAGATTGTTTATGTGAGTTTACTGATCGTGTTCCAATGTACTTTCTTTGTTCATAGGTGATTTGACTTTGGATTCTTTTTCACAGGTGGCGGTGTTTAAATAAAAGTGCATTTAGTATTTTTTATGTAATAGATTGTGTACAAAACCTACTAGTTATCAAGCGATCATCAAATTCAATTGTAAAGGTATATCAAAACTAATAAGATATATTGAAATATTTAATAATGGAACTCTTAATCAAATTGTCCTTCAAATCACATGATGCAAAATATAAACCGTATGAAACGGCCAACTTTAAAAAACATACATATTTACAGGAAAAATATTGTTCATTTTAAATATTTAAAAAAAGTGACTTTACCCTAATCTGTATAAAAAATCATTTGAAATATGAAAGAAAAAGTAAAAGACAAACGGAATTAGTAGCCCAACAATCCTGCGTGTTACGCGACAAAGCACGTCACGCGGCTGTCACGTCACGTCACGTCACGAGATAAAATTACGGCGCCACAACGCCGCCGTACGTGCCAAGGTGATAGCCTAATTTATTTCGCGCCCTTATGAGCTTACACCGCGGCGGTACAGTTTAAGGGGGAAATGAAATTTGCGAAAGAGTACGAGCGATACAATTTGGAATATATCATTTTACTCGTGTGTAATATTTGATGCTGAAAGGTGCGCAAAGATAATTTTGTATTCTAATTTTTTCTACTTTAATTAATGACCTATGTCTTAGACTTATTTCTTGTCAATAGAATAGTGGGGGGGTACTGGCCTGGGGGTACTAAAATGGTATCTCCCTCCTTAACAGGTATCGTAAAAGGCGAGTACTAGAACCAACAGATGGCGCTATACCTATCCCTAATAGCGTAGTACCAGAGCGGGAATGGGCAGCAGCATCCTGGTCGCGAAGTTGCGCTGAGCGATTATGGGCAATACAATTCCAGCGTAAGTTCAGTAGTGGACCTCCGGTTAATAAAATGACGAGTGCACAGAATATACCTGAAGAATCGTAAAACCTGTACAACTCGAACAGTAGACGAAAATATCATTACGAAGAAGAATGAATGAACTTTATGAATGAACGCTACAAGGATATACCAGATGCAAGTACGGCTTAGTTAAGATCATTGCGAACTAACAGATACAGATGCGACGGAAGAGTTTGTTTCCTAGTGTCCATTACTAATACTAGGTATGCACTATTGCGGCTGTTTATCTGTCTGTTTGTTACGCTTTCTTGTTATTTACATACCAAATTTCACTAAGACCGCAGATCATCAGACACACAATTCGAATTTATAATTTTCATCATATCAGGCATTGGAAGACCACTGCTGGACATTGGCCTCTTATTACCAGAGGATGTTTGCCCATATGCCCATGCATGCCCGCTGTACAAGCTTGTTGATAATCGCAGTTTTCGCGAAGGGGTTGCTGCTGCCCACCCTATAAAATTAAGCTACACAGTCTCGGATGGATATACCGCCATCTGTCGGTTCTGGTACCTCAAATGCCATACGAGACCTGGTACAGGGGGAGACTATCCTACTCAACCGGTATTTTACAGCACATCTATTTTGACTAAATTAAAGTTTCCGTTAGCACAATCCAAGAATAATCAACAAGCTCGCAAGCCATTCAGCGATTGTTAATTAGAACTTGCTGATCCAACCAATCCACGAGTGAGCGCTTAAACTAAACTAACCGGCTAACAAACAGTCGGGAAACATTCGCAAAACGTTTAACCACTCCAGTAGACTGCGAACCAGGGCTCCGAAAGTTGCTCGCATTAACTGACTTATACATTTGTATTGACTGGGTACTCTGCAACTTTACTCGTTATAATGGTACCGCTGACGTTTGCATACATGTATTCATTGTACATGTCTAATGTTCTGAACATAATAATAGTCTATTCAAGTACACGTGGTCTTTTACTATTGGTCTATTAGCCAACTGGAAATTTCCCGATCGACGAATAAAGATAAATGTGGTGTAAGAGATCTTGTGACAACAATAGAGAAAGGAATGTTTAGATGGTTTGAACATGTAGAAAGGATGGATGACAGGAGAATCTGCATAATAAACTAGTGTATAAAATGACTTATGCGATAGGAAGTGAGGGAAGCATGCCAAGATCGTAGCTAAAGGAGATACATAGTCTCTGCCTACTCCGATGGGACACGGGCGTGATGTATGTAAAAATAGCTCAAAGAGTTATGGAGAAGAATCAGGTATGGGGAGATCCATGACAAAATCAAAGTTGTATAGTTCGGTGGATTTCGTATCACGCCCACACACAAGGTAGACTAACGCAGGGTCTGACAAAAGCCTCCTGAAATCATTTGGCGTCATGTGGCGGACGCCCGACGGATAATATGATGAGACACAAGCTCATTATTAGTTGGTGATGAATCTTTTGTTGGTGAAGTGACCTTGGTTGGCGTGGATTAAAGGACAAGGAGATAAGAGACAGTATTCGCAAGTAAGGTTCTTGCGAATACTGTCTCTTATCAATTTTATTTAATTAAGGACAAAATTCCCCCTTTCTTGGGCCAAAAGCCTATGTCCAGCAGTGGACTTACCATGGCTGTGAACTTTAATATATTTTTTAAAACAAAATAGCGTTCCACCGCGCACGTAGTCGCGTCTACTTGCAATCCGTGCCAACAGAAACTAAATAGGAAACATGTAACATATTTTAATTTTGGAATTTTTGTTACGAATAACTCAAAAACAACTTAACGGTTTATAAAGATTTTTTCACAGATGAAAAGCTACACTATCAGCAATTAACATAAGCATTGTTTTATTTATGTACATTTTGTTTAAAATGCTTACAAAATACTCGCCGAGGTAGACCTCCTACAAAGGTCGCCTGCATTGGTACCTCTGTCACACTTTTTTCTACCGTCAAATAGCAGTGTCCGCATTGTTGTGTTCCGGTTTTGAGGAGGCAGCAAATCTACTGGGTAATGTGGCGCAAATATTCTCAAGTCATCAGGTTGGCAACGCATTAGTGATATCCTTGTGATATTGCATCTATAGGCTTCAGTGACACTTAACATCCTTACTATCACGCAAACTGTATGCTTGTTTGTCGACTAGTCTATAAAAAAAACGAAATTTGGCATCAACCAAATACATGTTAATGATAATAGTTAGACCCACCGACAGCATTTGCGAGTCAACATCAAACAATGACAAACACGCAATTGAATTACTCATATGCAATTAGGTAATTTCCACAAGTTCTAAAATCCTCGTGAATACTCGCTGAAGATGATAATGAGCTCGATTCGTTTGAACTTACTCCTAGCGTGACTTGACCCATCGTATTTGGGGAGCGCCCTGCGATGACGTCATAAGGGGGTAATCACTTCCGCGTGATATATGTAGCATGTTCATAATATTATGCGATATAACGAGCACGCTTGAGAGCGAGAGATTGTCGTACACAAGATTATGATGTTGGATTCTATTTTTCGGGAGACATACAATCTTATGTGTATCAGCCGTAGGACATCCACCGGTGGGCATAGTCTTCCCCAAGTGTTGAGTCGCTTATATAAATAAATATTAGCTAAATAAGCATTGGCTTTTCATTGCATACTTAAAAATCACAACAAAAAAGATAAATCAAAAGCTAAAGCAACTAATCACCTCATGCCCAAATACCCCAGATACATTCCTCAAATTTAAATACAAGGACGGAACAATTGGACCTAATATAAGGGGGATGGGGGCTGATAAGGAGGTCCCTTATATGACCCTTGAGGCCTCCCGGGCCTTACGCAAATATGATTTGTGCTGCAGAATCAGGCTGCTACGGTGGGCGACTTGGGAAATCTATTTGACCCCTTTTTTGAAATATATGGAACTCCGCGCTATCTCTTTCTTTGTACTCATGGGATGACAAGCATTTTATTTGATTTTTACTTAGCAGTCTAATAATTTGATACGAATCTTCAACGAAGGTTGTTACGGGCCCGATGGCGCAGTGGTAATGGTGTTAAGTTAAGCGCCAATGACCCTTGAGGGTTCGATCCCTACCCAGGACAAATATATATAATATTTGTGTTTTGTTCTGTGTCTGGGTGTTATTATAATATACATAAATTTGTATTTCAGAATAATATTTGTGATTTGTCTATCTGATGTGGTGTAAATATTAATATTATTATTATATTCTGTTAATATTAACTAAAAAAAACGACTTATTTGATTTTAATAAAACTTTACATTAATAATAGAAATAATATTAAATAATCTATCACCTTTAAAGATATGTTCGCGGCCGAGTTCGTGGCCACTGGTCAATATTTACAAGCAAATCCGAATTTATTTTAATTCTTAAGTGCTTCTCTTTAAACTTTTTTATATTAAGTTGACGTTATTATTGCATAATTATAGCAGTGGTTTTACGACAATGAGAACAGCTTTCTGATATGTAATTAAACAAAACGATTATTTATATTTGATTTTAGTTTAAAAAGTCTGAAACTAATTCATAATCAGACTAAGTGACTGATATATATCTATGGATAAAGGTTTATAAGTATAATACTTGCATAATATAGTAGAAAATCTCTGATAATTTTGAAGTTTTCTGATGTGATGTCGAAAATAAACATATTTTTTGCGTTATTTTATAATAAACATTGCAAGCGCTGCCTGGACTCTACGAGATAGATCAAAATAATGTACTTCAGTATTGTACACCTCGAAAAAGTCTACAAGAAATCCGCGATAGCATACATCTCTCTCTCAGGGATAACCTAAAATAACCATTTCTATCCTAATTGCATATCCCGTGCGAAGCCCGAGCTGGTCGCTGGTTAGACTATAAATAGGAATGAAAGACGGAACGCAATCTACAGCAAGCATTTTCCCCGTCAATATCACCATTAATTCCATCGCCCCCTCTTTAGGTCACGTCCACACTCTCGACTTTCAATTTACCCCTACTTATGAGTCTTTATCATAATGAGAGTTCCCAAGGGAGCATAAATCCTGGGGAACGTTCTGCCACGATATGAGATCACGCCCGCCAGCCCGGAGGACGGCGCGTCACCGCTGAGATATGGAGCGTTTTATAAAATAAATTATTGGGCGTCGGGAGCAGATGCTTCGGTTAATGATAATGGAGATGCTGTATGGAGACTAGAGACTGGAGACATCGCATACATACTAATATTGTAAATGATAAAGTTGGTCTGTTTTCTCGTTTTTTATTTTGATAAAAACAAATGGCTGTTGATCCTAAAACATATACACACATAACAAACATAAGTAATATACAGCACTTGTGTCACGGAGATGAGACAGCTAAGTAATAAATATAATACATAAATACATATATTTAACAGCCAGGCTCAAATGTTTGTGGGTACGCTCTCGGGTCCGACTAACCCTTACAAACAATTAGGATACGACTACATAGAATAAGGCAAAGTGTATTTCCGCTGCCTATCAGATCTTTAAAACTGCGCAACGGATTTTAATACGGATTTTTAATAGATAAAAAGACTCAATAAGATTTATTTGTATGATACATGCACAATATTGTAGAGACACGAATAATTTCCAGGTTCCAATGTGATGTCGTTAATATATCTTTCCGTTTATTACCCTAGATTCCTTGAGAACGGAACATTGTATTACTGTCCATTAATATTTCCTTCACATCATATTCCTCCAATAATTGAACAGCGTTGTGCAAAAAATGAAATATCCCCCGCACAATACGCGGGTGAGAGTGGCGAACATAAAAGCGTGCGGTACACCGGAAGGAATCTGCAGGCTGTTACGGTTTTACGATACCTCATATTATACCTCAAAGACCGCTGAGTAATCCCATCAATACATTTAGTGCTGTTTTCTTTATCGATATAATTCTAGACAACTTATTTGTTCGTATACTAAGTCTACGTACAGTCCGCGTGATAGCAAGCGTCACCGCAGCCTATACACGATCATATTATCACAAGGATATCACTAAAGCGTTGCCAACATGGTGACTTAAAGATATTATGTCACATTATTTGAATTGTATTACAGCAATGCAAACATTGCTGTTTGGCGGTAGAAATTGGTGAGAGTGAGGTACCAACGCAGACGACCTCTTTATAAGGTTTATGTCTAAATAAATACCAAATTATTAATTTTATTCGAACACTATGTGATCAATAATATCTATTTTTTATGTAAATAATATACAATGCTTTAACTTTGACATCAGCCCTTTGCTGTCTTCTTTAAGACATGGCCTTTCCAAGAAGTTTAACATTAACATTTTCTGTGGATTCCAATACCACATTTTCTCTTACGACACCAGTTCTAGTTGGAGGTACCATTATATTCCGCCACTACCCCACATCGAATATTACATACGAATCTATCTCAATATATATCGCTGTACTTAGGTGTATCAGAACAAATAGAAAAATTATTTTAATTCACATGTCTCTGTTTTGTTTTGGATAATGTCCAAAACGATTGGTACGACTATGACGGAATATTTTTCATTTATTTAACTGGCAGATAGTTGTCGTTATAATCAGTTATTTAGGTACTTTTTTAGGCTTGATAATAAACGTGAACCTATAGACGCTCGGATCATTACCAACATCACTAACGCGTCACGGAACTGTGAACTTCTTGTTTTTTTCTGAATTCCTGACGAATTCACAAGTATCTATGAAAAAATAAAAGTATCGATATAAATACAGAGCCTCATCTCTCCGACGCCAGTGAGCAACCACTCTTCAATTTCGTTGCCGACCTGATACACGAAAGAAAGCGGCAACTTGTTTACCTCTCTGTAAGATAAACTTCAGCGGGCCGAGTCAGTCAATATTTTATTTCCCTTGCAAATTGTATTTCACCCAAATATTTGCACCTCCCGTGCTTCATATAAGCCTCCCCCAATGAAATGGAAACATGGGTGCTAAAAATTTTATGATAAGCTGGCCGGAGCCCGGGGCTCCGCGGGAAGTGTTCCCGGAGCCTTGTAAGAAGAATTTTATAGTCTTCTAGCAGCCCCCGCGGTTTTACAAGCGTAGATTCCGTTTTTATAAAAATCCAGGTACAAAATATGACTTGCTGATAATTTAGCTTTTCAATAGTGAAAAAAAACAATTTATATTCATATTTCTTTGAATAAAATGTTTCAGCATTCTCCTTTTTTTCTAAAATAAAGTAGCCTGAGCTTCTCTTTAGAGCAGATAACATCAAACCGCAACAAACAGACATTTATACGTTCTTTCTATATAAACTATATACTTTCATTTACATTTCGTAGATACATACATACATCGCGTGCCATCGGGGTAGGTAGAGACTATAGATCTCCAATGGTTACGATCTTGATGAAATTAATGATAGGAAGGAAATTGAGAGAGGTATACCCTCTCTCAATTTCCTTTCTATCATTAATTTTTTCATACACATTCGTTTAATCTTGGTACTTCTGACTTGGCCATTCTTTAATACCTCTACATTTAGTAAGAAGCTGGTAAAAATAGAAGTACAAATACCATTTTTGATAGATGAGGGAGGCAGTGAAACTGCTTGGAAATGTGACATAGTATCTTCAAGTCACAATGTTGGCAACGCGCTAGTGATATCTTTGTGATGCGGACGTCTGCAGGCTGCGGTGTCGATTACTATCCCACTGTATGTTTGTGTGTCGACTTGGTCATATAAAAAACGTTTCTCAAGAAAGACAAGTTGTCGTGTCGTCATCTCCGTAACTTTAGGAAACTGTCAACCGTTTTAAACAAGGTTGAAAAATAAATTAAACTGAGTTTCGAAGCTGTTTAAAAAATATACAATTTTTCAAAATAAAAATGTAGGATACAAAGTCCCGAAAAACATGCAATATTGATGTTACAGATAGTGTAGCATTCTAACAGTGGATATAATGTACAGTTCCCATGGGAGTTATAATAAAATCAATGGATAATCAGCACATTTACATATGTACATCTTTAAAAGATTTAATTACAAAACGCATGCTAGGTTTTAAAACTGATATTCCGATAGCGCAAATGGTAGTGATCCTATCTTGTACAAATATTTATATAATGAATATTTGATTCATATTTATGTATGTATTTATATATATACATTTTAGTCAAGTCAAGTTTACAAAGTCGTAAGGTACCGGTATATCCACCCGAAGCAGTGTAGCCCCAATGCAACAGGACGGGAATGGGCAGCAGCATTCCCGTCGCGAAGCTACACTCTGGGATTGCCATCTCGCCCAGCGAGCTAATTATGGGCTAAATCCCCCGTTTTAGAGACGTTTCTACTGCTGGAGAGTAGACGTTTTACGGCTGCTGAGATGATGACTATGAAATAATTAAATATTGTATTTATAATCTTAAATACTATATTTGTAATGCGTTTTTTTTATTCGTAACACAAATGCTTTATGTTACTTAATTCGGAGTGAAGTCGTAGTCAACGTATGCGATTATCGTCTGAATTTATAAATTAATTTATTTTAATTGTTTTATGTGATAAACATTAGTGTTTGTTTTGTAGTTGTGTGTTAAATATGTATTTCAATATTATATTTGTAATACCTCTCTGTGACATCCGTAGCCCAACTCATCTTGGAATATAAACAGCTTAAGAAATGTTGTGTAAATTTATTTATTAATTTTACTTGTTTAGTTTTATAATTACTCCGCAAAAGTCTGGTGAGACGGTACAAGACAACCGAAACACTTAAAACTTCCCCAAACAAAATTCCCGTCTGTTTTATCTCTTTTAATAAACCAGCTAATATTATTAATTCTTCGCCAACTCTGCAAACAACTCTTGCATTTTCAAAATTGTTTCCAATTATCCAGCTCTCGGGTCGCGCCCTCAAGGTATACTAACATAATTGGCTGAGGAGCCTTTGACAAGGCCGGGGTTGAAAACAAAACTTTCTTTACTTCAAGGACAAACAATATTTATTTTTTTGTACATTTATTATTCACACAACATCTCATACATTGACCTGACTCCGTGATAAGTCGTGAAGAACTTGTGTTACGGACATCAGACAACAGAGGAATCACAAATATAATAGGGTGGGAATCAAACCCACAATCTTTGGAGCACAAGGCAGGATCAACTACCATCTGCGGCTGCTCAGGCTTTTTAAATATTGTATTATATAAGTGAAATCTATTATTTTTTCATTTAGGATTTTTATAAATTGATAATCCAGTGATTGGCATATATTTGATTCATTTGTGTTCATAATTTTCTTCTAATGATATTGTTTTTATTTATTGTAAAAGTGCTTGTATTAGGTCTGTTCGCTTAAAATATATTTGTATTTGAATTTGTTGCTCCACATTAAGTGAGTGCGGCGCGGATGCATAAGCGGCACACCGCGCCCTATCCCCGTTTGCCAGCCTGTAGTAAATAAAAACTTTGAACAAGTTTCTGCGTAGAAGAGATGAAATATTTCATTTCTCTATTGTTCTAACGGGACGGGACGAAGTTGTGCGCACCCCGAGGTCTGTTATCAAAGTGAGAACTTTTTCAATTACCCGCGTCCGGGCAATAGGAGTTCGCTGAATTACGACCGCTTGATTAGAGACTACGTCTGCTAACAAGTGTTAATCAACGATTACAGAAAATAACTCGAACTTGCTCCCGCAAGTCGTCATGTTACACGATAAATGAGTTACTCTCCGATTGAGGTTATTTGAAACTATATATGAAAATTGCCGTGAGGTACCTGCAGAGTAGAATAGTACCTCCCCCTATACCAGGTGTCGTAAAAGGCGACGTAAAGTACCTGAACCCATAGGTGGCGGTATATTCATCCGAAATAGAGAAGTTCAAATGCAAGGGCGGGGATGGACAACTGCCTCTCCGTTGCGAAGCTACGCTCTTTGATCTCTTTGATTGTCACCACGCTTGCGCAACGCGGCAATTATCGGGAAATTCCCCCTTTCATGGGGAGGCCTATAATTATTACAATGACGACATATTTGACACAAATACACTTCATGCATCAAATAAATGTTTGTCCTGAGCGGGAATCGAGCCGACCCTTGGCGTACAGGAACTCTACCGAGTGCGCCATCAGGGCCATCAAAATATAAGTGACGTTGAAACATGCTTTACTGGAGTCCCTTAATCATATATCTGTTTGATTTGAGCACGATATTCGTAGGTTGTTTGCGGTGTGAACGCGCCGCCGTGTCGACGGCGTGTTTGCTCTTTTACTTATGCATGGGGACTCACATTGGTTATTTTGTGGCAATCGGCATTTAAAAAGGAACGAGACTATCTAGAATTACGATGTTAGTAGCACATTATACTAGGGTAGTAGGATCTCACTATCATCATCATCGACGGGCCCGATGGCGTAGATGGTAGAGATAGGATCTTGAGCGCCAAAGACTCGATCACCATCCAGGACAAATATTTTGATGATAGATAGTATATTTGTGATTCCTCTGCTGTCTGATGTCTGATGTCCGTAATACAAGCGCTTTATCACGGAATCAGGTCATTGTATGAGATGTTGTGGGAATTTACCTATTTTATTATTTGTCAACACACCAGCCATCGGAAGTGCTGCTGGTAAGATTTAATTACATACTCGTTACCTTTTAAGTCGGTTTTACTTAAATATCCTTTTGAATAAGTTTGAATTTTGAATAGTTTATTTGCTTAACATCTTCTGAAGCTTCAATATATATATATAACTTAATATATAGCATTTACATGAGGTAGACCTTATTCAAAGGTGGGCTGCATTGGTACTTCACTCTAACCTTTTTCTGCTGCGAAATAGCAGTGTTCGCATTGCTGTTTCGTAAATGAGAGTAGTATCTTCAGTTCACCAGGTTGGCGACACGCTAGTGATATCCTTGTGATGACACATGCGTGTATAGGCTGCGGACACGTTTACCATCAAGCGGACCGTATGCTTGTTTGCTGACTTCATAATATATAAAAAGGATTCATAAGAAAGACAGCTGACTAACAATATAAATGACTTGTTATTTATTTGCTTCTTATACAATTAGCTATCTACCAGTGAAATTCTACTAAAATCGGCATAGTCGTTTTAGAGATTAGCCGAACCAACAACAGATAGAATATTTGTTTTTACATCAGTACAATTTTTTGACAGAATTTTTTTTTACTTAATAAATGTTTTTGCTTACAATTAGTTAAATCGTGAAATTATTATAATTTTTATCTTTAAGGTCCATCTAATTCACAATTGTAATAACTTAGAAGAAGCGGGCGACTGGGGACGCAACCGACGCGGTCCCACGGGAAAAAAGGGCATTTCCTATCGGACAGATCCATAAACAAGTACACCGTTAGAGATTTGGTAAAATCCACGAATAGAAATATCCGAAAGGGTACAGCCGCGCGGAACATTGTGAATGCAACCACTGAGAATAAATTTCCTTTCAATACACTTGTTATCTTTAAGGAAACTGTTTTCCACTCGTCATAAATAATAAAATGAAGAAATGAGAATGTTTTTTTCAATAGCTGTTTTAATTTTAACGGTAAGGATTTACCGTATTTAGATATTACACAAAATGTACTCTTTGTTTGTCGACCTAGTCTAATAAACAAAAACTTCTTCTCTTTAACTCGAAGCACTAAAACGCGCTTGATTTAATTTTTACATATTAGTTCGGCGTTTTGACTCCTTCGCGGCAACTGTTCTGAAGATCCTCAAGGCTGTTAAAAGATTTGTTTTATTTTTAATAGTGAACGCGTTATTTTTAGAAAATATTAAACCATAGTATAATATACGCTTCGCTCTGATAGGTCGTAGCGTGATGTTATATAGTCTAAAGCCGTCCTCTATGAATGGTATATCTAGCACAAACATAATTTTTCGAAATTAAAGTAATAACATTAGTCTAAAATACGTGTAATACATCTATTGTCTGATGTCCGTAACACGAGTGCTTTAAGCAACTTATTTCTGACTTAGATGTTAGATTTTTTACATATATGTATTATCAAGAAAGAAAAACAAACCTTTAAGTATACTTTACGTCTGAGTCTAACAAGTATTTTTCATCATAAACATTTGTCGTTTATAATATAATGAGGGCCCAAGCGAACAAAATGATATAAATTTAAGGCAACTGCAAAAGAAAATATCATGAGAAAAAAGGAGGTTGAATTTAACTAGAGCAAATGAAGCGAACTTATGCACGAGCCCAAACAGAATATTTTATAGTGCCATTACAGACGGCCGTAAACTTTATTTCTAAGGTGGCTGGAATTGTACTGGCAATATTGCGCGAAAGTCATTTTGCGTGGAACAAATGCAGCAATAAAATCGGGACTTTAAAAGTGAAAGAAATCACAATAAAAGACAGTTTGTTGACGTGTTATATAAAGTATTTGTGCTAATACTAGCTGCGTCCTGCGGTTTCTGACGCCGCACCGTAACAACGTATTTTTTTTATTTTTCGGCTCCTAGCGTAGTGTTGGAGAACTTTTACAATTAGACAATATGCATTCTGCATAAATGATGTATGAAATATTTTTCCAGGCGTTGAACACTGTTCATCAAAGGAATTTATAAACGAATATAGAACTTAAACACAACGTCGCCTTTTTTCTTTTTCGATGGCGCTTTGATTTGTGTATTCTCAAATAATAAGAAATAAATTTGTTGAAGAAGAACACCACAATTCAATGCTTGTTACATTTATCAGTTCTAATTAATTTGTTATCAATTGCGTTTATTTACGAGACGTCATACTGCACTTCATTAATAAGCGTCGATTGTCCAGATGTACTACACAATAGTATAGCTTATACACCAGAGGTCGTGGGTTGGATCCCCACCCGGGACAAATCTATGCTATAAATATTTGTGTTTGTTATGTGTATACCCAGACATGCGAGACATGTGTACTATGTGTTTAAGCTTCATATTTGTGATTCCTTAGTTGTTTGATGTCCGTAACACTACAAGTTATCTCGGAGTCAGGTTAATGTATAATAATAATAATAATAATAAATTCCCACAACATCTCATACATTGACCTGACTCCGTGGTAAGTCGCTTAAAACACTTGTGTTACGGACGCCAGACAACAAAGTAATAACAAATATACTACTTAAATACATATATTTTACACCCATACACAGAGCAAACACAAATATCATCATATAAATATTTGCTCTGGGTGGGAATCGAACCCACGACCCCTAGTGCACAAGACAGGATCACTACTATCTGCGCCATCGGGCCCGTATTAGATGTTGTGTGAATTTATTATTAGGTATTATATGAACATCATCGTCATCATCACCATCATAACAGTCGTAGAACATCCACTAGACTTGGTAAGGAATAGAGGAATTTTGCCCATAATTGCTGTGCGGTGACAATGACAAAGCGTAATTTCGTGAAGGAATGCTGCTGCCCATTTCCGCCTTGTTGTATTTGACGCCTTTTCTGGTGGATGCCGCCATTTGTCGGTTCCGGTACCACAAGTGCCTCTTACCTGCCGAAATATCTTGGCAGGTAGACTCAAAATCCATTGAAGAGACGCGATTTGATATTTGACTAGAACTGCGTCAACCATTGGCGATGCAGATTACCCACTTAAATTAAATCGATAAAGCCTCTAGAGGCTTCCAACAGAACCGGTTATATGCGATTCGCATCTGGCGCTATCGCAGCTTAGATTCTAGCTAGATCGTAAAGACTGCTCTGAGTGTTCATTAATTTTCTAACCGCCCCTCTGTTAAAATTTGCTCCACGATATACACGAAAGAGGGATGTTGAAGAGGAGCTTCAACATCCCTCTTTCGTATTATATAAATACTGATTGCTATTTGGTATTTCTCCATCAATATAATTTATGGCTGATTTTATCACACCTCTAAACGAAAATTATGATCGGTGTTAAATTTTTTGTCCGTCTCATTTTCTATAATAGATATTAAAAAGTTTTGACTGTTTAATTTTATAAAAAAGATTTCGTATGCGCCATCGCTGTTGGAAGCTTTGTCAACCTGACCAAGGTGATACGGGGCCTTAATCGCCATTAGTTTTTTTTGCAGGCTCGTTTGTGATGTATCGCTGATGTCGGTGACATCTTAATAAAGGCTTGCTACACGATGACAGATTTGATCTGTGGCTTTGTTTGCACGTCGTAGACTCAGGAGTCTTTCTTTTTATTATTAAAAAGTGCCTGTGATAAGGCGTTGATAAAATACAAAATATTTAGGTTTTGATTGAACTGTGTAATACAAAAATGTTGCCAGTAATAATGAAAATATGAAAAACAGATCGTCATCTGGTGGTGACATATAAAAAAGCAATAGCAACACAGATATGGCGACACAGTGTCCGAAATCACAAACAATTACCGTACAAATGCCATTAACCGTCCAAAAACGCGCGATGACACAATGTGGGACAACGGTGGGCGCGCCGCGGCGGGCGCACTTCACTCGACCTTGTCGTGTTGGTGCAAGCCATGCTCTTTAGGAGAATACGAGAGACGGGCCCGATGGCGCAGATGGTAGTGATTCCGACTTGTACGCCAACGGTTCTGGGTTCGATCTCTACCCAGGATAAATATTAATTTAATTATGTTTGCTTGTTCTGTGTCTGGGTGTTAAACATATGTATTTTAGCAGTATATTTGCGATTCCTCTAATATCTGATGTCCGTAACACAAGTGGATTGAGCGACTCATTACGGAATCAGGTAAATTTATGAGATGTTGTGGGAATTTATTATTGTGCGTCGAAAAAATACTGCTAATTTGCCGTGAGTACAGGCAGAGTAGAATAGTACCTCCACATAAACCAGGTGCCGTAAGAGGCGACTGAGGTACTTGAACCGACAGAAAATGGTATATCCACCCCAAAACACGGTAGCTTAAATGCACAAGGTGGGGATGGGCGAGCAGCATTACTGCCATTGTCAACACGCTTCCCCAGCACGGCAATTATGGGCAAACCTCCCTCTCTTTTTAGGAGGCCTATGTCCAGCAGTGGATTTCCTATGGCTGTAATGATTATGATGAATTTTCCAGATACAACTTTGCCAGTCATGCTCCAAATTAGGTAACCCCTGCAGTGAGGTCATTAAAACCACTGACATGTCATATATTCACATGAGTACCTGTGTGTTAGTGAAAACACCATTAGAAGTAGCTGGAACAAGTTCTGAACAGCAATACAGTCGCGCGTGCCTCACACCAGCCGGCGTGATGACGTCACGCGGTGGCAAACGGGTCGGCGTCCACAACCGAGAGATGAGCTCACGTACACAAATCATGCAACAACAGCTGAGCCGTGTAATAGTAAACGCGTAAACGGACGCACAATGTAAACTGGTTTAACCATCTGTACATATTAACAATTTGTCATATATATGTTTATACGGGTATATATCAGACTAAATGGCGATAAAATTGAGAATGTCGTTACAGATCTTTAATGAGTTGTGTTTGAATATTATACCAACATTTCTCGTTTAAGATTTATACTAAGACAAAATATAAGATTAGTAAATAAAGTATTCACACAACATTTCATAAATTGACCTGAGTCCGTGGTAAGTCGCTTAAAACACTTGTGTTACGGACGCTAGATAACGGAGGCATCACAAATACAATACTTAAATACACAGGAAAAACACAAATAGCGTCATATAAATATTTGCCTTGAGTGATCGAACCCACGAACCCTGGCATCACTAACATCTGAACTATTGGGCCCGTCAAAATCTAAACCTTCATTGTCATATACATTTGCATTTGAACAATTAATTTACATGTAACCTCTTTTTATTATTTACTATTGGCAATTAGTATTTTCTTTCCAGCTTGCCCTTTGCAAAGGCTTCGAAAGAAGCTCTCCATTTTACTCTGTCCCTCGCAGTGCGTGTCCATTTTGGACCAGCTATCTTTTTGATATCATCTACCCATCGTTTAGATTGTCCACCTTTATTCGTTTTGCTGCCGCTCGGGTACCGTTCCGTAACTATTCTCGCCTATTTCTCTTTATCCTCTCTCTGCATATACCCTCTCCATCTCCATTTCAGGCATTGTAGACGGCACTAAGACATATGTATATATTTCCCAACTGTTTATACTGTTAACTGTCAGCGTGTCACAATCCCTATAAGCTAAAGATACAATGCCACATTACCCACAAAAACAATGAACACAGCAATGCAAACACTGCTAATTGGCGGATGTGAGAGTGAGGTACCAATGCAGATTAAGAATGAAAATGGTACATACTCTCACCTGCTTTTACCGCCAAACAGTAATGTGCGCATTACTGTATTCGAATTTGAAGGGTGAGAAAGGCAGAGAAATGAATGAGTAATATGGCATTATATCTTCAAGTCACAAGGTTGGCAATACGCTAGTGATATCCTCGTGATAACTAACGTGTACAGGCTGCAGTGACGCTTACTGTCACGCGGACTGTATGCTTATTTGTCGACTTGGTCATGTTAAAAATAAAAATTGTAAGTACTTACAAAGTAGGTTTAATATTTCGACTTGAAAACATAAATTTTCATGTGACTGTAAATAATTTCTTCCGCAAACTCATGATAAATCAAATTTCTATTTCATCATCACCAGCATTAGAAGTCCGTTGCTAGACATAGGCCTCTCAAACAAAGGAGGTTTTAGCCCATAATTGCCGTGCTGGGCATGCGTATTGGCTATCGCAGACCGCAGCTTCCGCGACAGCGATGCTGCTGCCTATTCCCACCCTGGGCATTTAAGCTGCACTGTTTCGGATAGATATAACGTCATCCGTCGATTCTGGCACCTAAGCCGCCTCTTACGACACCTGGTGCAATTGGAGGTACTATTCTACTCTGCCGGTACCTCACGGCAATTTCTATTTAATAATAAATAAAAATACAGTTTATTTTCGCCGTGACAATAAATAAATCACACACCCGAGTTGATTTATCGTCAAATTATGTTTAATTGGACAAGTTACTCCAGATTAATTACTTTCCAAGAAAAGTTCTAGAAAGATAAATGAGGCAATGAAAGCTTTTTCAGGGATCCGCATTACGGGAACTCGCCTCGCCATTATTCACTGGGTCTTGGAAAATTGTTGACTCGAGAAATGTAATTATTATAAGTAAGTACTTAACTAGCAAAGTTATTTGCATGCTCTACCATGTCTTGTATACAAGAGCTGGCTTTTGTTGACTAAGGCTCTACCTAGAACACTAAGGCTCTAACTACAAAAAGAGAGCTTCCAAATGACTGAGGGTAGTGATCATGTCTTGACTACGATGATATTCATGGGTTATATCCAAATCACGATAAATATTTATGTGATGATGTTTGTGTATGTTATGTTTTTGGGTGTTAAAAAAAATCATCATACCAGCCATTGGAAGTCAACTGCTAAACATGGCTTCTTCGAAAAAAGAGGAATATCGCCGTATATATATATATATATATAAGTTTGACCCTGTACATTTGAGCTGTACTTTTCGGATGTATATACCGCCATCTATCGGTTCTGGTACCTTAGTCACCTCTTACGACACGTGGCGCAGTGGGAGGTACTATTCTACTTTTATACTTATTCATGCTTATTGGAATAAATATACCACCATTTCGGTACCGGTACCGCAATCTATTTTTGACGTCTGCAGCATACTTTATGAATAATCATTTCTTCAATAGTTGTATCTAGAAAGATAACGGCGAAGAATATTATAAGGCATGACATCATACGATGGAGTCATGCAATATCCCGTCACGCTTCGTAACCTGAGCACGCCCAGTGACTTGACCGTATCTTCTTAAACCGGAATACGTCAATGAAAGCATTGGGATCATTCATCCTCACCATACCAGCCATTGAAAGTCCATTGCTGGACAAAGGCCTCCCCAAGAAAAGGGGAATGCTGCACATAATTGCCGTGCTGGGCAAGCTCGTTGGCAAACGCAGCTGCGCTTTCGCGGCGGGGATACTGCTGCCCATCTCCGCCCTGTGCATTTGAGCTGCAATGTTTGGGATAGATATACCGCCATCTGTCGGTTCTGGTACATTAGTCGCCTCTAACGAAACCTGGTAGCGGGGAAGGTACTATTCTACTCTGGCGGTACCTCACGGCATAAATTGGGACAATACATAGGTAATATAAAGCGTCTGCCATGGCGAAGACTGTATTCTACTTGTGGCCTACATCTCGTAGCCATCCCGGCACACTGAACTTATAACAATGGCCGACTGCGCACCCCCGCCTAAACACCCCACCCTTCTCACCCCCTCCTATTCTATACGCACATACGTAGCATCCCGGATGCTTCATAAAACTAAGGTGATGAGTCCGAATGGAGTTTTATTGCATCGCTTGTTATATACTCACATCTTTGTTCGCCCTAGATCGTTGTGTTTTAGGAGATTGATGACGAGCTCGATGGCGGAGATGGTAGGCGCTTCTATTTTCTATATTTGTATGATGATATTTGTGTTTTTCCTGTGTCTGGGTGTTATATTGGTATTTGTGGTTCCTGTTGTCTGAAGTCTGTAAGACTAGTACTTTAAACGACTTACCACGGAGTCAAGTCAATCCTTGACACCACTCCAAGTGAACGAATACGCGGTCGACAGGCTAGTGTATAGATATAACAAACGGACCGATAAACAGACAGATAAACTCATTTCGTAATAATATTAGTAGATTAAAGTTTGGACATTTATTAATTTACTAGCAAGATACAGTAGGAAGGAAAGAAGTCACCTCACGCCGCGCCTGCGCACGTCCGTGTAGCCCCATTCGGCAATATTTTCTACAATCTGTCTGAAATATATCAACGCATACATCTGATAATTCACGCGAATAATAACTCGACATTTTTAACGACTTCAGATGTGGTTTCTTTAACGTCAGCGTTCGTGTCCAACATTTCCTTGCAGGGCTCTCAAGACAGATACAGGGATAAATCTAAAGCTTAGAATTTATAGTACTAGTAAGGCCCCGCGGTTTTACCAGCGTACTTCCTGTCACTATCATAATACCTTATATTAAACAATGATATTATAACTTTTAATTAGTTAAACATTTATTAAATCAATCGAATATTTCCGAAGTTTATTCGTTATAAACGCACAACCTTATAAATCGTGCCTCGTTACATTCAATTTTAGGTGTTTATAGTTTAATTTTATGAAATATAATATAGACTATGTCACTCGATGAAGATGTAGATTTCTAAGGGTGGATAATTATTTGAAAAGGTCGAGATGATTTTAAGTTTAATCGTATCTAACAAACAAACAAATATTTCTTCTTTATAATATTAGTATAGATTGACCGTAGATACGAACAATCGATCGAATTTTAAAGTCGACACTTGATATCGATTTCTTCGGACTTTTTCTATATACATAAACATATATAAAAAGTCACGTACTAGTAAAACTTTATTTTAGATTAGTTCCTCTTCGGTGGTGAACAGAACTTACCCATAAACTAAAAATAAGATAGCTATTGCTATCCCGAATGCAAAAGTACTCAGTCTTCAGTGAACCTTTTTGTATGTCGATTTTTTTAAACCAGGTGTGTTCTACGGTTTGGGAAACACACAGATAGAACATATAGTAAAAACTTTATAAACCATTCAATCCGTTAACGGCCGACTAGAATCGTGTTCTATCGGAAATATAAGCCGAACGGTTTTACATGCAAATAGGACGTGACAAAGGAATAAAAACTAAACCGTTTCCGATCGAATGCACAAAATTGAACATTCAGAGCGGGTGTCGGGCTATTGCGGGTCAGTCGGCCTATAACAGGGCTTACAAAATAACATTGATATAAAATTTGTGACTTTGCATGCTTAAGTTTTTAAATTAAGGTAAGTAATGATTTTTAAATAAACATGGACTAAAGGCTGTAAGATACCGGCAGAGTAGAATAGTCAATACAGAGATACCTCTCTGTACCAGGTTTCGTAAAAGCCGATTGAGGTACTAGAATCGACGAATGGCGTTATATCCATCCGAAACAGTGTAGTTTAAATGTATAAAGCGGTGATGGGCAGTAGCACCCCCATACCCCACCTTCGAGAGCTGCGCTCTGCGATTGCCAACACGCTTGCCTAGCGCGGTAATTATGGGCAAAACCTTTCTTCTTGGAGAGGCTTATTTCCGGCGGTGGACTTCCAATGGCTGGTGTGATGAACGAAATAATTAATCTTTTATCATAGAGTAAAATGAAGGCTAAACTATTTTTTCTGACAACTATAATATGTCGAAAATATATATTAGATAAATTTAAGAACCTTCTAAACTAAAATAATTTCCTATATAGACAGATATTTTTGCGATAGATAGATTAAGTACCGAGACGTAGGGCCATTAATAAGGACGTAGAATTAGTCTTTTATTTGGCTAAAACAATAAGACTATAATTATGTCGGATAAGTTAAATGTAAGTTTCGCTGGTAGAGTATCAACCCTACCGCTTACTAGCAATTGCACAAAAACACTCAGGGGTTGTTCGTTTGGAATATTTGTGATCCGTTTAGCTGAAACTGATGTGGACGCTGGCAATAAAAATGACCAGCATATATCCTCAAAATATATTATAAATTGAGTTGTCTATGTACCCGCATTACTTAAGAACAAGTTCACTTAATTCAATAATTCTTATTTCATGTAATTGTAATTCAAATAATGACAGTTCCGATGAATGGATCCCCATCTAGGATATTTATTTGATAATTATGTTTGTTATGTGTCTGGGTGTTAAAATTAAATATATGTATTTAAGTAGAATAATTTTGTGAACTCTCACCCAATAACACTAAATTTCACCCGGATATTATAACAGTTTGTGTGATTTGATTTTCTTGTGTTAACCGTAGAACCAATTTTAATTAATTTCTGTATATATAAAGAGCTAAGTGCGATTGGAAAATAAAATAGGCTTCTTGAAGTACTAATCATGCGCAGACGAGGTCGCGGGCATCAACTAGTACAGTTGTATATAAGGGACCTAAAAAAAATAATAAAAAATATTAAATACTCACATAAATAAATCTCCATCGCCACACGCAAGCGCAGCCGGAACCATTATTCAGTTTTGTAAAATAATAAAAGAATATGTACGAGTGTGGTCGTCCGCCGCGCGCGGTTGCCGGCACAACTTTAACAGCTCCCGCGGGCTGCGGCTCCCGACCTGGACTCAGTATCGACCGATAATAATAATCCCCTCATTATAAAAATATCATTTTTGTAATAATTAGAACACGCCGTTATCGGCGCCATGGTTCCCTTTATCGCTTTTATTATAAACATTACCCCTTAATGATTTTAATTAAAATTTTAATACTGATACAATAAAAAAAATAGGCATAACTTTACCATTTATGCTTTTAATATACTGAAGGAGAAAGTTTGTGCGAGTGTTTCGACAGGCACGAAGTTGTCTAATGCGCCAAAGATATTTAATGATATTTGTCTGTTTTGTGTCTGGGTGTTTAATATATACAAATATTTATTTAAATAATATATTATATTTGTGATTCCTCTGTTGACTGATGTCTATAACAAAAGTGCTGTAAGCGACTTATCACGGAATCGGATTAATGTATGAGATGTTGTGGGAATTTATTATTATTATTATGTATATTTCTGAATTCTTCACGCAAGCACTTCTGATAGTGGAAAAGAAAACGAACCATGACAGGCCCGGCGGCGCAATCGGCCAAGGGTCGATTCGTTTCGATCCCCACCCAGATGAAATGTATATAGTGTTATCTGTATTTGTTCTGTGTCTGGGTGTGTAATATATGTATTTAAGTATTATATTTGTGATTTCTCTATTGTCTGATATCCGTTACACAAGCGCTAAGCGATTTACCAAGGAGTCAGATCAATGTTTGAGTTGTGATTTTTTTTTATTTATTGTTATATTTCTGTGTTTAAACTAATTGAATACATATTTCTAACACAGACGATCTAGATGACCATGATGCTAACGGTAATCTAACAGGATGATATAAAAAGGCCAGCTTTAAACCAGTTTTCTGGCACCAGGCGGGTCTAATATAAGCGTTCTTTGAAGTTACTCATTCCTAACCAAAATTCCCAATAGCTAGATCCTGATACCCGTTCCACGTTCAAGAACTCCCACGAGATATTCCTTTCAATATTCTTCAACAATCCGCTCGATCATTACCTGTAACAAATAATGGTACGTTAGTTAACGCTAGATTAATCGACCGCTACTGTCAAATTTGACAGCTGTACCGTAAAATCACTTTAGACAATTATATAGAAGTGGTGATTACCAAGTGCCTTCCACGATAAAGTCCTATCCAATAAACCACTGAAAATATCAGCTAAACATTAAATTCTAAAAAGGATTTTAATAATTCAATTTTTAGAGAAGATTAAATTTTCCTCGACAATGAAGATTCTCTCAACTATATTTAATGTCGCTTATTCAAGTTATTTAGGATTCAAAATTGTTAAACTAGAAAGAACCACTTTTAATGGTTGTCTGCATTGGTACCTCACTCTAACCTATTTATATCACGATATACCTGCAGTGTTCACATTACTATGTTCCGGTTTGAAGGGTGAGAAACGCAGGAAAATTACTGGGTAATAAGACATGATATCTTCAAGGCACAAGGTTACCGATATCTGTAACGTATAAAATTTTCCAATTTAGAAAAAAACGTGGAATTTAATTGAAATTTTTTATGTATTATGAAGTCAACAAACTAACGAACGGTCAGCTTAACGATAAACGTGACAGCCTATAGACGCTAGTGTCATCACAAAGTTGCTAGCGTGTCGCCTAACCTATGAACTGAAGATACTAAGTCACATTTACCCATGAATTCACTGCCTCTCTCACCCATTAGACCGGAACACAGCAATGCGAACACTGCTATTTGGCAATACAAATAGGTACGATTGAGATATTAATGCAGACAACCTTTGTGAAAGTCTACCTCATGTAAATACGCTTATTACAATAATTAAAGGCCCGCAGCAAATTTTTTTTCGATTCCGAAAGCAAATTATGAAGGGCTACATCTCTACAAGTTCATATTTTGAAGCCAAATTAATTTGTATGCCCATCTGTTCTATTCTTCAAGCAAATATTGGGTGAAGCTCTCGTTTCAAGTATTCTTTAGGGAAAATAAACGTTTTTAACGTACTTTGGAAATTCTTTAATAAACGTTCGCCTTTTGGCGTGATGAGTGCTTGTTACGAAAAAACAAACTCGAGGAGACTCTTACGCTGAACAACACATAATTAGCGAAGAAATACTACTTTGCTTATTTATATTGTGTTTTTGCGATAAACGACAGAAGTGGACTTTCCTATATAATGTTTAACAGGATATTCCTTCAACAAAATCAAATTAGTGTTACACATACACCATCACCATACACTTCAACTACACATACTTCGAAGTTCTGTACAAGGATGGTATGTTTCTGATTAATTACAATGGCAATTACCTCTTTTCACTAAGTCTTACTTACTTATCACTAATTCGACAAACAAGCGTCACCGCACAATCCCTTTCAATGCTCACACACAAACACTGTTGTTTGGCGGTAGAAATATGTGAGTGTGAGGTACTAATGCATACAACCTTCGTATGAGGTCTACCTCTTTTTTTATTGGACAAGGTCAAAAAATAAGCCTAATGTCCACGAAATAGTAAGCCTCACTGCATCATATTGCTCTTAATATCACAAGGATATCACTTGCGCGCCGCCAACCTTGTAAAGATATTATGTCACACTAGCTGTCCCCGCGACTTCGTCCGCGTGGTATAGTTTTTTGGGTACCATACCTCTTTAACTTAACTTATATAAACTTTAAATTTCATGTTTATCTATATAATATAAACAATGGGCCGAAAAATAAGTTTCTAGTTTCTAGCTCTAAAAATAGCGATACTTCCATACAACATTTCATTCCCCTTTACTCCTCCTTACAACCCTTATATCGATTTAAAAAATAGCCTATGTCTTTTTTCAGCGTCTAAAGATTGTCTGTGCCAAATTTCATCAAAATCGGTTGAGAGGTTTAATCGGGAAAGCGTAACAGACAGACAGACAGTTACTTTCGCATTTATAATATTAGTAAGGACTAATAAGGATTACCCAGTCATTTCACTGCCTCTTTCAGCCGCATGGCTGTGTTTTGTAAGAGGCAGTTCAACAGCTATTTGACGGTTGAAATAAGTGAAAATGAGGTATCAATGCAGACGAAATTTGTTCGAGCTCTACCACATATTTCAAATTCTAAAGAAATTAACAAACCATAAAATTTTCTACTCAGATAAAAATTTGCGTGTTGTGTGAATAAATCGAAGTTAAGTAATTAGAACCTCAAATATAAATAATAACATTATTTTTTATTTCAGAAAAGACATTGTACAATATACAGACATACCTAACGGAGTCTGCACTGAGCGTAAAGATTATATCGCTAACTTCCAGCGAACTGTTATAATTATTATCTAGGCGTACATTGAGAATCGCACAATTTTAAATATCATTTTAGTGTAACTATGACGGATATTATTAAAAGCTAAATCTAATAAATGGAATAACAAAAAAATAAAAAGAATATGCTAAAAGTAAATAAAAGTAAATGTGAGTGTGTGTTTGTGTATGTGGATGCGTTTGTGAAATATTTAAACGAACACTGTCACTTCTTGATATAAGACTCAATATTTGTAGTTGAAAAAATAATTTTTAACCATTTTTTTTATCCATAATTGGCAGGATAAGCAAGCGTGGTCTCAATCACAAAACGTAGATTTGCGACGCGAATACTTCTGACCATTCCAATCTTATTGCATACTAGCTACGCTGTTTCAGACGGGTATACCGCCATCATTCAGTTTCAGTATCTCAGAAGTACCGTCCTATTAATATCCCACAGCTTTAAGTTGAAGTAAGTTATCACAATTTAAAATGATCAAAGCATAATACAATGAAGAAATCAACACCCAAGCAACCAAACTTGAAACTCCGCCGAATCTCATAAGCGTCGAAGTTGAAAGGAAGGTGGCATTAGGCGAAACATAATATATAATAATACAAATCTCACAACTTTGTGACGAAGGTAAGCCTCCAAAGTTTTGCAGCGGGCCGCCGTTCGCCTTCGTTACGATTTACGAATTGACAACAAGGAGAACGGCAAACAATAGCCGAATTTGTTTAGAATTTGGATTTTTTCGTGGCGAATTTCTGGACGAAGTGGTGTAGTGTATTTTCTTGTACCCATTAATGTAGAAAAAAGTAATTATCGTGTTGCAGAGATGTATGAAGGGGGCATTTAACACTTTTTTTTTCGCAGACGCCTTTAAGTTGGTTCGCGTAATAACCAGCAGTAACTTTAAGAAAATTTGAGGACTCGTAAGTGACGTTAAGCCGTGGTGTACGTGGGGTACCAACCAGCGAAGTAGAATAATACCTCTCTCTGTACCAAGTAGGCAAAAATCCCCCTATTTTGGGGAGGCCTAAGTCTGTGAGTAATCAACTGTCGACTTTTTTGACTGATTTAATGAAATGATGTTAGTCTTATTTCAAAATAGGTGATTTTGAATTTAAAAGCGGTGGAAGTCGATAGGTGGCATTACGTTATTTAACGGCGTATTGACGTTTCATTAAAATCTTGAAATGAAGGATATAATTGATGAGGCGATACATGTGAACTTAAAATGTAAACCTCAATAGTAAGCCTTGTAAACGTCGCAAACCTGGTCGATGCCTGACATTTTTTGTCATTACCGAACCTTCCAGCACTTTCACCAATTAAAAAAGCCTGTAGTCTATCTAAAGATATTAACATCATTATCTAGACAACCGTAAAACATTCACTGCTGGTCAATTGCCGTGCTAGGCAGACTTAGCAATCGCAGAGCGCAGCTTCGAGACGGGAATGTAGCCGACCATCTCCGCACTGATCTATTCTCCAGGTGAATATAGCGGCATCTATTGGGTCCGGTAGATCAGTCGCGACTTACGATATCTGGTACAGTGGGTACTACTTTAGCTTACAAATGTAAATAGATTTCTCAATCAATTATCTATAGTAATATTATAAAGCTAAAGAGTTTGTTTGTTTGTTTAAACGTGTTAATCTCAGGAACCGCCAGTCTGATTTGAAAAATTCTTCAGATTTCAGTATTGGATAGTCCATTTATCTATCTATTTCTCTAGGCTATATTTTATTTTCAAATCATTCGGGGTCGGTTTTAAAATAAATAAATAAATCCTGAAAGTCACTATTCTACGCGGACGAAGTCGGGACGGGGATGCTACTGCATACGCCTATCTCACAGCTTTATCTCTATCGTGGTACAAAGAAAATCTAGATCTTATCTCATCCGCTAGAACATAAACACTAAATAAGGTCTCACGTTCCTCTACGTCGAAGGAACAGAAGGAGAAATACTAAAGCAATGTAACTGGGGGAAGATTTACGCGCAGCCAGCCCGCTCCCTCCGAGGGTTAACTTTACGAGCTGGCTGCATTACCAGCGCGGGATATATCTAGGGCTTATTGTTTTAGTACGACCGACAATATATTTGGAAACTAGGAATAAAAGTTGATTCCCGGAGAAAAGTGAGATATTACGGCGACAGACAGATGTTTTGGGGAATGAACTTTGGGAGAAACAATTTTACTATATAGTAAATATTTCAAAACATCCAATTAATAAATAAATCATTCGGACAACATCTCATACGTTGACCTGACTGCGATATAAGTAGCAAGACTTGTGTTACGGATAGCAGAAAACAGAGGAAAAAACAATATGATACATAAATACATATAAATAATACCCAGACACGGAACAAATACAAATTCATCATTTGAGTAATCGCTCTAGGTAAGGATTTCCCGTAGTTACCGCGCGATGGGCAGGCGTGGTGACAATCGCAAAGCGTAGCTTCAAAAATGAATCCTGCCACCTTTTCCTAACTGCTACATTTGAGATACCCTATTTCGGATGGATATATCGCTAGCTATCGACTTCGGTGTCTGAGTCTGTGGATACTTGGCGAACCCAGTGATTGACGATATTTAGTCATCATCATCATTTGAAAGCCATTTGAAATCATGGAATTTTATGAATTTTATTGCCTAGTAAGCGTAGTTGGCAGGCGGTTTTGTTAATAAATGTAGTTACGATCGCGGTTTCGGTAACAATCGATACGGTAAACGTACAAACACACACATCTCACGGCACGGCAGATGATATTCAGTAGAAATAAAATCAACTTGCCTCAGGTGTCATATTTCGATATATTTGCTATACCGTGGGACACATCTCGGTATGATATCGAAAAAAAAGAATAGATACTAATTACTTTGAGAGGTTTTAAGTATAAGATACTGGATTATACAAGTATTTGAGATGGTATGAAGGGTAATGTTTTGTTTTATTGTTTTGAAGATCGAAATAGCTCTATGTCTAGCAGTGGACTAAGTGGAGTCCTATAATATTTAATATTAAATCATTATACTACATACATCACGCATATGTCCCACCGGGGTAGGCAGAGACTATGGATCTCCACTTGTTATGATCTTGGCATACCTCTCGCTTCCATTACTCGCATTATATTACGAACTATACCAACTCTTCCATACAGTTCCGCTCTATATATTTGTGCAGTCATTCTACTTTCAACCATTCTTTCTAAATGTCCATACGATTACAACATTCATTACTTTTCTCTACTGTTGTCGAATGATCATCTTTTACACCACATCGATCTCTTAAAACACTTATCTTCAATCTATCTTTCAAACTCACACCATACATAGCTCGAATTTTAAAATTATTATCATTAACAAAGTTGCACAACCAAGCGTTTTATCAGTAAATGATTACTTAGCCAACATGTCGGCGCGCCGAATTCATGCATGAGTTTATGTGGGCGAACCGCCGAATCGGGAGCGAGTGCCAAGTGTTGCCAGGCACTAGTCATGAATTTGATAATATTATTGTCATTTATAACTTTACATCATACCATGAAGGAAAATGTATAACTAAAAATAAATCGTTTTAATGTATACGTTACGTAATGTGGTTAACCAGCAAACTGGATGTTTTCTGTTGTATTTGTAAGATCAAGGTATTTAGTCAAGGCCGGGTCTGTTGATCAGGTTTACCAGGTTTGGCAAGTTTGTATCGAACATTATGAATATTAGAATGAATTGTGTTTCTTTATTTGATCAGTTCGACAAACAAGCCTGCAGCTCGCGTCATAGTAAGCGTCACATCGTGTCGTGACTTGGTCTAGTATAAAAAATGTCCTTCGAGGCTTAACAGGTGAGTTCGGGATGATGAAATCGTCAGCATACACCATAGTAAAACATGTTTCGAATATTGCGTGAAAAAAAATTTTTTTTCATTTGAACTTTTTTTTAGGTTTTTGGGAATCTTTGACAACCCATTAAAAGCCTTTGTTTGTACATAACAAGACAGAATAAAATCGTGTCACGGTTGTGTAGTGACCCCGACCTTTGGACAGTCTCCAAGATTGCGTGCGTTATGGCTGCCAACGTCGCACGAGAAGTATGGGCTCGGGGAATTGGTGCGAACTTAACTCTGACCTTGGACACTTTCTTTTGTAGACTGTTTTATCATCCTGTGCCATCGGACTTTTGTGTACAACACTTAATTGTGGAAACCTTGGAAGTTTTCCTTGCATCTATGTTTTGCAGTAAACTTAAGAATAGTCCTGAGTGGATACCATGGGTTTTCTTTTTATTAGACCAGTTTAACAAACCAGTATACAGCAATGTTCGTAATATTACATGGCGTAATATACATAGCATGTTTCCAATCTTGTGACTTGAAGATAATATGTCATATTAACCAAAACTTCCAGTGTCTCTCTCTCTGTCTCTCTCACCCTTCAAACTAAAACACAACAATGCGAACACTGTTAAATCATAGTAGAAGTAAGTGAGAGTGAGGTATCAATGCAAACGACCTTTAAGGGGTCTACCTTTTGGGATACCATTAGGAGGCAGGACTACGCTGAATAGATTGTAAAAGACGTTATTAGAAAAGAGACTGGTGCATTCTACTCTTAACCAAAGATGAGGAAACAGAGAGGTTATATTACGATTGTAGTAAAGGGAAATCATTGTTTGCTCATTGCTGAAAAATAAGCGTTAATAAGTTTATATAAAATCTATTGTAGTGTCCAAATAAAGGTGTTGTAAGCGCGGTCGCAGAGGTGGTTCAGTCATCCCGACCAGGATAGAGGCCACGTGTCACGTCTTTATGATCATCAGATTTTTTGTAGGCTTATTTCTGGTGTAACGATCTGTGACTTTCTTTGTGTAACGATCCTTCAAATATTACAACTATATTTATCTTAAGAATACCCCTTGCTACATCATACGTTTTATTAAGTTTCCATCCTAAATTTGCCTGGAAGAAATCGCTATTTGCGATAAAGCAACCTGTCATGTACATCTGTTTCTGTGTTTGGTGTACAAAAAATAGTTTATTTTTTAGATTTTAATTTGTTCAGCGACCCGTCCAGAGACGGCAGTCTGGTCTTGCTACACGATGACAGCATTTATTTGATTATATTAACTCATTTTTTCGTATCAAGTAGGGATCAAGCCGGTATGTATGTACCTACTTGGTCTCATTAAAACTCTAGGTCCCTTTAAAATTAAAACCTATATTTACCAAACAGTTCTCTCTTCATCTTTTGCGAAGCGACATCACTCCGTCATTGCTCTTACTTATATAACGCTACCAAAAAAGCTCAAAATATCTACCCTTTACCATTTCATAAAATGTGAGGATATCCTCGGGAACTGGCTGTCACATTTAAATTATGAACAAACTGAAGGCATTCTGCGCATTTAGGCATCTCTTTTCCTTTACATGCACACACTGATTGTGACAACCGGAGTTTTTGTTTGTTATTTTAAATGTATGCGCTGAGCTATAAAAATTAATAAATATATAAATAAATATATGTGGAACATGAACAAGTTAGCGAAAATTAATACAACATTTCAATTGTGACTATTTGCATATTTCTCTTTTCATCGTAAGCAAGATTAATTGTTTGCATTGATGCGAAATTTACGATTCGCGTTATTTGAATCCGATTAAGTTGATTTATGAACGCTATAAAGACATTCAAGCATCGTTTACTGTTCCACGATTTGCTTAGTCCGATAAAATTCTCAAGAGAGTCAACAGAGCCGAATGCAGACAGATTTGTAACTCAACCTTCGTCCACTATTGATTTGTTTGTCTACATTTGTGGTGGTGAGCTAAATTATAAATAATATTTATAACTGCATATTGATACACTCGTATTAAAATAATGACCGAAACATTCCTGTGGAGTTAAAGTAATTTACGTTTGTTTTTACACAAATGAAATTATGTTACTTCCAGCCGTATTATTTCATTGCTTCTCATCTCTAAAATCACTGCTGTTTGTCGATAAAAATATGTGAGATTGAGGCATCACGTAGTTCTAAGGTGTTCTTCCCCAGTTCGTTTTAAGATTGTAATAAAAATATATAGATAGTTAAAGAGATAATTTAGAAGACAAAAGAGATAACTCAAATTTGCGAAAATTAAGTTGCTTGCAACCGCAGAGTCAATAAGGCAATATTTTTAATGCAACACTCAATATTTGTGTTTAAGGAAAGTGAGAGGCTGTGAAGTGACTTAACCTGTTAAGCAAGATCACGTCCTTATATGTCTGTTGGCGAGGTTGTTACGCTTATGTAATATCCACATAAACGTGATCTTCGCAAAATATGTAACAGTGATGAAGGAATGCGCAATCAAAAACAAATTAGATCTGAATGATTGCCAACAGAAACGTGAGCTTTCCAATATACATTCAGATTTTTCCACCATTCGTTTGCCCATATTAGAATCAGGTTCCCCCTCCCATATATCCGCTATTCAATTTGTGAAACAAAAAAGCCTACTGAAACAGCTCCCGTGAGGACTGCCTACCATTCTCTGGGATAATGGGAACGTAGATACATTTATCCGAGATATTAAAGCAAAATATTTATTATTACGTACGTAAATATTTGAATAGCTGATTCTACGAGAAATTTTATTAAATCTTCATAGTTTCTTTTTTTACGAGTATATAATGATCATCATATCAGCCGGTGGATGTCCACTGTTGGACGCAGGCCTCTCCAAGAAAGACAGACGTTTTTCTCGTTATTGTCAGTGTAGTGGCAATCGCAAAGCGCACTTAGACCATTGTCAGAGTTAAACCTCTTACAAAGGTCGTATTAATTGGTAGTACCTCATCATCATATTAGTCATTCCACTGCTGGACATACGCTTCTCCAAAAAAGATTTGCCCTGAATTTTGCCCTGCCCTGATGCTGCTGCCCATCCTCGCCCTGTGCATTTCAGCTGTTGCTGCGGATGGATATACCATCTTCTGTGTAGTTCTGGTACCTTAGTTGCCTTTTACCGGCGGAGAATAGTAAATCCCCTTTACCAGGTTAAAGGGGATTTACTACTCACTGGTAGTACATCACTTTCACCTACTTCTACCGTGAAATAGCAGTATTCGCATTGACGTGGTCAAACTTCGTATCAAGGTGCTTGTCGGCGAAATATTTACTTCTAAACTACTGAATCGATTTTGATATTTTTTTGCTTACTGTGAACATTTCAACCCAACTCGAGAGAAAGGATCGTTTATATCTCAATTTATCGTCACAATATTATTTTCAAGATATAGATACGTACGAGTAGTTCAGACAGGACGACGCCTGTCGGGAGAGCTAACCTTATAAAAATTGAAGGCTTGACGCGCAGATATAAGTATATTTATCCCATTGATTGACATTCCAATCTCTTGTTTCCTTTCGTAACATTTATATATTACAAAAACCCTTATTTCGGCGAATAGACTTGTAAATATTGAATGCCGACAGGAAGTTTCAGTGAATAAATACGAAAACCCTTTCACGAGCACACACGGCGCCACATCAGTCGACCGGCTTATCTCTCTTTTGTTATTCGATACAAAACAATCAATTCGCTCTAGTGAAGCGGTTCGCGGTATGTGCATGACCTATTGAGGAGGCAGACACGATAATGTACCTGAAATTGAGTTTTTTTATTAGGTACCAAAACCGACAGATGGCGGTATATCCATCCGAAACAGTCTAGTGTCTCCGTCGCAAAAGCTGCGCTATGTGCCAACACGCTTGCCCAACACGGCAGTTAATTACAAAATTCTCCCTTTCTTAGGGATGGGCCTATGTCCAGCAGTGCAGTTACAATAATTCAGAAATATATCATTAGATATATATTTTACTTGAAAATATAATAGACCGACACATGAACAAGCCTAATTTACAATATAAAAAGGCCCTTCCAGTAACTGGCAGTGCTGGCAATGACTAATATGTACAACGTTTGTGTTGACACGCAAACTGCACACCTCGTCATGTGTAACGTGTGGAAACGAAACGCTATCAGAGCCACTGACACATGTCATTCTGACAATGACAGAAAAGTGACATTTATGGCCAAGACGTCATTCACAGTTTTATACGGAATTCAAGTAAATATTGAACACATTCGATTCATATAAAAACAGTTGGTATCGTTTGATTACAACTATCTATTAGATTGTTTGCTGATACGCAGAATTTATCGGTATTTCGCAAACTTCTCAACAGATATCTATCAATCAATACTCCGAGGACTAATTTTAAATGTGCTACTGAATTTCTTCTGTAAGTGAATGTATTAGATAATATAATAGAACACATTCGCGGGTTCGATCCCCACCCGGCAATTATTTATTAATAACAATAATATGGACAATTATTTCTGATTCCTCTATTATGTGATATCCGTAACACAAGTGCGTTCTGCGACTCATCTCGACTCGTCACGTCAAGGTATGCTGTGTGAATAAGATTAACGATTAATAATACATATTTTTGTATTTTAAGAACAAAAGGAGAAACCAGTTTAATAGTAGCAGTGCCCGCGACTTCGTCCGCGTATTTACATAGATTTTTTTTATAGGTATTATTATTTATTTTCAAACATATAAATATAGCCTTTAGCCTTCCTCGATACATGGACTATCCTAGACTGAAAGAAGTTTTTAAATCATATCAGCTATTTTTGAGATTAGCGTCTTCAAACAAACAAACAAACTCTTAAGCTTTATAATATTATAGTATGACAGGCCCAATGGCGCAGATGGTAATTAATGATCCTAACTTGTGCAGAATCAAACCCACGGCGGATTCGATTCCCACCGAGAGCAAATATTTATATGATGACATTTGTGTTTATTCTGTGTCTAGGTGTTAAATCTATGTATTTAAGAAGTATATTGTGATTTCTCTGTTGTCTAGCGTCCGTAACACAAGAAACGACTTACCATAAAGTAAGTCAACGTATGAGATTTTGTTAGAATTTATTTATTTATTTTAGTATATGTTACTAGTCGCTACACATTAGGGCTCGTAGAATTAACCACATAGAAATACTCAGAGTATTTAATCAGATTTAACGAACAAATATTCGTCGCAACAACATAAATACAAATAACCAATTCTACAAGAATTCTAGACCAAATTATCAGAAATGCGCTGTTACATTTCTCAGTAACATAATAGTTAATACATGTGGAGGTTTAGATACGTACACGCTAGATGCCACATGCCAGGGACAAGGCTTGCAAACTGGGACTCTGGGCTGTTAACCCAATTAGAGCGAGGCGCACCCTCCCAGCAAACGGACAGTTATTTAAGACGACACTGCCACGGTACAAGGCGCCAAACCGTGCACATTCATTGTTGTTAATATGACCACACATACACCACAGATTGGACGCTCTGTGAAGATTTTGTTGTCTCTTGATAGTCGCACACGATAGTATGAAATCCAATTCTATTGATAGATCGCAGGTCTGATAAAGTCACCTTAGTTGTTAAAACAACATCATCATCATGGCAGCCATAAAATGTCCACTGCCTCCTGGATATAGACCTCCCCAAGAAAGGGAATCACAGAGTGCAGTTTTTGCGACAAGGATGCTACTGCCTATCCCTATCGTATGCATTTGAGCTACACTGTCTCGGATGGATATACCAGTCTGTCAGTTCTGGTACCTTAGTCGCTTCTTACGGCACCTGGTACAGAGGGAGGTACTATTCTACTCTGCCAATACCTCAAGGCTCAAAATGTTTCTATAGATAAATTTAGTAAGGTCAGTGTTTTAGAGTGTAAAGAGGTAAAGAGGTTTTGAAAATGAGTTAAAATGCCCATGGTTGCCGGATAAACGTTCACTATGTACCCGGGTGGATAGAATTTCTTCAATCATTAACGTCTATTCCCCAAGTGTCGTAAAAGCCGTGGAGTAGAATAGTATCGGTATCGGTGTAAGTGGTCGTAAGAGGCGACTGAGGTACCAGAACCGACAGATGGCGGGATATCCATCCGAAATAGAAAAGCTTAAATAGTACAGGGTAGGAATAGGCAGATGCAGCCTCGTCGCACTATGAGATTGCCACTACGCCAGCGCAGCTCGGCAATTATAGGAAAATGTCCCCCTATCTTGGGAAGGCCTATGTCTAACAGTAGTTTTTATGGCTGATATGATGAGCGTCTAAGTGTCAAAGGAACCTATATCACTACCAGTATTTTTGGGTGGATCCTTCTTCAAATGTCAGAGCGACATCATTCGCTTCCACACACATGCAGCCCTGGAGATGAGTGGACTAAATTTAGCCACATCACTACGGCTGGCGGCGCGCGCCATTATGCCTCTGACATTTATCGAGTAATCACTGCAGTCTCGCAATAAATATGTGCGCAGATGAGTAAATACGCAAACACAAAACATTAACTCATCCCCGAGGGGTTGGGCGCTGAATGTTAACAATCTGCTGTTATATTGTAATGCATACCAATATTATAAAGAGGATTGGTATTTTATAGGAGTTTGCATATATAGCGATATTCCGTATATAATATATATTTATAATATAAATTGCTTTAAAAACAGGGATATCTCTAGGAAACGCCGAGAACAACTTCATCAAACATTTACTTGCCTTTGCAATTGCCAACATCAACATTATATGAGCCATTAGGAGTCTACAGACGGACATAGACCTCCCCAAGAAGAGGGAATTTTGTACATGACTTTCGAGCTGGGCAAGTTTGTTGGCAATTGCTCTGCGCTATGCATTTGAGCTACACTATTTCGGATGGATATACCGCCATTTGTCGGTCCCGGTACCGCGCCTCTCATCTAACGTCACCTGGAAAAGGGGGAGGTACTATTCTACTCTACCGCCTTACGGCTACGGGCACGTGGTAGACAGTAGACCTTGATAAATTTAATATAAATAAAAAATCTTTTATTTCAATTTTTTTCATCGAGGTACTGGCAAATTAAAGTACCTCCTTCTATGTTAAATACAGTAGATACCAAATCGATTCATTTTACTTTGACTCGGCGAAAGTACAGCCATGTTTCAGCTTCACAAAATTGGCGCGCACCCAAAATCCTCTTGCAAAGTTTTGTTTTAACTCATGCCGCTTATTTATTGTTTTTCACTTTTACTTTAATGCGTTTTGTTCGTTACACAGTTTATTTTATTTGGAAACTGTGTAATGGGTTTGCCCGATTTTTACTGTGCTAACCCAGTTGGGCACGGATGATTGAAAGCGGAAACAATTCTGATCGGGATTCCGAATTATTTATTTTAAACAAAGCTCTGCGTGCGATCTATATTGAGTTCTAATCTATCTTGTGCGCCAAAGGTCGCGGGTTCGTTTCTCACTCAGGACAAACATTTATATGACAAATAGTTGTGTTTCTTATATGTCTGGGTGTTTAAATAATGTATGTGAGTCCATTTGTTAAATGTACCGGCAGAGTAAATAGTATCTCCCCCTTTCCAAGTGTCGTAAGAGGCGGCTAAGGCTCCAGAACCGACAGATGGCGGTATATCCATCCGAAACAATGCAGCTCAAATGCACAGGGTGGGCATGGGGATGAGCAGCAACTTCCCCGTTGCGAAAGCTGCGCTCGGCGATTGTCAACACGATTACCCAGCGCAACATTTATAGGGAGAGTTTTTGGAGAGACCTTTTTCCAGCAGTGGACTTACAATGGCTGGTATGGTGATGACGATTTGTGTTTATTCTATGTCTGTATGTTGCATATTGTATGTTTAAGTAATATATTTATGATTCCTCTGTTATCTGATTTCCGTAACACAAATGCGACTTATCACGGAGCCTGATTCGCAATTGCATGGTCTATGACGAATAAGGAACATTCATCATACTATTGTACGTAAATGAACAGTTTTGTCCCATTTACAATAAAACAAACGTTCGCCAAAAAACACGCCTTAGCAGAGTCGTTTAATAACACATCAGTATCTGTCTCCGAAAGCAGTAATTATTTGTTTGGAAACTACGCAGTTATCGAAGTTGGAGTTAATTAAATTTTCTCCGAGTTGCCAACGGTGCGCCATTGATAAGTTTTAATGAACACGTCGTGTTGCCAGTGTAATTAGCTCTTCGTTATTTTTAATCTGTGACCCGTTTACTATGTATTAGAATGTTTGCGATAAAAAAAGGTTATCATCGTTTTCGATAAGGTATAGCTTCCTGCATTTTTAAATAGAAAATAGAAACGAACACACAACGTGAAATCGTCATCATACAAGCCTTTGGAAGAACACTGTTGGACATAGACCTCCTCAAGAAAGGGGGAATTTTGCCCATAATTGCTGCGCTGGGCAAGCGCGTTGGTAATTGCAGAGCGCAGCTTTTGCAACGGGGATGCTGCTGTCCATACACGCCCTGTGCATTTGAGTTACACTTGAACGGATAGATATACCGCCATCAGTCGGTTTGGGTACCTGAGTCGCCTCTTACGACCAAAATATATAGATTGATTAGAAAAATCATAACCCACACTACTGTTAGAAAGACTCATCGCACTACTTGATTGAATTTGAACATTGATTGTCTACTTAATGTCAAGCAAATCATGAAAGTTTCCAAAAAAATTGCATCAACGACAAATTTCAACCACCGAGCAACCACCAGACTAGATAAATAAAGCAATTACGAAATGTCAAAATCAAAGACAAATATATATTTATTTATATATGCCTATCATACGCACTTTTAACTCGTCAAAAAATCAAATATGCATGAATATAGAGAGACCCTGACACTTATGGTGATTTAAGTCATTTAAACAAATAGGCCATTGAGTGTCCTACTTTAATACAAGTCTGCCGGCACCAAACGGGTCTTAAAACTTTAAAGCAGATTCATTACGCGAGTCGCCGGAAAAGAACCTGCAGGAAAAACTGATGGTTTTTAAGAGTATATATCCAATTAAAACCAAGCATTTTCATCGTTAATATAATCTTTTAAAAGTCAATGTTCAACCTTCACTGACCATAGAACAGTTATCCCTGAATAAATCGAAGCGCACTTTGTCCAGCATTCAAATGAGCAGCCACCCGTCGTATCTTATCAACAGATGAATCGCCAAGCCTGAGTCGGTCGCTCGTCCATGCATATGTATGTATTTTAGTACAGCCGAACTATATTGTTGCGTGGAATATGTATGTTGCATGTCTCAGTGCCGTTTGCATGGATCGATCGATTTTAAATGCTGTGTAGCGGATCTTGCTAACAAATTGACATTCTAAAACGTTTGAAGGCAAGCTTGATAAAATTATTGCCTCGATCACTTAGGCCACGGAATGTTTTGGGTGCACTTTTGTTTTTTGACGGTGTTGATGTTATAAGACTAGCATTGCTTTGAGGTTTTACTCGTAATTGCTTTGTCTGTGATAATAATGGGCTCCAATATAATTTATGTTATATGCTGATAATGTAGCTATTCATTAGTGAAAGTGTTTTTGAAATCGGTTCAGTGGTTTTTGCGTTTTTTTGTTATAAATGTATAACAATACGAATCTTGTTTAAATACATAGATGTTGGCTTATTTTCTCAAAATGGGATATTTGAAATAAATTCTAACAAACGAACAATAACGGGCCTGACGGCTTAGATGGTAGTGATTCTGTCTCGTACGCCAAAATTCATGGGTTCGATTCCCACCCAAAGATATTTATGTTTGCTGGGTCTAGGTGTTCAGTATGGGTATTTAAGTAGTATATTTGTGATTCCTCTGTTGTCTAATGTCCGTAACACAAATACTTTAAGCGACTTATCAGGCAATCAGGTCAATGTATGTGATGATGTGGGAATTTATATAAAAAACAAAATTGAATCTATCTTTTTATGGTATGAGTATAAACTACTATATTCAGTACAGAACATTTGAGTGTCTGAGCTTACGAAAAAGTTAATTTCGCATCGGTTGGCTTAATGGTGATTAGATTCGGATAAGAACTGCCATCTCAACTTATTTTATAGTCTTCCCTGGGTAAAAGATAGAGAGAATTGCTTTTTTTTAAATAATACTTGGCTCACAGCGCAGTTTGTAAAAGCCATTTTCTTAAGATCACTGTAGTTAAAAAGTTTTGACTACGCTTAGTATTGGGACCAAAGAATGATTATATTATTTGACTATTTCTGCCCGCTGTGAGGTACCGGCATAGTAGAAATACCTCACCCTGTACCAGGTGTCGCAAGAGGCGAATAGGGTACCAGAAGCGACAGATGGTATATCCATCCGTACAAGTATAGCTCAAATATACAGGGCTTGGATGGGCAGCTGTTTCCCCGTCGCGAAAGCTGCGGTCTGCGATTGCCAACACGATTGCCAAAATTCCACTGGGGAAGCTTATTTCCAGCAGCGGATTTTCAATGACTGATATGATGATGTTGATGATCTGTGCCCGCGGTTTCACTCGTCTGAATTAGAGAAAGTTAGGATATATTACTTCTAACAACATCAAATATCTGTCAGTATAACTTTCATTAGAATCATTCGAGCCGTTTCATAGATTATCGGAATAAACAGACACACAAAATTATTATTTTTCTTCCTGTAAGTATCGTGTAAACTTTCATATGCATTCAGTAAAAGTATATTCAAGTCAAAAATGTCTTTATTTTAATACCGTTAATATAATCACTTCTTACCATTAATCTAGATTCACTAATTAAAATGAATAAATTCAAGACTAATAACCCAGGTGACCTTTTAGGGAAAAAGCAGACATTTGAAAAAATAGATAGGTACTTGAGTGGCCTACTTATTATAACTAGTCTGCCGGCATTAGACTAAGTTTACAGCACGTTCCTAGCGCAAGCCACCTAAAAAGAAAAACAGTTGATTTGCAATTACAAACAGACACGTTCATTTTATATATATGGTTATTAGTTGCGACTGTATCTAGGTGGGCTGTGGGGTACCGGTCGAGTAGAACAGTACCCCTGCACCAGGTGACAGAAGAGACGACTGAAATACCAGAACCAACCGAAGACGGCATTTCCATCTGAAACAGCGTAGCTCTAATGAATTGGTAACGGATTGAATGCAGCATTCCCGAACCGAAGCCTCAGTAATTATCAGCAAAGGTCCCCCTTTTATGCTTTTCAAGTTGCTTAATTCTTTTGCCTAATAAAGACAAACAGCCTAACCATGCAAGAGAACCATGAAGCAACTATCGCTATCCATCACCCGCCGGCGTCGGTGGCTGGCGCATCGGCGCGATCGATACGCCGCAATGCAAGCGCCACAGGGCGATACACCCGTCACGCTGACCCCTCGGCCGACCTACAAGGACAGGGCACCGGAAATTGTTGTAAGCATTCAGCTGTTTTGATAAAAAAATATTGCTCCATTAAAATGAATTTAAGTCAGAAACTTATTTCGCTTACTTCAAGGTTTTTTCGAATTTAACAACGTTTGCGGTTTAAATATGCCATATTTACATTTTCGTATTTATTTCTTTAATTGAGTAAAAAGCCGGTACAGGCAGAATAGAATAATACCTCCCTCTTTATCAGGTGTCGTAAGAGGCGACTAATCTACAAGAACCGAAAGATATATCCATCCAATTCAGTGTGGCTCAAATGCACAGGGCGGGAATGGGCAGCAACATCCCCATCGGCAAAGCTGCGCTCTGCGGTTGCCCAGCGCGGCAATTATAGGCGAAATTCCCCCTTTCTTGGGGAGGCCTATGTCCAGCTGTGGACGTTTTACGGCCGCTATGATGATGATGATAAGCTTCTTTTAAGGCCCCCGACCTTGAAATTTATATAATGTGTAAGAAAATATGTATCACACTATTCGAGAGAATTCAAAATAGTATTTGTTCTGACTCGTTAGCAAGGCCACCAGTAAAGAAAAATTTTCCAAAACCCATAGACGCTCGTATTATCACAAGGATATCACTAACGCGTGCCCAACCTTGGGACTTTAAGGTATTCTGTAACATTACCATAACCCAGTAAATTCACTGTCCTTCTCACCCTTCAGTCCGGAACACAGCAATGCGAACACTGCTATTTAAAATATTATCTTAAGTATAATCCAGCATACGTAATCCAGTAAACGTTTGACATTTGAGTAATTATAGATGGCGCTGACAACTCAGCACAAAACGAACACTTAAAAATAATTTACATGTCCTCAAAAGTCTCAGTAACACAACTGTAGCGTAGCCCCTTTGGTATGAAAAAGATGCAGGTTCGAGTCCCGCCTGAGACTTGATACCAGTTGATTTTTCTAATAAATATCATCTTAAACGTCTTCAAAATGTAAGATACAGGATACGAAGATTTAAGAGTATTTGAGAGATTTTGTCAGTAAATTTATTTTGTTTTACTCACATCTGTCTGGTACTGTCTGAATCATGATGGATGTGACGAGCGAATGAGGAAGATATTATAGAGGGATTTAATATCTCCCGAGGTTTATGAGGTCACGAACTTCACCCCTGGGGTTGTATTTATTATACCTTTAATTGTTACGACTTACTTAGTAAGATCCTTTTTCACTATTAAAATGACATCAAACCGAAGATGGTGGATGCACCCAAAACATTCGATTCTACTGGTTGGTGATCAACCTGATACCGGGATACCCTTTATACCGTAAGAGGCAAACGAGGTACTGGAACCGATAGATGGCAATATATCCATCCGAAGCACTTTAGCTAATAGGGTGGAGATTAGGAACGGATTTCACATCGCGAAGCTACATACATTAGCGCGGCAATTATGGGCAAAATTCCTCCCTTTCTTGGGGAAGCCTATGGCCAGCAGTGAAATAAAGCTGGTATGATGTATGATGAAATTGAATAAACCTTATAGGCATAAATAGTCTAAAGAAACTCATTCTTTAGCGAAAAAACCATTTCAATCAGAAAGCAGGCAAACTTAGGCCTGACATTTGCCTGAATTTAATAAAACATAGCAAAGCATACAGCAACTCTTGAATCACTCGATCTTGATTCAATTACAAGTGACATTGGAGCCGAGAATGAGCAATTACGACAATTGTGACAAATGACATCACCCGGGGTCAACGACCGGGATGAACAATTAACAATAAATTCACGTCGCACGCCTTACGCCAGTTGATTTACCGTTAACTTCAAATTATTCGTAGTGATAAAATAGTATCATAATGCGGGCGGCGTTATCTAATTAGACAATTACATTTATAATTAACTTGATGGTTCTTGACACATCCGACGTGAAATACAAAAAAAACAATACTAATTTTAATCGACGGGCTCGATAACGGAGATGTTTGTTATCCTATCTTATGCGCCAAGGGTTCGTATCCCACCCAAGACAAACGTTTATATGATGATATTTGTTTTTGTTCTGTGTCTGGGTGTTAAAAAAAGTATTTAAGTGTTATTTTTTGTGATTCTTCTAATTCGTCTGATGTCCGTAATACAAGTGTTTTAAGCGACTTAGCTTGGAGTCAAGTCAATATATGTAGTGTGAATATTATTAAATGAAATATAGCTAAAGTTACTTCCTCATATACCTCATTCTACAGCCCAATCAAAATACACACATACATCACGCCTGTGTCCCATTGGGGTAGACAGAGACATACCTTTGTCTCTTATCTTACTCGCATTAGTCCTTACATATACCCTCTTTTATTCTCGGTAATTCTGACCTGGCCTTCTTTAATACCTCTTCTACCTGGTTAGGATATGTTAGCCAAGGTCGTCAAATACCAGCTCTTCCATACAGTTCCGCTCTATATATTTGTGCAGTCATTCTACTTTCAACCATTCTTTCTAAATGTCCATACTATCTAAACATTAATTATGTTTTTCTCTTTTGTTGTCACAAGATCATCTTTTACACCACTGATTTTTATTTACTCATTGATCTCTTATAACACTTATCTTTAACCTATCTCTCAAATTGTGACGTATTTCTAATGACTTCTTCACTATATATATATTTTATATATTGCTATAGGCTGCAGTGACGCTTACTATCACGCGGACTGTGTGCTTGTTTGTCGACCTGGTCTAATAAAATAAACTAAAGAACATAATATAGTTCATTCACAGCCTCTCTATCACTTCATACCGGAACACAGCAATGCCAACATTACAATTTGGCGGTAGAAATAGACGAGTGAGGCACCAAAGACAATCTATGTCTGCCTCAACAGGAGTGACACATGCGAGTTACCATCTTCTCAAACCTCTTTTCTCCCTTTTTTATTTACCCGAAAGACCCTAAATAACTCTACGTAGATATAACCTGCAAACATGTAGATTACTGCTCCAACACAAAGAAAGATGCAAATTAACTACACCAAATTGTTGTGCAGTATTTCCATAACGTAAAAACATATGACATTTGACTGCAAGCCAAAGTTAATAGACACCAACAATTTGGCAACCTCCCCCCCCCCTGCCCCCTTTGTAACGGGGTCATTACCAGCATTGACCCGGGTGAAGGTCGGGTCACCTGCAGACCATATCTTGGCAACGGTCCACCGGATTCTCGCCCCCGGTCACTTGGCGTGCGAAAGTGGGCTACCTTGCTTATATACTCTCCAACAATTGTGGTACAACAATTTCATAGCAATCTATACTAATACAAAAAGTTAAAGTGTGTGTTTATCATGTATACAACAGTTATATATATTTGTGCAGCCGATTTCATCCATCCTTTTTACATTGATAAATTCATAATAATAATAAAATCGCTTAAACCACTTGTGTTACGGACATCGGACAACAGAGGTATCACAAATGTTATACTTAAATAAATATTTAACACCCAGACAAGAAACAAACGAATATTGAACAAATATTGAACGCAGAAAATAGGATGACCACAATCTGCACCCGCAGGCACGTAAAGTAAAACTATAACAAAAATAAATGTCCGTCTTCTGGTTAATCAACGGAATGGCTTTATCAATTAAGTCGCTGCTATACTCACTGACTCAGTACCTATTGTTGTCAGGTAGTGAAATGTTAAAGAGTGATTAAGGATATCTTTGCTGCAGAAACATCATCAGGGTAGCTTATAAAAGTTTAGTTAAAGAAATAACTCTAAGACTTCAAAAGTCAGTAAGACCTATTTTCACGGAAACGATTTCGCCGCTGACTAAATAGGAAATGGAAAAAGGTGTATTTACAAGTACATAAATTAAAGTAAAAGCTGAAGGAAAGATAACAATAGCCTCGAGTATTATTTAAGCGATGGGCGACTACATTTTTGTTGGATGGAAATACGTTTTCGCCGAAAAGCGGTCAGGTTTCACAGAATCGGCCGAGTTTGAAAGCCTCGCACAATTTACCGAATAAACTGTTTCGATTTATATTTATCATAATATTATATACATGAAAGTTTGTATTTTGTCTCTGTTTGTGTTGGTGTCCCTTCATTCCAACATAAAGTCAGGAATAATTTTATTTTATTTAAAAGAAACATCTCGATTAATACATTTAGAGATACTCGTATATTCAAGGAAATATCATTTTGAACTAAATATTAAGTCTAAATGTACAATCATTCATAGATACACAAAACAATATATTTTTTTTGTGAATTAAAATCGCAGTTTAACATTAAAATTAAAGTGGAAACGAAAGGGTACACTCAAAAATCAAGTAAATAAACTAATCTGTGTAGCGAAATACTCTTCAGCGACATAGAGCAAACATCGACGTCAAACTGATGGCAAATGTCATTAAACAGTTTGCTGCTGCAAACGCTCCTGTGGTCAGGTCACAGGCGAGTTGGCACCCAATACAGTTCCTGGACAGAGGCCTAAGGAGAGGTATAGGATGCCGGGGGAGGCGTGAGGGATCTCGAAAAATATTTTTATTTATAATTGGACAGTGGTCGCGATAATTAATGATCTTGCAAATAGAAGAAACCCCTACATTTTTCTTAACTTATCATTTTGAAATATGCCAGTCTATTGATCAGAGATTATGATTATCGGCAGATGCGGTAAATTCTTTATTGACCACACAAAAGCAATCCACTGCGTTATATTTTTATAAAATTCAGACCTGACGGGCAATGGATTTTCAGACATTCACCAGTCCACACAAGCCTATTACGAGAGGTAGACCTGACACAAAGGTCGGCTACATCATTTCCTTAGTCAACTCACAGCCAACCTGCAGTGTTCGCATAGCTGTGTTCCGGTTTGAAGGGTGCGAGAGGCAGTGAAATGACTGGATGATGTGACATCTTCAAGTCACAAGGTTCTTTATGATTATACGAGCGTGAACAGGCTTTGGTGCTTACTATTACGCGGACTGTATACTTGTTTATCGACTTAGATGTATATAAAAAAGAAAAACATAGCGAAACATTGCATATACGAAACAGAAATTATTTTATTCGGCAATCTAAAAAGGTGAATTCTAATGATGGTCTTATTTGAGCATAAATATAGACGTGCAGAAGAAAAAGGGGCCCAAGTGGAAACCAGATTAGGGATGTCGCAGAAATAAATTCTACAGTTGGAAATAGCCTCATTTCAGGTTTGCAACGGAGTCATCATTGTATTTAAAAATTTCTAAACATAAACGTTAAATGCTGTCTTAATATAACCGTGGGTACCAGCAGAGCAGAATAGTACCTTCCTTTGTACCGGGTATAGTAAGCGGTAACTAAGGTATATCCATCCGAGACAATGCTGCTCAAATGGACAGGGCGGCGATGGGCAGCAGCATCTCTGTCGCGAAAGCTGCGTTCTGAGATTGCCAACACGCTTGCCCAGCGCGGCAATATTGGGGATGGGCTCTTTCTTAGGGAGGCCTATGCCAGCAGTGTACTTTCAATGGCTTGTATGATGATAATTATGATGAAGGGATTAGAACCGATAGGTGACTTTATATCCTTCCGAAATAGTGTAGATCAAATTGGTGAGAATTGGAAGCAGCATCCCCGTCGTGTAATTTACGCTCTGCGATTGCCAAGCTGGCCCAGCGCGGCAATTATGGGCAAAATCCAGGTGGGAATTTTTGTTTGAAATGGTGGATATTATAAACATCTAAGTCTTTAGGGATGGATGATTCCGATTTGAAATTTTTTTTTAGAATTGGATAGTCCCCCAAATGTCACTATTCCACGCGGACGAAGTCGTGGACACTGCTAGTAGCACGATGTTCTGTTCCCGTGGGTAATATTTATTTAACTTTCATATGCCAATTTAATAAAGCCATTATTTGGATAGTACAAACAGACACCTTTATTTATGTTTATAGAGAAATTCTAATATTATAAATTGGATAGATTTGAATTGTTTACATGTAAAAACAGCTCATGCGATTTTAAAAATTACTTCACCATCAGAAAACTACGTTTTCATCGAGTATCATATAGTCAGTTTTTCAATAATTTAGATATCCCCACTTAAAATTAAATAATGAAAAAATATACATGTAGTTTTTGTACATTTGTAACAAATATACTCAAAAGCCGCTCATCCAATTCCAAAAATTCTTTCCTTCGTGAAAAGCTACATTATTAGAAAGTGACACAACCGGACGCCACCGCAAGTTGTTTATATACCTACATTTATATTTTAATATTAAAATTATTTATTAACTTTATGTGCTTAATATCCACATCTCATGCATTGGCCTGATTCCGTGATAAGTCGCTTGAAGCACTTATGTTACGGACATCAGACAATAGATTATTTACAAGTATAATACATACATATATTTAACACTCAGAAACAGAACAAACATAGATACCATCATAAAAATATATATCGTGAGTGGGGATCGAACCCACGACGACCATTGGCGCAAAAGACAGGATCGCTGCCATCTGCGCCATCGGGCCCATATAAATGGTCTCCATTATATTTTACCAAATTACCAGTAAACCCCCTAACTCTCACCCCTCAAAAGAGAAATTGCAATGCAAACCCTGTGTCTAGGCCTGAAACATCTAGAAGATAGTATTAGCACTTAATCGATCCTAAGAAAAATATATTCCAAGGAAAACAAACCGCTGTCTACAATGACGTGTACTAACAACAAAAAGACGCAAAGAAATGGCGGGCAACATTTATCATTTAGCCAACATCCACGACGCGCTGACAGAAAACGCCGAAAAACTTGGCTCTCTCGTTTCCATTATAAATGAGTCGGAAACTTCGCAATGGATTCAGTTTCTTGAGAACGCTTTCTCCACCAGCCTTGCAAGCACGCCGAATTGTGTTTAAAGTAAATAAGTTGCGACAGGCTGACTTGCTATCAATTTTGTAACCGAACCAGCCCGCTGGATAACATTTTTTTTATTTCATATCTTTTAAGTCGACAAACGAACGGTGCGCGTGTTAATACGTCACCACAGCCTATAGACGCTCGTAATATCACAAGGATATCACTAGCGCGTTGCGAACTTTGTCACTTGCAGATATTATATCACATTACTCTCACACTTCAAACCGGAATACCGCAATGCGAACACTGCTGTTTTGGCGGTAGAAATAGGTGAGGGTGAGGTACCATAGCTGACGACCTGTGTATATACCTAATACCTCTATATAATACTTAATTAAGACAAAAGGATCTTTAGTGAATTCCCATGATAACTTCAATGAGTGATAAGTTTTTAATTTTCATTAAACACAATCCATCCCTAGTAACAGATATATGCTGTGCAAATTATAATATCAGATGTAATGAGACAAAAAATAAATTTATATAAATAAAATATAGTGTATGTTGTTTGCTTATATGTAATGCAACTTTCTATAAGTAAAACTGTTTTTGAAATCAGTCCAGTAGTTTGTGAGATTATCTGTTACAAACATACATAAGTACGAATCTTGTTTACATAGTTCTATCTAAATTAAAATATTTGTTTTTGACATGAGCAGCATGACACCAATGCATATATGGAAACGTAATTTTCAGGAAATTCATATCTGTGTCTCAAGTATTGCTGATAGATTAAATATACAAAAGTTATTTAAGACCTGGGGTACCGACGGAGTAGCATAGTACCTTCCTCTATACCAGGTATCGTAATAGGCGGCTTTGGTTCCGTAACCTACAGATGGTGGTATACCCATTCGGAGCAGCGCAGTTGCTGCAGGGTGGATATGGTCAGCACCCTCGTCGAAGTTACGCTCTGCGATTGCCACCAGGCCTGCCCACCGCGGCAATTATGCTCAAACATCCCCCAATCTAGATGATAATAATAAATTATTTGAGTTAGACTTTAAATTACTCAGCTAAAAATACCCTTAACGCTTAATTACGTGTAATTACAAAGCAGCCCTGGGCAGGCGTGAAATTGTATGGGCTTATGTTTGTTTGTGTGCGTAAGTAATTGTTGTGTGTTCAGGACACGCGCGGGCCTGTGTAAACGACAGCAGGAGCGAGGTTTGGGCTCATTAGCGAGGCCGGCTATGTTGTTAATGAACATTTTTCTCCACTGAATACATTAGGTTCCCATCCCAAACTCCATCGAACATAAAGTAAATTTGGCAAACACTAGAAAGTTGCATTATCTTACGAGCAGTACTATATTGTATTTCTACTTTGTCTACACGAGTCACACATATAACTTGTGACGAGTCCGATGACGCTGATCCTATGGGTATAGATGGGTAGCGATCCTGTCTTGCGCGCAAAAGGTCGTGGGTTAAATCCCCACCCGGGAAAAATACTTCTATATTGATATTTATGTTTGTCCTGTGTCCGGTTGTTAAATATATGTATTTAAGTAGTATATTTGTGATCCCTCTGTTGTCCAATAACACAATTTTACGGAATCAGATCAATGTATGTTGTGGGGATTTATTTTTTAGATATTATTAATACAATATAGCATTGTAATAGTGTCAAAAAATACTTAACTAAATAAATACTAACTAAACCTAAAATAGACCGAACAAACAGCGCTTGGCGGTTGTACCCGCGTATTTCCTTTCTCACACCATCATATTAACCAAGCCCGTTTTGCTAGACATAGGCCTCCTCAAGCAAGGCGGAATTCTGCCCAAAATTGCCCCGCTGAGGCAAGCGTGGTGGCAATCGCAAAGCGTAGCTTTCACGACGGGGATACTGCTGCCCATCCCCGCCCTGTGCATTTGAGCTGCATTGTTTCGGATGGATATACCACCATCTGTCGGTTCTTGTACCTTAGTCGGCTCTTACGATACCTAGTTCAGGGGAGGTACTACTCTGCCGCACCCTACGGCTATTCACTAAAGGTAATAAAAGGTCTTTGAAATCAGTCTGGTAGTTTAGGAAGTTATTTCTAACAAATTTACAAAATACAAATCTTATTTACTTAGGTAAACTTAAGGTAGGTATTTTTATTTAAGGTAGGTATTATAGATATAGATATAGATATAGATATATATATATATATATATATATATATATATATATATTTCACTTAGTGAAGATGTAGCTGTCTAATGATTTAACAATTTTTAAAATCGGTCTAGTATTTTAAATTATAACAAACAGTTTTTTTTCGTCCCGGTAATGCTCGCGTGATAAAGTTTACAAACGACTAGAATTCCATTTAAACATAACACGCGAAATCCAAAGTAAATAAGAAATCTCACTCTAAAATCCAACAATTAATTATTATTTATTTTTTTCAATTCACCAACACAGTCTTTTGTGCTGGTCATGTTCCCTGTTTATTAATAAAGCCTTCCAGCCTATTAATCGGCCTGAAAGCCTCCATTTTGAAAAACACGAATTACTTCCTGCTCCACTTTTGGCCGCTTGTTTTCTTTTTTCCGACCGTTAATTTAAGGTTTTGCGAGAAGGCTTTTGGTGAGAACATTTAACGATAGGCTCCGGCAACTGTTTCTCTTTAACGGTAACCAGAAAGAGGTAATCCTAATCTATGCCTTTGCAAATATTCATTACAATAATCAAATAATTGGAATTCCCTCTCTCAAGAGAGAAACAATGCAAGTTATTTGTTCACAAATATATATTTATTAACAATAAAAAAACAATTTGTATAAGGCTACAGGTGCGACTCCAACCTTTATTATTCCTATGCCGAGGAATGGCACAACAGTTGTGCTAGAGAGACCCTAGAAAACATATTCGAGTCCCGCCTGAAACTTGAGAAAAATTGTTTCTTTTAATATTAAATATTATTTTATACATAGTTCTGCATTTTTAATGCATACAATTTTTAAAGTAAACAACAAAAACTTTATCCCGTTGCTCCCGATAACGCAAGAGTATACTTCCCGTTCTTGGCACTGACCTATTTTCGCATACAATTAGGCAATATAATTTCGCAAACAAAACTTCCCGATCCCTTTCATCCATACATACCCGATCAATTAAAAACCCAACAAATAAATCATGCAATTTGGTCCAGTCGTTCAAAAGTTTTGCGCGAACATATATACATTCCAACGATTCATTTTTATTTATAAAAAAATATTTATTAATCACACACACTCAGTAATTTTGACGGGCCCGATGGCGCAGATTGTAGTGATCCTATCTTGTGTGCCAAGGATCGTGAGTTCGATTCCCACCCAGAACGAATATTTATATGATAATAAGTCTGATGTCTAGGTGTTAAATATATATATTTAAGTAGAATATTTGTGGTTCCTGTGTTGTCTGGGGTCCGTTACCAAGTCAATGTATGAGATGTTGTGGGAACTTGCTTTTTTAATTAACTTTATTGGAATACTAAAACGAATGCTTACATCTTCAATATGTCACGGATTGTCCGGGATGAACTTCAGAACTACTTAGCCGATTTTAATTGTAACTTACTAAGCATACTTTGTTCCAACTTGAGAGATAGGAAAATTTATATTTCAATTTATAGTCGCAATATTTCTTATATTTTTCATAAAATATAAGAAATATTGCGACAAAGGAAACATAGGTTTATACTTAAGACAAGACAACGTCTGTCGGGCTGTCGAGTCGCTGACTGACTGATATATCAACCTGAAAATGATGTTCAGGAGTTCCTTTTGTAACGTAGAGGAATGTTCAATTCCTAAAGGGGTAAAACGGGGGTGTAAAGATAGTGTGAAACTTTGTTTCCCCTTATACCCCCATAAAAACTATGGGGGTATAAGGGAAGTGCAAAGTTTATTTGAAAGTTCTACAACGTAATGCTGGTGAAGCCGCGGGGCGCTGCGAGTGTACAATATTGACATAAATATATTACTTAAATAACACCAATTTGAAATAGCAATCGACAAAGAATGCATTATCATACGTCGGCGACAAAACACAATCAATAATCCACCATTGGCCTTCAGACTGCAACACGACATATTTTTAAACCATATTTCCCGCTGGAATTGTCCGTAAAAACGCGATTAACTATATAAGCCTCTCCAAGAAAGAGACAATATTGCCAATATTTACCGCGTTGGGCGAGCGCGTTAGCGATCGCGACGCGGATTCGCGACGGGGATGCTGCCGACCATCCCCGCCCTGTGCATTTAAGCTGCGGATAGATATACCGCCATCTGTCGGTTCTGGAACATTAATTTCCTCTGACGACTCCTGGTGAAAAGGGAGGTACTATAATAATATCATCATTCAACACCCGCTACTACATTGACTAATCAGAGGTAAGTACCGATACATAAATTTAAAAAAAAATGACGTGAGATACCAGAGTAGAATAACACATGTTTTAACCAGGTGTCGTAAAAGGCGATTAAGGCACCAGAACTGACAGGTGACAGTATATCCATCCGAGTGTAGTTAAAATGTACCAGACAGGGATGGATGAGCAGCATCCCCATCACAATAGCTACGCGCTGCAATCGCTAACACCTTTAGCACAACTCCTCTTTCTTGGAAAGGCTTATTTCCAGCAGTGGATTTCCAATAACTGACATAATGACGAAATGACTAGAATATTATGAGAAGTCCAGCAATAGGTTTGTCAAGAATTTAAATGCACAACAATTTTTTTTACTGTTTCATTTTTCTTCCCCTTTTCCACTAACTACTAGATACCATTTCCATAACAACCGGCACAAACTTCGCCTGTGGATTGTTTCTTTTTCGCTGTTTGTGTTCATAATAAATTGTTGAAAATTGCGAGAGTGATCGTTCCGTACCAACGTTAAATTAAATATAAAGTTTTTTTACACAGATTACATGTTACATATTATTACGTACATAAAGATGGCAATATATATATATATATATATATATATATATTTATTAGGTCGACAACCAAGCACACAGACCGCGTAAGTAGTAAGCGTCACAGCAGCCTATAGACGCTCGTAATATCACAAGGATATCACTAACGCGTTGCCAACCTTGTGACTTGAGGATATTATGCCACATCACCGAGCAAATCCACTGCCTCTCTCACCCTTCACACCGGAACCTAACAATGTGAACACTGCTATTTGGCGGTAGAAATAGTTGAGAGTAAGGTACCAACGCAAACAATCTCTTGTACGAGGTCTACCTCATGTATAAGGAATGCACCTTTCTCTACCCGAACAGTCAGCAAAAAAGGTGGTCATTCATAGGCCTCCTCAAAAAAGAGGGAATCTTGCCCATAATTGCACATACTTGCACTGCGCATGCGCGGTGGTGATCGCGAAGCATAGCTTCATGACTGGCTTATGCTCATACCCACCTAGCTGCCGTTAAGCTACGATGTTAAAGGTAAGTGTGGTCTGTTGGTTCCAGCACCTCAGTCTCTAACGACACCCAATCAAGGGGGGGTACTATCCTACTCCGCCGGTACACCACGACAAAGTCAAAGTCAAATCTATGAGTATAGTTCCTCTAATTACAATTTTATACAAATGACCTATGACCCTGAAAACCAGTGTTGCAAAGTCATTTAAACCAATAAGGTCATTAAGTGTCCTACTTAAATACTAGTCTGCCAGGACCAGACGGGTCTTATAACTAAGTTTATAGCAGGTACATTACGCGACCTACCTGAAAAGACTCAACTGATAGTGATAAGGTTTCCAAATATGCTATGAGGTTTCAACTATATTCAAACTTTTTTACTCTTGCTTAAAAGGGTGAGGCTTTTAAATGACAAGTAGTTAAATATGGACCCTTAAGTGATGACTCATGAGGTAGGTGACATGCTAATGCGTCATCACGAGCGCCTTTAGGATACGGTGACGTATCATAACATTGACCGTATGTATGTTTGTTACCCTTGTAGTATAACCTCAAAACAGAACCTTTTGTTTAATCCCTATAGAACAATGAGCAAATTTCTAGCTTTGCAATTACGTCTAAGTTGAACAAAACATTTCTGTAAACAATAGCTGAAAAGATTTTCCACTCGTTGAAAATATTACTATACTTACACGAAGGTTGTATTTTCAGTCAACACAATTATTATTATTCCCTTTAAAAAATACACATCCAGTCCTTTTCATTGTGTAATTAAAAAATAAAATATTACCGCAGTAATTATATGAAATATTCCACGTAATTGTAGGCAAGTTTCCAAAACAAAAAGCATACCCACTTCTTAGGGATATAATTACAGGCTGGCAGAGTTGATAAATAGTTAGTGGCTTTTTGTTGGTTTAGCCGTGGGGTACCGGCAGAAGCGACTAAGGTACCGGAACCGACAGATGGCGGTATATCCAACTGGAACAGTCTCACAACTCAAATACTACAGGCGGGAATGGGCAGCAGCAACTTCAACGCGAAGTTGTGCTCTGCGATTGCCACCACCATGCCCAGCGCGGCAATTATGGGCAAAAATCCCCCATCTTGGAGAGCCCTATGTCCAACAGTAGACTTTGGGTTGCTGATATGAAGATTTGTTAAAATCGTACGTTTCATAAAATATTCCTTATATGATATTAGAAGCTTCCCTTTAAGAGATCGTTAAACATGGCATCCTTGAGTACACAAACACATTTCTGTATATTATTTTTATTAGACCATGTCAACAAACAAGCATACAGTCCGCGTGATAGTAAGCGTCACTGCAGCCTATAGACACTCGTAATAACACAAGGATATCATAAACGCGTTGCCAACCTTGCGATTTGAGGATATTATGCCACATCCAGTGAGTTCACTGCCTCTCTCACCCTTCACACCGGAACACAGCATTGCGAACACTGCTATTTGGCGGTAGAAATACGTGAGAGGGACCAATGCAGATGACCTGTTGTATAATGCCTAAAGATTTCTATTGAGTTCGTCACACACTATCAGCACGCCGCGAATTAACTTAACGTGAGATTACGGGTTGAAAATATAACTTATGTTACTAGCTGATCTTAAATTAAATTTTATCTTTTAAACAACACAAATAGTTTTTAGTTTGTTTGTTAAAACGTACAAAAATATAAATTTCACCTACATTGTTCCGTTTTAGGCTGAGGTAAATTTTTTTGAATATACTATACAGCGAATTTCAGTCGGTAATTATGTTCAAAGATTCCGTTACAAACATAGATATAAACAAAGCTTATAAAAGCGTGTTAAAAATGTTTATTTAGTATTGGTTGAGAATTTATGTAACAACATAATACAAGGGGGGTCGAATGGGGTACCGCTGCCGTAAGGCAGAGTAGAATAGTACCTCCCTCTGTACCAGGTGTCGTAAGACGCGACTAAGGTACCAAAACGGACGGCGGATGGCGGTATATCCTTTAGAGACAGTATAGCTCAAGGGTGGGGTTGGGCAGCAGCATCCTCGTCGCAAAAGCTGCACTCTGAGATTGCCGACACGCTTGCCTAGCACGGCAATTATGGGCAAAATTCCCCCTTTCTCGGGGAGGCCTGTGTCCAGCAGTGGACTTCCAATAGCTGTAATGATGATGATGAATGGGGAGTTGTTATTCAAAGTTCGCCATTTAAATATATTTTTTATTACTCTAACGTGCGTTCAGTTGATTTGACGCGTAAATTATGTACTATTTATATATAAAAAATATATATTATAAGCTTTTTTTTATTCCGGAAACCTGCTCCCGTGGGATAGATCTGGCCTATCTTTTTTTCTCTATCGTATCGGCAAAACTTTTTGAACAGTTTTATCTGTCAGCGACATAGAATTCTTCTCGAAATAACAAGAGTTCTTCAGGGATGCGATGAAGGGTTCACGGTCCAATTCCTGGGCCATGGTTATATCGCCATCTGTCGGTGCGGTGATGATGGGCAGAAGCATGTCTTTTGCGTAAGCTGCGCTTTGCGATTGCCAACACGCTTGCCCAGCGCGGTAATTATGAGCAAAATACCCCCTTGAGGAGGCCTATGCCCAGCAATGGACTTCTAATGGCTGATATGATGATATATATTACCATTTATAAACGGTAGCATGACGCAATATCGTCAGCCCACAACGCTGGCGACACGCTATTAATATCGTGGCGATGTCGCAGACATCAATGCGTCACGGTGACCGCGCAGTAATCACGCGGCCCGTTAGCTTTGCATACATATGTATATGTTACAGTCGCTGCGATCAACTAGCATTTATACATAATGATAATGATACGTATATGTGATACCGTAACAAAATTGTTTAGACAATTGGATCAATTAATCATTTTATCTGTATATTTAAAAGGAAAATATCACTGACATATTAATGCAGGGTAGAAGGGTTGGAAACTTGAAATTTTGCACAGGGTGCTTTTTTTATAACGTAAGGAAAAATTCTAAAGGAATAAAACGGGGGTGCAACTTTAGTATTTTTTTCATTTTTCATTGTAAGTTATGAAATATGTGTATAATATTTTTTCGAATATCATCTCTTAAAGCGATAAAGCGGTGTGCGCAGATAGTAGTGACGCTGTCTTGTGTGCCAAGAGTCGTGAGTTCGATCCCTAAGCAGGATATATATTTATGTGATGATATTTATTTTTGTTCTGTTTTTGGGTATTAAATATATGTATTTAAGATTAGTAAGTGTTCCGGTCTAAAGGCTGAGAGAGGCAGTGAATTTTCGGGTATTCTGGCATAATCTCCTTAAGTCACAAGGTTGACAATGCGTTAGTTATATCCTTGTGATATTAAGAGCGTCTATAGGTTGCAGTGACGCTTACTATCACGCGGAAACCGTAGAAAACATTTTTGCGGGATTGAAAGTAGCCTATGTGTTACTCCAGGCTATCAATAATCCCTGTGCATAATACCATCCAGATCTATTCAGCCGTTCCGGTGTGAAAGAGTTACAAAAATACGTGTTATCACAAACATATCACTAACGCGTTGCCGCCCTTATGAGTTAAAGATATTACACAACAACCAAACCTTTAACTGCCTCTCTTACCCTTGACACCAGAGCACAACTATTCGAACACTGATATTTGGTAGTAGAAAAAGGTGAGAGTTGAGGTACTAATACATACGACCTCTGTTTGAGGTCTACCTCTATTCTGCCGGTACCCCACAGCTAAAATAATGTATTTGTGTTTAATTATACTAAAACTGGGTTGAAAGCTCAGTACTGCAGTACTGTACTGAATTTAAATCCCCAAAAGGTTTCCCCGGTAAATTAGGATGCAGTGGATGCTATCTCCATAGGAACCAGGGCAATGTGTTCGTGCACGCAACCGGAACAAGCCGCTTGATTGTTTGCGCCACTCTACAATTATTAAGGCTTAGGTTCGCTGTGTATACCACTACAGCATTTTTTCATGTAGGTACTACTCAAATACTAACCTAGTTGTATCAACCAGCGAACCCTCAGAACCACAGTTGACATTACTATTTCCAAAATTTTAAACGATTTCAGTCATACCTGCCGTGAGGTACCGGCGAAGTAGACTAGTACCGCCCTCCGTACCAGGTGTCGTAAGAGGCGACAGGTACCAGAGAGAAAAGGTACCAGAACCGACAGATGGTGGCATACTCTTCCGAAACAGTGTAGCTCAAATGCACAGGGAGAGGATGAGCAGCAGCATCCCCGTTGCGAACGCTGCGCTCTGCAATTGCTGACACGCTTGCCCAGAGCGGCAATTATGGGCAAAATTCCTCTTCTCTTGGAGAGGCCTATGCCCAGCAGATGATAATGACAGTCATATTTCAGCTAGTTTGCAATGTATTGACGGGCCTGGGCATTTAAATATTTGTACTGGGTGGGAATCTAACCCACGACCTTTGGTGCAGAAGACAGGATCACTACCTTCCTCGCTATCGGGCCCGTCAATTAAATAAAAAGAATCAAATTAAATAGTCAGAATATGATTGCGCTCACTAAAATATCCTATATTTGACTTCGGTACGGCTGGCGTTCATATAAGAGGTGTGAGGTGAACTAGTTTATTGCAGCATTGAATATTTTTATTATATTCAATGCTGCAATAAACTAGTATAGTTCTTATTATTACAGAGAAGCGTGAGTAACACACAGGAAAAATTACTTTTAAAGGACACAAACACCTTAACTTGCAAAACTTTCCATTTATTAGCTATAAGTTCATTGCTGAAAATAAACTAGACAATATGAAAGGAAAACCAGAGCTCCAAGGCGGGCGTGCTCGCGTTGTTGTTCACAAAGACACCATTACAGGGATTTTCAGTCGTAAATCGAGATGAAACACGGAACATGTGATTCCGCCCGCCTTTAATATATCCTTATCAAAAAGAGTTTCGTATGAAACGAATAAAAGTGTTCCAACAAAAGGAAAAAGCGAGTACATCTTACCTCGCGATATTGTGAGGCAACTTCACTGCCAGCATCAAGACGTAAAGTGGATACCTGAATAGCGGAGACAGCTCATATTGTAGAGTTCAAATATTGTATTATATTGTGAACATTTGGAGAGGAAAATAGTTTTCGAGATTCCGACTCATATAAAGTATAATGGAAAAATCGACCGACATTTTATACTCGGGTATTTTTAACGGACTTGATTTTTTTTCTTGGAGACATTGAGTTCTCATAGTTCCTCAATATCCCCAAAAATTATAAACCGACTCTCAAAATGATTTTCAATCGTCAAGTCAGGATCTGATGATGGAATCCTAGAGAAATCGAGGGCATTTCTCCTAGTCACGTACAATGTTGTAGGTATTTTCTAAAAATCTTCAAGTATTTTCCTCTGGTGCCGAAATCAGTTTTTATTTTGTTGAAAATGTGTATTATTTTTAAAATAGTATAAAACAAAATCGCAGTCAACGGATTTTTTATATGTAGATTGATTCAAGGTGAAAGTTTCTATGTATTACATGCAAAATATAGTAGAGAAAAACTGATAATTTTAGAAGTTTCTAATGTGATGTCTTAATTGTAATTTTGTATGCTATTACATTGCGAACGCTGGCTGAATCCGACGAGTTATATCAAAACAGTACTGCAGTGTTGTACACCATGAAATGGTCTACAAATAACTCCGTGGGGGTAGGTTAAATATGTTCATCTCTTAGGGATAACAAAAACTTTTTTTTTATTGTCATTGCTCCTCTACGACGACGGGGAGCGTCGTTTGTAGTGAGTTTAAATATTACACAAGTCGATGAAACGGTTTTGGTTTTGCTTTTTAAATAACTAGGTGTGTGTTATAATACGTTTAGGTTATAAGGTTGGGGATGCGTCAGTGCGCTTTTTGGGATATGGTCCTATTTGTTATCTACAAAGAGACTCCAATCTGACCTCGCTTTTTTACTTATTTGATCTTATTTTTAAGGAAGGAAAATGAGGTTGTCAATGTACTTCGTAAGATCAATCAAGTCCTGTTAGCTTCTTTGATGTATAGTTGTGAATGTAAGGTATGGGAGAAGTCTGGAAGTAAGGTTATATGAGTGAGATGAGGTCTATATACAGTTTTTGCGAAGTAAATGGAATGACAGAATAGGGATCACTATAAGAGAGCTTTGTGATAAAATTGCTGTTATATGTAAATAACAGCTTTTTAAAATAGGGCAGGCATGTGTCCAGCCGTTGGGGAAGAAAGGTTCTCGAGTGGCGGCCACGTACTGGAAAGCGTGAGATGACCCCCCGCTAGATGGACGGACGACCTGGTGAAGGTTTTGGGGAGTCGTTGGTTCCAGGTGGCACAAAATCGATGGTGGCGCATTTTTCTAGATGACGCCTATATCCATGACTGAGACTGGATGGACTTCTGTAGGCGATATGATGAAGATGATGGTAATTGTGTCCAGCAGTGGACATTTGCAGCTGCTATGATCATTTTTGAGAACAAACCAAGTCCACACAATAATTTTTGCATCAGAAAAGACAAACAATGAAAACCATGAAAGGAAACAATTATTTAGAAAAAGGACAACAAGGCGGAAACATTTTCACTTGTAACACTCTAAAACAAAGAGCCATGTACATCGAAGGAGGCAACGAAATCTGCACCAGCTGCCCGAATACACGGGGATTTCGGATTTGTCTTGTAAATGTTCATCCTGCCTATTTATATATATATATATATTTGTGTAGTCATCGAATCCTACATGAGCCTCAACCCCCGTCATCTAAAGAAAAATTACCAGCTAAAGGAAGATAGCTGTACAGCATGCTGTTTCGGTCCCTCTTTTAGGGGAGTGGGGTGGTGTAATAATGTAGGTCGCGGCGAATTCTCACCCACTGGATTGTTTGGGACCCTTATCGCGACACATCTGGACTTATTGGTGCGTCCAAAAAGGATACATTGGAGGCTTATCTTTAAACTACTTGCTTGAATTTAAACGATTTTAAATTAAAATTTCATGATTGACGCTCGGTTTCCATTGTAAATCTGTTTATCAAAAGTTAGCAACGATCCTCGGTTCCACTCGCGTAATACCCCTTCCCGCGACAATACGGGGATACAATATGTTACCTATGTCACTTGCTGATAATGTCATTTTCTATTCATGAAAGAGGTTTTCTAAAATAAGTTCAGTAATCTCTGAGTTTATTCATTACAAATATTCGAAAATACAAATCCTGTTTCTTTAGTTTTATTTTAGGCACCGGTCACATATTTATTTTTAACAAAACCAGTCTTGTCAACCATGTTTCTTGACTAAAAGTACCTTTTTACTAGTGAAAGAATGTTCAAAACCGGTCCAGTAATTTCTAAAACAAATAATCAAATATTTTTTCTTTGTTATATTAGTATAGATAAATAGAAAATGATTCCTTTACTTGGATGATATATTATTCAGATTAAGAAATTTAAACACCAAACTTAAATATGTTTTCGAAATTTAGAGGAAGACACGGTAGAATTGACGTCTGAGTACTCCAGCAATAGATTCGTACAAAGAAAAAAAAAACAAAAAAGTAGACCTGCGGTAATCCAACATACATATTTTTAGTTAGTTGACAGTAATACATACTAACAACCCCGTTTTAGCCGGTACCTTTGATTGAAATGTTAAATCTATGTGATAGACATTTCGTACATTAACATGGGGTCGAAAAGGGGGATGAAGAGTTGTATGGAAGTATCGCTATTTTTAGAGCTAGAAACTTGAAACTTATTTTTCAGGTCATTGATTCGATATAAATAAACATGACATTCAAAGTCTATATAAGTTAAGGTAAATAGGTATGGTACCCAAAAAAACTATTCCACGCGGACGAAATCGCGGGAACAGCTAGTTGGTTATAAAATAATGTACTTCGCCGTGTGGGTACCGGCAGAGTAGAATAGTACCTCCCCTTGTACCAGTTGTCGAAAGAGGAGACTAAGGTACTGGTACCGACAGATGGGCAGCAGAGTTCCCGACGCGAAACCATGCTTTGCGATTGCCACCACGCTTGCCCAGCGCGGCAATTATGGGCAAGATCCGCCTTTCATAGGGAGGTTTATGTCCGACAGTAGATGTTTTGAGGCTGCTATAGTAATAACTATGATTAATTTACTTACGATGACGCAGTTGGTAGATCTTCTGCCTTGTGCGCCAAAGGTCGTGGCTTCGATCCCCACCCAGGATAAATACTTATATGATGATATTTAAGTTTGTTCTGTGTCTTGGTATTAAATATATATTTTTAAGTAGTATAATTGCGATTCCATTGTTGTCTGATGTCCGTAACACAAGTGCTTTTAGCAACTTAACATAGATTCAGATCAATGTATACAATTTGTGGGATTTTTTTTTTTAAATCCGTATATACAATATTCAACGGAATAAAAACTATATGCACGATACAAAATACATGTCGGATTACATGTGGCGGGTGATGGAGTATCGAGGATTAAGTGTGTACGTCGCGCAGACGAAAATATAGTTAGACGATAGACCACTCTGCTCGAATCACTGAACAAAATTAGGTTTGGTACAGTTCGTGATCAAAGTGTAGATTTTCGTATTAAATTAATCTCGGAGCAGAAATCCTTTAAAATATTAAAGACCGAAGCCACAGATAGTTATGTCGTCTTATTGTTTGGTGCGCTTAGTCTCAGCTCCGTCAGCTTTTACATGTGATACACAAGTCGCCTGCATTGATACTTCTCACACTTATTTCTACCACTAAATAGCAGTTTCCGGATTGCTGTGCTCCGGTTTGAAGACAGTAAGAGTTAGTTAATTACTGGGTAATGTGACAATAAGGTTGGCTAGAGATAGGTATCCTTTTAATAACGTGGATAGTATGCTTGTTTGTCGATTAATACAAGAGAAAATGGTACCTATCCAATTTCTGTCCATCCCCGCCTTGTTGCATTTAAGACACGGTGTTTCACCTGAGTATACTACTATCTGTCAGTTGCGATACCTAAGTCGCTTCTAATGATAATTGGTACAGGGGGAGGTATCATTCTACTCTGCTCAAACCCCACAACATGACACATCAGATATAAAAAATAACGACACATAAACCAGTTATTGGAATTCAAATTTTACGATATCGCTTCGGCTTTAGCCAGATTTCCTGTTAACTGTGAAAACGATATGTTCCCCAATGTCGTTAAATCTCTGTCTCTATTTATTCATACGATCGGGAACACTCCCATTAATTTACTGGACAAATAAAATTTATTAACATAACAAATAAATTAATTCCCACAACATCTCATACATTGACTTAATTCCGTGATAAGTCGTTTCAATCATTTGTGTTACGGATATCAGACGACAGAGTTATTTCAAATATACTACTTAAACTCATATTTGTTAATACTTATTTGTCCTAGGTGAAGATTGAACCCACGATCCTTGGCGCACAAAACAGGATATCTACCATCCTGATAGATAGATCGTGATAGATAGATCGTGATAGATAGATCGTGATAGATAGATCGTGATAGATAGATCGTGATAGATAGATATAGATAGATCCTGTTTTATTTAGCGCATTTTAGTAACCTTAAGTAAAGTTTCCAACAAAACCTTAGGTAGTGCATTCCAGAAACCTCTAGAATGTTTCGATACTTTGACACACTATATGTAATGTGATACCAAAAAAATGTTTGTTAGTCGGAGCCAGTGTCGATCCCGGTGATTATCTCTGTCCTTGAGTCTCTGTTTTGCGGATGTATAATCTGTCGCTGATAATGTTTTCATAACACTATGTACTCGGCGTGTCTGTAATGCCATGTGACACACATTATACATTGATGTTATATACTAACTGCCAACTCAGACGTTGTACACCCACAGGTCTCTATAATAATTGACAATAAATAATAATAATAATTCACACAACATCTCATACATTGACGTGGCTTTGAGATGAGTGGATGACTTATGTTACGGACATCAGACAAGAACAAATACAAATGTCCCGACCTTGAATGAAAAATGAACCGACCAGGACCTTTGGCGCACTCGATCAATACCATCAGCGCCATCGGGTCCATCAATACATACAATTGATACATAAGACAAGCGTACCAAACCTGGTTCCAAATACTCTATCGAAATAAATAGAGTTAAATGTCTGTCATAGTTCCAATCGTTAAGAGTTAGATAAGAATTTTATAATGTGTCAGTTTGGTTTTGCTTATAAATAGAGAGAGCGAAGCGACTTAGTTCTTTTGAACGGGGATCTACACATGTTTTGATATCATAAAAAATTAAAACATATACACAAATCCTACTTATCTTTCAAAAGTATTTTATAAAAGAAAAATATTGGATTACAGAATCAACATTATAAAAAAGATTTTCACCTAAAACCTGAGATGTAAAATCAACGCATAAAAACCAATAAAAAATAAACAAATTTTGAATCTCAGTCTCTTATCCTTTGCATGCACGCACTGATTGTGACAACCGGAGTTTCTTGCTTGTTGTTATTTACTTGTACATATATATATATATATATATTATATATATATATTGAACATGATGGAAGACGCGGGCAGCTGCAACACAGTTTAATACTAGCACAGCTGCCGACGATCACTTTGAACATGATTGTATTTTATATTCATATGTATTGATTGTCTGGATTATGAAATAAATATTATTATTATTTTTGTTAGTTCGTTGAGAATTAGCGAAACGTACGTCGTACATAATAGGAACTGACACGAGAAAATTAAAAACGACGCAAGCGCCCATAACGATCATAAAAAGGTTTGCAAAAACGTGACGGAGGTCAATAAAATAGATTAGATAAAGGTTTGACATCAAACAGCGAAGATATCCGTGAAAGCGCAGACGTGAGGTCCATGCGAGGGCAAGCCTTTAACAAAAGGGTACATAGGCAATCAAAAAATTATACGACGCCATCGGAATGTTGGAGTTCTTTTTATGGGTCCGGTCCTGAGGTATTTCTTAAAAAAAAGTCTACTTTGATACACCTTATACAAAGGTCGTCAACGGTACCTCACTCTCATTTATTTCTACCGGCAAACAACAGTGTTGGCATTGATGTGTTCCGGTTTGAAGAGTGAGAGAGGCAATGAAATTATTGGGTAATGTGACATAATATCTTCAAGTCACAAGGTTGGCAGCGCGCTAGTGATATACTTGAGATAATACACGCGGACAGTATGTTGTTTTCAATTTAGTGCTTTAAACGTAACGGCAGGTAGGAGCAGTACTCCCGTCGTCAGAGCCTGGGCTCTGCGATTGCCACCACGCCAACCCAGCGAGGCAATACCACAAAAGTTTTTAGAAGGTCTATGTTCTACAGTAAGGTATCACTGTGCCGTGAAGTACCAGCAGACTATAATAGTACCTCCCACTGCACCAGGTGTCGTAAGAGGCGACTAAGGTACCAAAACCGACAGATAGCAGTATATCCATCCAAAACAATGGGCAGCAGCATCCCCGTCGCGATAGCCAGCACGCTTGCCCAGCGCGGTAATGGGTAAAAAACCTCCTTTCTTGGAGAGGCCTATGTACAGCAGTGGACTTGCAATGACTAGTTTAATGATGATGATGTTCTACAGACGACGGATTACGGCTGCAGTGATGATGAACGTATTTTTGTGTTGTGAGACCAGCTCGATAAACAATCAAACAATCCGCGTCATAAGTAAGCGTCACTGCAGCCTATAGACAATTGTATTATCACTAACGCGTTGCCAACCTAATGACTTGAGGATATTATGCCAGTAAATTTACTGCTTCTCACCCTCCAGTCCGGTACACAGCAATGTAAACACAGCTGTTTGGCGGTAGAAATAGGTGAGAGTAAGGTACCAATGCAGACCACCTTTTGTATGAGGTAAATAAGAACGTTCATTTTACCTAACTTGCAATTGTTTTCAGCCGCTCACTGCGAAATATTACAAACGCAGTCAGAATGCTAGTCATCCAGTAACGAACTAATCTGCAATATCAAACGCATTATTACTATGCGGAGTGAGATTATATCTTCAGGGTATCTATTAAGTCTTCCGCACAATGCGCTCGACCTTAGAAACCTACGTGACCGGGCTGCCGATACGCGTCTGATGTCACAACGGACTGCAAATGATAACGGAATAGTTATTTTTTTTTAACTTCTTGACGACTTGTATGCAAATTATTGTTTTATTTATATAGATCTAGCTTTCCTCCCGAGAATGTATCTGCGAGTACTTTATCGCATCTATGAAGACATTTGTTATTCTGTGTCGCTGACAGCTAAACTGTGCCGATTCCATAGAGAAACTTAAAAAGACAGATCTTTCCTACTGTTAAATGTTGTTCAATATAAATATATTGGTTGCTGACTTATACTGTTTAAGCATATACTTTTTCATCTGGGGCCAGATATATGAGATGTTGCGGTCTATGCTGAAGACTATATCCAGCAATGGACTTGCTACCGATGATGTGATTTGCTTGTCTCATATTTATTTATATCATAACAACCATTGTAAATCCACAGCCGAACATAGGCCTCCCCAATAATGGGGGAATTTTGCCCATAATTGCCGAGCTGGGTTCGCATTCGCAGAGCGCTGATTTCGTGACGGAGATGCCAATCACCGTCCTATGCCTTTGAGCTACACTGTTTCGGATGGATACCGCCACCTGATGCTTCTTACTATTCCACTCTGCCGGTACCTCACGGCTCATTATTATTATAATCATTACTTTATCAAATGAATGTTACTTGTATCACCAGACGACAGATTTCAGTAAGTTTCTGTGTTATAGATTTTAAACAATATGGCTAAAGAAGTCAACACCTATGCCTTAAAAGGCTAGCCTTAACAATTATATTAAAAACGTATATATTGTTGCAAAAACTTCTAATTTTAATTATATTATATTTATAACACGCGGGCAACACAACAACGTTCAAAGCTCACAACAAATGTTTTAATCATACGGCCAATTTAGTTTTAGTTTTAAAGCCTTTGATAAAGTTATATACAGAAACAGCTGAAAACTTTTTGGTCACAAATAAAAAAGGTAACAGTAACGCCAAAAAAAATAACGACAAACAAATTTACATAAGGTAGATTTTACACAAAGGCTGTCTGCATTGGATCCACTCGCGTATTTCTATCGCCAAATAGCAGTGTTAGCATTGCTGTGTTCGGGTTTGAACGGTGAAAGAGGCAATAAAATTACTGGGTAAATGTGACATTGTATCTTTAGTCCACAAGGGTGGCAACGCGTTGGTAACTAGTGTTATCCTTGTGATATAACGAGCGTCGATAGGCTGCGGCAAAGGTTACTATCAAGCGGTGGCGAACCCGGTGGTGGTATATCTTGGAGGTCCGGGGGGGGGGGGTTGGTTCGAACCCCAATATCCGTATTTATTCTGTGTCTGGGTTTTAAATATTTATATTATATTTGTGATTCCCCTTTTGTCTGATTGCCGTAATACAAGTGCATTAAGCAACTCGAAGCGAAACCTAAAAATACCACTGCCTCTCTCACTCTTCAGACCAAAACACAGCAATGCGAACACCGTTCGCATTGCTGTTTAGCTGTAAAAATAGGTGAGAGTGAGGTACAATTGCATGTGACCTATGTATGTGATCAACCACATAATAAACAACGCTCTAAATAGCATTGTTTAGCATTTCGGTTTTCTTGCGGTAAAGTTCTTTTCATTTAATTCCGAAATGATGCGAGACAAGTTTTCTTTCAAAACTTCAAATTAAATCAAAATATTTTTTATTTAAAAAGGCCTAGTACAAGCACTTTTTAATCATCAAAAATAATAAATAGAACTACTTTAATCCAGAATTATGAAGTTATTCATAATACTGATGACCCGGATAACCCTACGACATCATAAGAGTCATGTAACATATAAATAATACCTTATACTGCCGGCACCAGGCGGATCTTAAAACTAAATCTAATGCAGGTTCTATACACGAGCCACCAGAAAGGAATCTACCAGAGAAATTTGTGTTTATAAAGGTTCCATCAATACTCTATAGTTAATGTCAATGGAACCCCTACCGGCGCCGGCGCTACCAAACCATTCTCTTAAAGCTAGGTTAGATCAATTCAATCCCTGGCAGTTTTATCCGCAACAACACGTGATCCATCACAACATTTTTATTTCGACCGAAACTATGGCAGGTATCGCTTGGAGCAAATCTAGACATATTCACACTAACCTTAATGGATACAGCAGCTCTCTCATTACCAGCACGAACGTGCCGACCGAGGATTAATTCACATTACGTAATATCACAAAGCCCGTCACATTTGGATTGCTGCCAATATTGTGGATCAACGTTTAAAGGACGATCTGTTGTAATTGTCGCGGAAACGGCGTTTAGTCTTTTATATCGTCATCATATCAGCCATTGGAAGTCCACAGCTGAACATAGGCCTCTCTAAGAAAGGGGGAATATTGCCCATAAATTGCCACGCTGGGCAAGCGTGTTGGCAATAGCAGATCGCTGCTTTCACGACGGGAATGCTACTACACTTCCTCGCCCTGTGCATTTGAGCTGCACAGTATCCGATAGATATACCGCCATCTCTCGATTCTGGTACGTTAGTCACCTCTTGCGACACTTGGTATAATGGGAGGTACTATTCTACTACATAGATGGTGTTGGTAGAACCTTTATCATCACCAGTTTATCTTACAAGTTCCTTTCCGGTGGGGCGCGTCATGAACCTGAAGTAAACTTAGTTTTAAGACTCTGCTGGTGCCGGCTGACTAGTTTAAGTTTTGTGATCCCTTGGGTCATCAGGGTCGCCTGTATTATATATAAATATGCATAAAAACACTTTCTTATTGGAGATATTAATGTTATTATTATTATTTATTTTATTATTGTTTTATTAAAAATTTAAAGGTGCTTATAAGGGGCCTACTTGAATAAAGTATAAATGTTATTTTGACTATAAAACACTAGCGCCCTGCGGTTTTATCTGTGTAAATGCCCTTTCCCGCAAGAACATAGAGATAAAAAACAACGTATCCGACACGCTGTTAATGTAGTTTTCTATTAATAGAAGAGTTCTTGAAATCGATCCAGTAGCGTTTAAGTTTATTTGTAACAAACGTACAGAAATACAATTTTTTTGTAAATATAACATAGCTAATATTAATTTCAGAAGAATTTAGAGTACTGTTAAGGAAATATATTTCAAAATTGAATTGGTGGTTTTTAACCTGTTCGGTACAAGGAAGTACACCAATCTTTTATTTTAAGAATATTAGTATATATATCAGCCATTGGACGTCCACCACCCATGATGATGGGATACCTACGTCCAACATTTTTAAATGGGCAATGCCTATATTTGCTTCGCAATTATTACATTTGAGTAGATTTAAGATAAGGGTTTGTTGGCGCCGACGTTGACTACAGTTCCAATAACACCATACACTGGTGTTGAGAAAAACCTTATCTTCAACAGTTTTTCTTACAGGTTCTCTTCGCTTAATGAACCTGCTGTAAACCTGGTCTAAAGACCTAGTTACGACTAGTTTTGAAGTAGGTCACTCGTTGTTTATTCAAATGGTTCTTATAACCACATAATGTTATCAGGGTCATCGTTCATTTAAGGAATATTGTAAATCTATCGACTTTTTTGTTGACGATTTAAAAGTGCATATTAAAATAAATAAATTTTAACTTTGACTTGGAGCATCGCTACTTAAGGGCTTACCGCAGCTGGTTCAGACACTAGTAGCCTCATACGACCAGCTACAGAGGTTTACCAAGTCACCATTGCTTGCCTCGACAACGCACGAGTTAGATCATTTAGAAGAGCGGACTGCAAATGAAACTAATTTAAAAGTATTTAACAAGAACATTCATTGCTCGTTATCTCACTGAAAATATCTCGATTGGACGAGTTAATTGAATAATTGACGTAATTTGTGTAAGATACAATTTTGTGGCAAAATTAAATCAAAATTCAACTCAGAGAAGTAATTGGAAACTTTAATTTTATGAATTTGTGTAATTATCATCATACCAGCTATTGGAAGTTCACTGCTGGACATAGGCCTCCCCAAGAAAAGGGGAATTTTGCGTGTTAATGCTGCTGTAATAAAATGGGATGCTGCTGCCCATCCTCACCCAATGCATTTAAAATACACTGTTTTGGCTGGATATACCACCATCTGTCGGGTTTAGTACCTTGCCTCTTACGACACTTGGTACAGGGGAGGTACTATTCTACTCTGCCGGTACCTCATTTGTGTAATACTTATTAAATAACTAAATTGTTTCCCTCGATTAGTTACGCTGCTATATGGCTACAGCTGGTCTATATCAATGATGTAAAGAACAATGAATTTCGATCACAGGGATAAAACTATTAGTCTATTTCCAGGCATTTGATGTAACAAATAACCAACCAACCTTGCCAACCTTGTGACTTGAAGATAATTTGCCACATATCCCAATGAATTTAGACCGGAACATAGCAATGAGAACATTGCTATTTAGCGGTAGAAATAGGTGAGAGTGAGGTACCAATGCAGACGACCTTCAGTATGAGGTCTACCTAATGTGACATGTCACCGATAAAGCTATAAATTGGTCTAGTAGTTTAAGTGTTAATTTGTTACAAACGTACAATAATTATATTTTTTGTTTTTCACATAGTTCCATGTTAGTTTTGTTTATTGTATTGAAAAATAACCGACGGCCGATGGGGTCGTAATGTTCTGGCATGGAAACCACGTACCGGCAAACGCAGCGCAGTGCGTCCACCCCCCGCAAGATGGCGAGACGATCTGACTCAAACCGCAGGATCGCGCTGGACGGCCGCAATAACCCGGTCCTATTGGAGATTACTTAGGGAGGCCTGTGTCCAGCAGTGGACGTCTTATAGCTGATAAGATGATTCGTTTGAAAATAGCATACAGCGTGCCGTAACAAACTAAAATAAAACAAATTCTTCCTCTCTTTATAATTTTAATTCAGGTCACAGTAAAAAAATGGCGAACAATAAATTTAATGTTTTAATTTAAATTTATTTATTCAGGCACGTGTAGCAATGGCTTATAATTAAGTGCGAAACTTTTCCTAATAAATGCTTTTAATAACCACAATTCTGATAACCATGACCACACTTGTATTTTTAGTCGATCACCGATATGAGAACGAATTAATAATTCGAATAGTTTGTACCGATATCATTTAGTTCTTTCGCAAGTTGTTACACACGATGAAAGATAAATGGACACACTGAAGACTGCATCTTCTAAAAATAATATATTCCCACAAGTTCAGGAACATCGACGCATATTGGCAAAACTTAAATGATATGTCGTATTAGTTCAGGAAGATTACAATCGAAATGTTCAGAAGAGTTTTCTTTCCGATTTTTATGCGATTGATCGTCTTTATTATTTTTTATTATTTCCCTTACTCTACTGCTATGATTTTATATATTTAAATGAGGCATTAACAATTGAAAATAATATTTACTAGAAACAAATCAACTTGCCTCAGCCTTCATTTGGGGCTGCACTACCATTGTGCCATCGAGACCTTAGTACATACGTCAAATATTTACTTAATGTTCTTTCTGAGTTCAGAATTCATGTAAATATTATCTGAAATATAAAATTCAGCATTTCCCAAAGCGTAATTAATGTTTGCAATAATATCAGAGGGATGCAGCAAAGGGTTTTAACCAAACAATAGGGAAGATAGAAGAGTGAGGACACCTGCCCCATGCCTCTCCCTCCTGGCCTTAATTTGCCACTGTCGGGTCCGACAGCTTGAGTAATTCATGGGCTCTGTAATCCTAGTCGTATGAGCCTTAAGGTGGCTTAAGCCCGGCCTTGCAGAACTTGGTAAGCCATTCGTTCCCAGAGAACTATCTCCGCACAAAAAATAAGTTTCCAAAGCCGCAAATTTTCAACACGGTGTAATTAACTTCCTTGTTCTTTGTAACACAATTATTATAACATTATAATTTTCTTATTAAAACTATAAAATACATTAATTTCAATATACAGACAAATAAATAAAAATAATAATTTTTTGAGAAAGTTTTTATATGAGATCGAATTATACAAGATTAGTTTTAATTATAGATAAGTTAATACACAAAGGCAACGTATTCGATAAAAATAACTATTTTCCAGTGGATTGAAGAATTATATTTATTTAAAGTAGTGATATAGTGTTTGATAAAAGTTGTCCCTGATATTAGAAGCTACTTAGAAAGTAAGAGTACTTTTTATGGATTTTTTTAAAATAATTTTTCAGGAAATTAAAATCGATTCGTTTCAAAAGTAAAGACAAATTTCGTTTACCAAGTTGTCTGTACTCGAGTACATAACGGCGATCAAGCGGCGAGATTTTCTCAAATGAAAGATGAATTAGGACTGCTAATCTTAATGCAACGCCACAGAATATTAATGTACGTAGCATAATTAACAATTATTATCTGTGTTAATAAATATTATCTGTAATATAAAGATGAATGTAGAATATGTAAAAAAAAGGCGTGGCTGTAGAGAGCTTTACCCGAATTAAGGCAAACAAACACTCATTTATCGATATCGACCGATCGATATCGGACAGAAGTATGAATTTCCATAAAACATAATTATGGCATAAACTTGCTATGATTTCAGAAGGAATTACTTACTTTTTTTCTTTTTATATGGTAAAATTTAAAGATATGGTGATATACGTTTGTTTTTTAATAGTCTTCAAGTAAAATAGCGTTTTGAAATAAATATTATAAAAATTGTATCTATTTTTGAACAACAATAAATAGACGGAAAGACTGTAATTATCACCTTTATAAATTAAAAATTGTCGCATCGAAAGCAACAATACTTCGTGCGTTTTATTTAAATGAAATGATAGGATTTGTAATCTTCCTGCTCTAAGAAATGATTGTAGACGGCATCCCCGACAAAATGGGCCGCATAATGACGAATCACTCGTTCTAGAAATATGCCCGATATTATCCATTACGTCATCCCAGCACTTTGCTCATTCAATAACGCCTCGTTTATTAAACCCAAAATATAGGACCATTCGAACAGCCACCGAATGAAGACATTATCATTCCAGCCAGATATCATTCATTCCGTTATTAATTTGGCCAGACAAGAGCAGATTTATCAGGCGAGCGTCGCTGTCTCAGTTCTTAATCAAGCAGGCGATGGCATAAGCGGACTTCTCCGAAATGAATCACCCGCACGTCATGGCACGCGACATATATATCGTGCACGATAATGAGTTGGGTAAATATTTTGGTCGGAGGCGGCTTTTTATCTATGTTTGTACACCAGAGGAGCATGGGAACACCATGACCAACTACAGCAATGAATGGGAATGTGAATTGTAAAGGTGCTTTTATAATACTTCAGGGGGTGAGCCAAAAAGAGAACTGTAATTTTATGTAAATAATGTGCAATATGAATATTTAAAATGGTATCTTCGCGGGGCGCGCGACTCGACTTTCATAGTTGTTTTTATTGCGCTGCTTTACAACACAATTGTTTAAATATATATGCATTGTGTAATTTCTCGTTACAACGCTAAATGCCTCGACACGGATCGACATTAGCATTACGGACTGCCAAAACAGAGAAAACGTGAGCAGAAAATTTTCGGCGGTAAATGGAGTAATAAAAAAATAGCGAGCGAAGCAAGAAAGCTTAGCTCAAAACCTAATTTAATTTGGAATAAGTTGTGGACGGGCAGGTATTACCGATAGGATCCGGTTTAAACGGATCTACCGTCTAACCACTTAAAAAGGTCGCCCGTAGGTAAAAGTTGCGTGCAATTTTTCCTTATTTATCCCCGGCTCATACTCTGGGAATTTCGTCGCAAATTAGTTCGGTCACCTAATTTAGGGAATGAAGATTGGGGCAAGAAAGTTGTGAGAGCTTAACTGTGTCCGCTGATGTTTCAATGGGATCTCTCCGGCAGGCAATAAAGACTTTTGTTTATTTCGGACAGGATTGGCCGCGTTGTGACTTTGTGGGTTTTCTGGAGTTGCATATTGGAGTTTACGATTTCCGTACAACTAGATTCCGTTGAGCTATAAACTTGGTAGTGTATATAAGATAATGTTTTGAAAGTGTCTGCCTGACACAAATATCTGATAGATGGTTTTTTTGGGTCACTGAAGATACGCAGAATATAATATCAATTACAAATAAACAAATACTCATTAATTTTATCAATTACACCTATTTAGGTATGCTAGGCTTCGTTTACTAGTTTTTTTCTAATACTAGATTTGCATAAACATTAAGATTAAAACTGCTGTCCAAATCGAAAAAACGGAATTAGCCAGGCATGCAATAATAGTTTAGCGCAATTATCAAAATAATCAAGGGATTTATTTGTGTCAAAAATAAATAACGCCAAACCATACACGAGTATTAACATAATTTTCCCTATATAAATATCGAGCGTTCCATCAGCCTTCAAAATCCGCAGCAAGTTAAGTTCGCGACTTATTAATTTAGGGTCTGGATCACGAGAATGGGGAAAAGTTAGCAAACTACTTGGAATAGTTATTGCAAGTTTTGTTCATAATCTGCAACAAGGGAATTCACGGAAGTTTGGAGGCAACGACTAGGCCAAGTCTCGAGAAGTGACACTTCATAAAAGTATTCCCATCAACAATCCAAACAAACGTAAATGCGAGCTTTTAAACAATGCTCGCAAAGTTTCGGAATGTAATCCAAACTTAAAAGAACTCGCGGGAAAATGTTTACAGTGATTTCAACTTTCAATTAAACGGATATTTATTATTTACAATCACCGCCACCACCGCCAAGTTCCGTGGACTTGAAGTAAACATGAGATCGAGAGTAACACGCATTATTGATATGCCAGATACGAAGCCTCTATCAAAAATGAGTCCACAAAAGTTGTAGGCATTATTAAGTGCACCGGTTATCTTATCTGCTATCAAGCCAATATGATCGCCATTCCACCCACGCACCTGCAGCTTATTGTATCAATAGCGGGTACTTAGCAGAAAACTGTCTAATCGCCCTACGCCTGGTCAATATACGGCTACTGGAGCCCTAAACGGATTAGGTTCGTGTGTTGTGCATATTCCATTACACGGCTAACAGATTAGATGGTCAAGGTTAAGCATAGACTGACGTAAGCACGCAGCGGCAAACGAGGCGGCCGAGTGCATGCCAGCAAAAGCCTGCGATCCTCCGGAAAGCCAATCGTTTTTTGGCAGCGATGACAGCTAAAGTCGTGCGGTGCGGTGGGGATTGTTTTGGTGCGTGGTGCCGACGCTGCGAGTGTACACAACGCGCTCAGGTGGGCCTTTATAAATACGCCGCTTCCACTCGAGCGTGGAGCCGCTCTCCCCCACCCGGAGCCGACCGTGCCGTGCTCGTTCCATTATCTACGGGACCTTGTAGCGCGCCGTGCGATAAAACAAACAACTCACCTTTTTAATCTGGAAGTGGTCCGGCCGCAGAGTCTCCTGAATCTCCTGCTCGATCCCGCGCGGCGCCGCCTGCACCGAGCTGCGGAACCCGTCCAGCACCCCCTTGAAAGTAAACTTCTTCATCGCGAATCACCGAGTCGTCGCGAGTCCTTTGTCCGAAGGCCGCTCGCGCGGTCCGCGGCTACATCACAGCCGTTCGCGACGGACAACGAGCCGGTTTTGGCGGAAGGAAGGTCGGTCGCTCCCGCGCTACTCGCGCCGCTACTGCGCAGGGCCGCCCGGGCCGCCGCCGACGCCGACACGCGCCCGCCACGCCGACGATCGACGAAAACTAGGCGAGGCACCGCCTCCGGAATGTACGGCAATGCGGCTCCGCTGGCGGATCGATAGCCGGGATGGCACAGCGCGCTACACACGCGCACTGCCGACACGTTGCCAGCGAGGTCGTCGCGGACTGGCCGGAAAGAGCGCGCCGCGGCCGATCGATGCTCTCGCCTATGCACGGAAAAGAGATGAACACATATTGCGCATGTAGGCGCGTCTTGCAGAGGAAAAATTACAGCTGATAGCGGCCTCCCCCCGCGCCCGCCAGGCGGCGCGTCGGACGTAAACATCACATGTGATGTGACGTTTCTGCTGTCAAATGTCAAACCGGGTGCTTGACTTGTCAAAATAAACAACCGTGTCGCTGTTGCTTTATTTGTTTCCTGTTTATTTTCAAAAGAAATGGCATCCAAAATATTTGTTAGGAGTTTCAGGACGCTTAGTTATGTGGGCAGTTACAAGAAATTCAAGGACCGACCCGTGCAGTAAGCAATACTTTATCTATTTTATGCACTAATTAATTTCGTTGTTATCAGAAAATCTAACTATAGTCTTAAGTGTAACGAACATCATTATCTATATTACTCATAATAGTTTTTTTTACGTAGTGTTCAGAATTTTCAAAGTTACAGTTATCATTATAACCTATAAAAGGTTATAATGATAACTGGAAATTTACGTTCTATTACCTCAGATGCGTTAATTAATTCCGCCTATACTAGTTTCAAGCTTCATCGGTTCGTTTAACTCATTAACTTGGAGAAATCGCTAATTACAGTGTTAATTATTTAGAGAACTGCATTCTCTACACCTATTGTGTATGTCATAGATGAGACTTGAATCTAACAATTGATATACAGACATAGAAACTTCAATTGAAATATATTCAAATTAACTTTATTGTCTTATGGCAAAAAATTGCAGTTTCTACTATTTCATATTAAATTATCAATTACGTGTGTACTTATAAAATTGCTCATCCCACAGACTATACTGTGCTGCAGTAATTGGTGCAGGTTACATAGCTTACAATCAATACAAAAAAAACAAAGCAGAGATGAAAGAAATCATTCAATTACGGAACTACATGGCTGAACCGATCACACCAATAGCACAGCTTGAACGGACACAGGATGATATGAAGACACAAATGGAATTGCTCATTATGAGGATACAGGCAGAATTCTGTAGAGCCTTAGAAAAGGAGGAAGATGAGGTATTTTTCTGTATTATTTATATTTATTGTTGTATGTATATGATATATCTACCATTTTAAAAACCATTGTGATTTTTTTTTCTCGTAGGCATGGAAAGATGAAAAAACAGTTGATGATTATGACTTTGATGATGAAATTTATTTAACATTCCCGGTATGATTTTCTATTATGTCAGCTTAGTCAGTATTTGTTGCTAACATTTTTGCATGTTCCAAAATACCAGTGCTAGCTTCACTTTTACCAGGGATTTATGTTCCTTATATATAGAAATGACTGTACATTTGTAAATTCTTATAACAAAATCATGCAATTTAAATGATCAATTAATTACTTGTCCTTGTGATTCTACAAAACAATATTAAGAACATTTATTCACTCAGATTTACAAACTGTAATTTTTAAATTAAAGTTATGCCCCATCATTATTTTTTAGATTAAAGAATAATATGTAATATATATGTTACCTGTTGAATAGTCTCAGTTATTTCCTGTTAATGTTACAACTAGATCCATAGTTACAGTTAGTATTGGTAGGATATATGGAAACTGGGTTGCAAAGTTTCTAAATAAAGTTTCTAAGTAAATATAAATGCACATACTAATTAAAAATTATTTTTTTCATCTCTTTATAATTCAATAAAGAAATATTCTAATTAATTTTATAGTGTTTACACTCTTTTCTGTCTTTGTCATAACAATCGGAACAAATATCTTTATAGCTAAAATGAAAGATGATATTTTTTGTTTGTATCTTACATTTTAATCCAAAAACTGGTTGACAGATAAAAAAAATATTCACTATTAGAAAGACACCTCTAAATAATTAACAATATAGATGTTATTAAAATTAAAAATAAATCCTCAGGTGGAATGTTTGTAAGGAATAAACTCATTAATTACTGGACCGATTTTAAATAATATATTTTTTCACTTGGAAAACATTATCAGTGATTAACATGTAGCTATGACTAGACTATCCCCGAACGCGAACGAAAACCGCGCAGTTCACACCGCGAGGCGCTGCTAGCCACATATATTAATTAATAATTCGCAACATAATTTATATCATGTTACTGATTAAATTTACTTCCAGGAAGCTAACTCAAGACAGTAACAATACTAGGGAACTATATTAGGGAATCTGCTTAACTATCATCTTCATCCGCCTTTCCATCATACCACTCATTCACTATAGGGTCAATGTATCAAACCTTAAATATAATAGGTCAAGGTCAAGAGCACAACACCGCCATTTTTTATTCATAATAGCTAGTCATGGCAAGTGTTAGTACAATATTCAACTTAGAAAATTAAAATTTAAAAATTTTACATAAGAAATCAGTTACCCTTTTTAAATAGGCATATATAATAAAAAGACAAACGCATTTTTACTAAATTCTTTAGATTGTCCCATATTTGTTTAACTTTTATTTATACCAGTCGCGATACTGATAATCCAGTTGTTTCCAGGACGCGAAGTTCAAAGTTGACAGGTGGGTCCGCAAGGAAGGGGGCGGTGGAATAACATGCGTCCTGCAGGACGGCCGTGTGTTCGAGAAGGCCGGCGTGAACATCTCCGTGGTGTCGGGCAAGCTGCCGCCAGCGGCCGTGCAACAGATGAGGAGTAGGTTGGTACCACAAATTTGTTGTTTGTTTTCTGGCAGAAAGCTGATGTTTTAAGGATTTAGGCTATCTTTATTTTAGGAAGAACAACATTTTATTAATGTAGGTATATTTATTTGGTAATTTTAAAGCGAAAAATTCTTTCTCGATAGAATAAGTTATATTTTATCCCCGTATTCTCACGGAAACTGGTACAGCTAGTAATAAATATATTTACAAAATACCTAAAGTCTAATATTGTGAAAAAGAGACGTCGTATTTTAATGTTTGATTGATTTAATGATGATATTATGTATCCCGAGTTGATATTGTACCTAATATATTGTACACGTCTGAACATGTTCAAATCGCGAGCGAAGATTGAAATTGGCATAATTTTGTATTACAAGTACGTATAATACTTATTTATAATATAACATTATATACGTGTCACAGCGCCTGGATAGGTACAAATGCTCCAAAATAATTGTTCTGGGTGGGGACAGAACCTACAGCCTCGAGATATTTCTATATCGATAGACATCTACGATAGGTCCGTCATACTTCAGATGCAGCATACACCGCGTAATATGCTTCTCCGGTTGCGCAGATGGTAGTGATCCTAATTTATGTGCCAGGGGTCGTGGGTTCGATCCCCACCTAGGACTAAAATTTATATGATAATATTTGTGTTTGTCCTGTGTCTAGGTGTCAAAAATATGTATTTAAGTATAATATTTGTGATTCCTCTGTTGTCTGGTGTCCAAAACACAAGTGATTTAAACGTCAATCAGGTCAATGTATGAGATGTTATGTAAATATAATATTGTTTGTATCCAACCCATTATACGAAACTGGAAGAATTTCCCCGAAGTTAGTATCCTTCGAGTTAGACTTCAGCTTCATTGTGGTGGATTCGACAAAACAACCAGCGAGTCGGGATTCGCATAAGTAAGATAATTGATTTTCATTCTCTTCTTCTCAACTCTAGGCTGGCTAATATAATGTGTGGAGTGGAGTGGATCAAGTGGGGGTATGGTACAAATTTCATCAATTGGCCATGGGGTACCAGTAGAGAGTTAAGAAACGTCTAAGGTAGCGACAGATGGCAGTATATCCATACGAAACAGTGTAGCTCAAGCATTGAGAATAGACAGTAGTATTCCCATCTTGAATCACTTTTTTATATTTATGATGTCAGAAAACAAGCTGCGGTCACGTCTATCATTAAGCGGACGGTATGCTTGATGATAAACGGGACCGCTGCCTGTAGACGCTCATGTCATCACAAGGATATCACTAGCGTATCGCCAACCCTGCGAACTGAAGATACTTGACCCAGTTATGTTACTGCCTCACACCGTTGAAACCGGAACACGGTGCGAACACTGCCATTTGGCCGAAGAAATAGGTGAGAGTGTGGTACCAATGCAGACGACCTTTTAGTCAACCTCATGTAAACGCGCTACGATTGCCACCACACCTGCCCAACGCGGCAATATTGAGCAATTTCCTCTTCTAGGAGAGGCCTGTGATGCGTAGTGGATGTAGCAATGTTTTAGTTTCCACTTGTATCACACCTATGTTTTATTGACATTCGCCAGAGGTAAAAACCTGCAGAACACTGAGCTGCCATTCTTTGCCGCCGGAGTCAGTGCCGTGATCCACCCGCGCAACCCCATGGTGCCCACCATACACTTCAACTACAGATACTTTGAAGTTCAGGACAAAGATGGTATGTTTCTGATTAAATACAATGTTAATTACCCCATTTTTATTACTAAGTCGACAAAGAAGCGTCCCTCACTCACAGCTAGACTCTCCTTTTGAACCGGAACGCAGCAATGCGAATAAAGTTAGGGAGTAGAAATCGGTAAGAGTGAGATACCAATTCTGAGAACCTTGTATAAGGTTTACCTCTTTTTTTATTAGACTAGGTCGACAAAAAAGCCTATAGTCTGCGTGATAGTAAGCGTCGCTGCAGTCTATAGACGCTCAGGATATCACAAGAAATATCATTAGCGCATTGCCAGCCTTGTGACTTTAAGATATGTCACATTATCTAATAATTTCACGGCCTCTCTCACCTTTTAAACCGGAACACACCAATGACAACCCTGTTATTTGGCGGTAGAAATAGATGAGAGTGAGGTACCAATGAAGACGACCTTTGTAGAGGTTCTACCTCGTGTAAAGTCTACCGCTATGAGTGAGTTACATTTGTGTGACCAGCATTAGGCAATCAAGGAATCCTAAATACAGTATTTAATTCAAAATACACTCATTTGCAATAAAAACGGGCACCTAAGCAATGAACCATTTCAAATGCATGTATTATTGGTTTGTTTAATAATTATAGGTAGTTTTACTTTCACAATTATGTAAAATGATAAGCAAATAATCGTTATAAAATGTATGGGTTTAAATGCGTTTAATAGTTTAAAGTTCACTAGTAGTGTATGCTCACTAGAAGTGCGTATGCTCGTGAAGTATAAGTTAACAAAGATTTTTGTTTCTTTTTTATTCAATAAAGTAAAAGCACATAAATGTTTATTATCGAGTGTAACTCCCTCTAGATGAAATCACAGCTTGAATTCGTCTGGGTATGCTAGAGAGGATATCCCGGATACTTGCTTGCGGAATACGTTCCCACTCCGCGGTAATCACATTCTTCAGCTCTCTGATGGTCTGCGGAGCCGGTTGTGCTGATCTCACGCGTCGTTTCAGAACGTCCCAGACATGCTTTATAGGATTGAGGTCGGGACTTCGAGATGGCCAATCCGCACGACGAATGCCGACCCCTTGCACATACGCTTCCACATCGCCAGACTGGTGGGCGCAAGCGTTGTCGTCCATAAAAATTGAGTCTTCGCCTAAAGCGGCCAATGCGGGTTGTGCATAAGAAATTAGAACTTCCGTTATGTATCGATGTCCAGTCACTGAGCCGTTTTCAATGAAGACTAACTCTGTACGATGCATTGAATTTATTCCTGCCCAAAACATAACAGAGCCCCCATTATAAGGTGTGATTTCTTCAAAACAAGCCTCTGCAAAGCGTTTTCCTCGTCTTTGTAGCACTCGCCGACGTCGATCTTCAAAGACAGAGATATCCTGGCTTCATCAGAGAACAATACCCTATTCCAGTCTTCTTGAGTCCATGACTCACAATTTCAAGCAATCCTAAGCCTGGCAACTCTGTGCTCACGGAGTAACTTTAGGCCGCGGGCCGGGCGATGACTGCGTATATTGGCGAGAAGCCTTCTCGTGACCGTCCATAGACTAATATGCACATTTCTTACTTCTTCGAGGTTATTCTTAAGGTCTACATACGAAGACTTGCGATTTCTCAATGCGCGACTCACAAGATAACGAACATCCCGTGGTTGGGTACATGGTTTGTTCCAGAACCAGGCCTTCTCTCAACGGAACCGGTGTCTTGATACCGCTGCCAGGTCCTTTAAACCGTCGAGCGACTCACACTTAGCCTCTGAGTCAGCATTGGCTGCAACCCTCTTCGAGCAGCGCAATAATTTTGGTAGCTTTTACCATTTTCTTTAACATTATTGAGACAGCTAAACAGCAATAAATGAAGCTTTGACATTTAAGCATATGAAAATAATTCATAAAATTTGACGAAAAGTTATAAAAACCGATATTATCTTCGGGAACTTCGCACCAAAAATGTAGGATAAAAAATGGTTTTCTGTAAAAACGAGCATCAAACGACAATTTGAATTTAGAACGTACTGTTTTAAACACCACGGCATTTTCAAAACCGGCCAGTAACATGTACAAATGATTGAAATCATTTTGGTACCGTATTTTTTCAAAGAAGAATTAAAATCAATGCTCGTTTTTTTTTTCAAAAAAAGTGTATAATGCATGTTTCAACCAGATACCAACAAACGTGAATTTTCATCACATAAATGTTTGTCCTGGGTGGGGATTGAAGTTGCTTCACAATGTAATATTGACATATTCAATTGTAATATTTCTTACTTTCGAACTGTTGCTGAATTTTTGATTGTAGTCTACTATTATTATTTCTATATCTATCGACTAGAAATAAATTATGTCATCCTTAAGAATATTAAACGCTAAATACAAGCAATTAAAACATTTTAAACACACCACCTACCTAGATTCTAAATTACACTCAAAAATATTTAATAAAATACTTGTTTTATTCAGTAAAGGAAAACTTCGATTTTATAATCTTCTACTTTTGTAGACTTCTGTAGAACTTTAACATAAATCATGCGTCTTAATAATGTGGTCTTCTGACAAATTATATTAGCTATATATTATCCGCGGTCGTTCATAAGCCTCACCAAAACATTTCCATAAGGCCGATTGTACTCGTAGGATCAATTTGGTATCTTGGGGGATTTTCCCTGTTTAAGCTACAATGATTCGTCTAGATATACCGCTATCAGTCAGTTTCGGTACCTCAAAACAGCTTAAGAAAATAATAATAAAATATATTCATTGTATTTTTTTTATCTGTAATTTATATTGTTTGCCGATACCTTGGCAGAATAAAATAGTGCCTCGACACCAGGTTTTATAAGAAATGTCTAGGGTACTGGAACGGGCAGGTGGCACTATACCCATTCTAAATAGCGTAACTCAAATGCAGCACTTCCCGTCGCGTAGCTGCGCTCTATGTTTGCGACCAAGCCTGCCCAGCGTGACTGTTATGGGCAATAACTTTTAATGATTTATTTAAACTAAAATCTTGGGAGGTCTAAATCCAGCAGTGGACGTCCTACGGCTGATGTGACGATGATGATAATGATATTTGTACAGGAGTACAATGGTGGTTTGGCGGTGGCACCGACCTCACGCCGTACTACCTCAATGAAGACGACGCCAAGCATTTCCACCTCACCCTGAAGCATGCGTGCGACGCCCACGATCCGACCTACTATGATAGGCAAGTACTCCTTTGTTTTATATATATAATTAAGTCGACCAACTCGCATATGGTTTGGGTGATTGTAAGCTTCACCACTGCTCGTAGACGCTTGTTCCATCACACTGGGGTATTGCCAACTATGTGACTTGTAGATATTATGTTACATTACCCAGTAATAACATTTCATCTCGCACCCTTCAAACCGAAACACAGAAATGCGAACACTGTTGTTTGGCGATAGAAGTGATAGGAATGGGAAGGAACAGGAAGTTCATCCTCCTTGAAACGTAATTGGTCGTGGACAGTGCGATTTCAGACATGAGTCTCTAGCAGAGGCTTTAGTCCTGTAATTGGCTTAATGTTGAAGTTTTCCCGACAGAGGTATGGGGTTCTTGAAAAAGTGACTAAGTATAAAGGGTCGTTTTACGAGGATCAAGCATATATTACCCCTGGTGTTATAAGTATGGACTGGACTACGGAAACCACCTTTATCAGGCAGGCCTTAAGCTATTTTGCCACAACCGTGCTATATAAATGAATAATATGGAAAGTAATATTTAATAGAAATATAAAAATACAAAATTTGTAATAAAATTACTAAAAAAACGCTGTTTTTTTAATTATAACTTTTTTGTTTAACGTTTCGGATAATCACATAAATGTTTTTCCTGGATAAAGATCGAACCTACGACCCTTGGCGCTTAAAATAGGGACACTACCTGATGTGTCATCGGACCCGTAAAATTAATTAAATGGTGTCAACTATTTACTAAATATTCTTAAATATGTACCTAAAATATTTTTCATAAGAATTATCTTTTGAAATGACCTTAAGTGTATGATTTCTGGATTACATCATCATCTTCATACCAGTTATTGAAAGTCTGCTGGTATAGGCCTCCCTAATTTCCGCGTTGGGCAAGCATGTTGGCAATCGCAGAGCGCAGCTTTTGCGACTGAGATGCTGCTGTCCATCCCCGCCCTGTACATTTGAGCTGCACTTTTTTGGATAGATATACCGCCATCTGTCGGTTCTGGATCTTAGTCGCCTTTTACGACACCTAGTACAGGGTACTCTACTTTTATTCTACTCTGCCAGTACCTCACGGCATACACTTGTTATATATTAGATAACACATCCCATGTGCAGGTTCAAAAAGTGGTGTGACGACTACTTCTCAATCCCACACCGCGGCGAGCGACGCGGCGTCGGTGGCATCTTCTTCGATGACGTGGACCAGCCAAGCCAGTGGTCCGCCTTCAACTTCGTCACGTCCTGTGCCGAGGCCGTCATACCCAGCTACATGCCTCTCGGTAATTCCCCACACACGCGCACTCCACAATTATAACTTTATCTTAACTATGAATGAACTGTTTCCGACGGCAGCCACTCGCGCCTTGGTTCGTCCTTAGGGGCGCCCTCGAGTGCTACTCGTCGGTCCCATTAGCGGGGGGGCGCGGGCACGCAGTCCATCGGACATGAATATGTTCATTCATGATCGGCCTCGGCCATGCCTCCGGTGGCGCATGAAATTGATGTCTGAGAAGTCCAGCCTTCTGCTGTTCTGAAAAAATCGATATATAACTATTGCGTCTCTTTTTAGATAACACTTTCGACTGAGGTAGACTTCATACAAAAGGTCGTCTGCATTGGTACTCTCAGTAATTTCACCCGCCAAACAGCTGTGTTCACATTGTTGTGTTCTAATTTTAAGGATGAGAGAGCCGGTGTCAAGCCTCAAGTCACAAATCATGTCATACATATGCACAAATAATAATTTAAAACGGCCCTAAACAAATTACTTTGTGTTGCGAGGCTCATAGTAGCTTAAAATAATATATAATAATAGTAATTGCTTTTAAAGGCGACTAAGATGCCGGAGCCGATAAATAGTACACCCACCCGAAGCAGCATCTTCTTGTTGCGGAGAAGCCCTAAGATTGTCACCTGCGTGCCAATTTTGGATATAATCCCTCGATTTTTAATCTTTTTGGGATATATGTCAGTAGGGATGTCGTATGGCTTTTATGATGAAGAAATTTTAAAAAGTTTTTAATTTCAACTTATTTATATGTCTGCAGTCCAAAAACATAAAGATGATGCGTACGGATACTTCGAAAGGCAGTGGCAGCTGTTAAGACGAGGTCGCTACGTCGAGTTCAATCTCATCTACGACAGAGGCACCAAGTTTGGTCTACATACGCCTGAAGCGAGATACGAGTCGATCCTGATGTCGTTGCCTCTCAATGCTGTAAGTTTTATCAAACGAACATTTTTGAAAATGGCAACACTAAAATGTTCATATAATTGGGCCAAATAGATTGTAGATGACTTATTTACACAGACTTTTTCTAGTAGTAACGAAATATTGTACCGAACGACTTCGAGCAAAGATTAATTTATTTCCGATATTTTATGGTCACAATATGTTTTGTACGTGTTCTGTGAAAAACAGTCTAAAAATGTACAGTAATGTAATTTTATATTTAGTTTATGAACTAGACACGTACAGTTTTGGCACAAAGATTTTTTTCCAAGATTATATACGTCATTGTTAAGCCGTGGTAGGTAATTTATCAATATCGCAGACTTCTCTTCGTAAGGCACAGCTGTAATTATTTATTTACTGGATTTACTTTTTTCCACAGAAATGGGAATACATGCACGAGCCTAAACCTGGCTCTCCTGAAGCGGAACTGATGAAAGTCCTGAGAGAACCTCGGGACTGGCTTGGCACAGAGAAAGCAAAGAGATCCACTGCTTAAATAAACAAAAAAAAATATTTTCCTGAAATAATTCCTCTTTACGTTCTGGTGTTTAGGATGTGTGGGTTAAGGGATAAAAATGTTATTAAGTGTATTTAAAATCATGTATTAACATGTATTCTAAATTGAAAAAATAATAAGGCTTTATTATAATTTATTTTTACACAAAATTCATTTATGCTTTTTTTTATTTTTCCCTTGTTTTCCCTCGCAAAAATCACTTCTAAAGATAATGCTTGATTAGAATGACAGATGGCAATTTAGTAGCGCCGCACGAGTTAATTAGAATTAATTGGCATTACAGTATTTGGTATTATTTTATATTGTTTACATTACAAGGTATTAAGTATATATAATTAGTGGGTAAAGTGACATAATATGTTTAAGTCACAAGGTGGGCAATGCGCTTGTGATATCAAGATATTACGAGCGTCTACAGGCAGTGGTGCATGCATGTTTGTCGTCCTGGTCATTAGACCAGGTCGACAGGTCATTATTAATAATAATAATACCTTACTTTGGAAGCTATTGTTTTAAACAAGCTATATTTATACTCAAAGTAAGTACTATAAGTATATTTCTCTATCAGTTCAAATAGTTCTAATTAAATGAAAGTATATGAGACTAGATATCAAAATACAACCTATGATTTAGTTTCGAAGTTGTTATGTATGTAAAATCATCATATCACCTATAAGAAATCCACTGTTAGACATAGGCCTCCCCAAGATAGGGTTTCTTTACCTATAATCGCAGTGTGCAGTTTGACGATGAAGATACGACTGACCATCTCCACTCTGTAGTATTTAAATTCTGTTTCGGTACCTTAAACGCCTCTTAAGACATCTGGAACAGAAGGAGGTACTATTAAACTCTACCGGTACTCTCGTCAAAGTATATTTTATTTTCCTTCACTTATCACTTCTGTGAAAATTTTTCATTTCTTGTTACATAATTTAAAGTACTAGAGAGCCAATTAATCTCTGATCTTGTATTAACACTAAATTTTGTTAATATTCAATAAGGGCTTTAAATATGAGAACAACATTTTTTATAATGATAAATTTAATTAACAATTTATTCATAATAAATCATAAATATTTAGGTAAAATCTAAATTCGTATATTTAAAAACTATTAATAGAAATCGTTACTAGCAACACTGAACATTTTATTGTCAAACAATTTGTCATATTAGCCGTGGTCGTGTTGTGAATGTGGATTTTATATTTTATTGTTTACTTGGCATTTTTTATTGCTTTACACTTCTATTTATACGTCACCGTCTCTGCATCATATAATCGAGATAGCGAAAATTCATAATCCCATTTCTCATAAGAAATGTGTTAAGTATGTGTCGCGCGTAACGGAGTTATCGTTTCCTACATTCTCATACCATAAATGTAACGTAACGTTTGTTTCCTATGTGATGTTATTGCAAATCGGCGCCGGGTAACGCAGGAAGATGCCTTTCAAGCTAAAGCTAAAGAAGACAAGGCAATACAATGTAGCGTCCAAGAGCTTGTTCGTGATAAGTGTCGAACTCCTTGATGGGGGAGTAGCAGACTGCACGCTGTCTGTGGACAGCTCCGGACAGGAGTGCCTTGACAACGTGTGCCAGCGACAAGCGATTAACCAACCAGAGTTCTTCGGTCTTCGGTATATAGACAGAAATCAGCAACCACGATGGGTGCAATTAGACCGCCCTTTGAAGCGTCAGTTGGACAAATATGCGTCTTCCCACCAATTGTACTTACGTGTGATGTACTATGTTATATCAGGGACAAGCTTGATCACAGATGAAGTGACGAGATATCACTATTTCTTGCAACTTAAGAATGACTTAGTTGAAGGACGTATAATTTGTGATTGCCAGCAGGCTGTCGTTCTAGCGTCGTACAGTAGACAAGCTGAGTATGGGAACCATGACCGGGAGAGGCACACTGTGGAGTATCTAAAAAATTTGTTGACATTTCCAAAGCAAATCCTCGATGGAGGACAGATTATTGATGGTAGTAATTTGGCAGAAACAGGTAGACTTGAATACCTCACTGCTGCTGTTATTCAACACCACATGGCACTGCACAACATGTCACAGGTAATACTATCTGCTTTATTTTAATTTTTTGATGTTAACTTACAAGTAAAAATGATGAACTCTTTCAGAGCACATTGTATAACATATCAATGGCTTATTTTAATTTATTTTAACAAAAATTTACATACTGACGATTATTAATTTTATGTATATCTTTGTCTATTTTCTTTTTTAATTGAATTCATATATATTTATACTGTGAATGTACTCAATTAAAGCTTTTAGGGCTTTGAGTATGAACTGATTATTTGTATTGAACAAAAATTGACTAATTCATAAAGCTCTATCTAGGATAATAACCATAGAAATAAAAATATCATATAGGCATTCTTGTTACTCAAGATATATTTACTGTGTAATCATATTTTATTCTCTTTGGTATATAAGTATTATTTTCAATAACATTAAAAATAGAAAATTATATATTGTTATTATTGTACTCCAGAGTATATATATTATATATATTTAACTATAATTTGTAGTGCAAGTGTATACCACACAGTGCTCAAGAGGTGGCATATAAGGCTTTTATAATGTCAAATTTACTAAGCTATAGATAACACTAAGATACCATAGCACTAAGATACCACTGTCTCAAACCTAGTTAGTGGTTAAATACAAGAGTTCTATCACTAAATCTATACTCTTTTCCTGAATTGATTGTATACTTTTACTTCTAGCATGTTGATTGGAAAACCTATAAAAATACTACTAGCTATTAATTAGTGATTTATGTACTGTTTGTGTTGAATTGAATATATCTAATCACACACAATATTATATTAAAAATCTTTGTTATAAATTCATGTTATTAGTAAATTGTTTATTAAATGCATACTCTAGAACCGTGTACACAATAATGCATGGCTATTTCAATCTATAGTAAATATCTAATTTTGAACTTAACAACAAACATATACAGTTCATTTTAACATTACTTTCGTTATCATAAGTATAATTTAAACTGCAACAACTTTTTATTTTTATAGACTAGACTTTATACTACTGTAATGTACTTTTGGTGCTACTCCTTTCTTTGTGTTTGCTTATATCTTTAGCTTAGGATGTCCATTGTGGGACATAGGGCTCCGTAAATTTTATTTTATCATTTAGGTTTTTCATCACCATCATCCTCATAATAGACATTGAAAGTCCACTGCTGGACATAGGCCTCCCCAAGAAAAGGGGAAGTTGCCCATATTTGCCGCGCCCTGTGCTTTTGAGCACTATTCTACTCACTTTAGGTACTATTCTACTCTGCCGGTGCCTCACGGCATAGGTTTAGGCATAGGTTTTATGCCTACAATCAATACACTAGGCAGCAGAGATAGTAATTGCAAAGCGTATCTGTACACTGCGCTATTGCATGTTGTGCTTACATATACCTATCAAATGCAATAATGTTGTTGTTTTCAAATTTTTTTGACAAGTGTTGATTGTTACTATAAATTCTGTTACTTGGATTCCTAGATTCCTATGTCCTAAGCACCTTCGGATCAGGAACCAGGGTAAATTTACGCCACTAACGGAAGCGAAAGATGGAATTATTTATCGTGTAATCGAAGTATAAATAATTTAGAGACTTCAAGAAAAATAAAAAGCCAGATTTCACCCGCGAGTATAACATATATATATATAAGTAGGTTCTGGGATAAAAAGTAGCCTATGTTTCAGAAAGTAACAGACACATAATACTCTTAAGAATTTGATATTTTAATTACACATGTCGCGAGCCTTGGAAGCTGATAAAGCAGTAGATATCTATGCTAGGTAGAACTTAACGTCGTATAATTTTTTTTATATGGACTTTTATAACTAACTGTTATTCTAGTTAGTTTTACATAATTAAATACCGCAATTCCAATCACGCCAGGCGTTTCAACGCTCAAAGGTGAGAAAATTTGTAAGCGGCGATGTCTCAAGCTACTTTCCCTCGGCGATATTATAATTTTGCGATGTTTATCTATTTCATAATGGTCGGCTGAGAAACAATGAACCTGTGTTAGCAGTGACGTATTGTGAGGGTGCGACTAGGTGGACTAGAGGCTAGAGTTGTAAAATGGCGGACTGTGGGTCGGGTCCTTAAGATAAAATTGAGGAAACAATCTTAATAAAATTGGAAGACTTGATGATATTGGACGGACCTGTGGTTCATTCTGAAGAATTTATATCTTGCACGCCAAAAGTTAGGTATCAGTACTGTCTGCGCTATCAGGCAGATCTTCAGAAGAAGTATTATGCTTAAGTTCTTTCTCTGTGGTCTGATATCCGTAATAAAAATGCTTTGAGCGGGCATCTCGGAGTTAGTTCAACGTATGAGATGATTTGTATGGATAGTGTGTTACTCGTTCACGCTAGTTAAATAATAATGAAATAAAAGTAGTTTGTAGAAATAGTAAAATAATTTATTTATTTCGTGAACTACGCACCGCCACCACGCACTCTTTACTCAGTTTTTAAAAATGAAGCCCTTAAAAAAACCACTACTGTGAGTTCAGATAATTTCTAGGAAAGAATAGAAGTAATTGGTAGTCCTAAATGCTCTTAAAAATATGAACCCCATTTCTTGATAGTGAGTTGCCTCGTTCACCCCCCGGTGGCGCTGCAAAAGACGTCAACGTAATAAAGCAACAGGTTCTCCGGAAAGAATAATAAAACATAAAAAAAACTCCATCTATCAAAAAACTGACAGTTATAACAAACGGTCGCTAAGTTTTCTTATTTATATTTTTTCTACCAAACTTTTTTTTACTTTCATCTTTCTCCTGAGAATAACAAATAAATTAAAAATGGAAATAAAGAAATCGGTCCATTCAGGATTTGTATATATCGCATATTATATATATATTAAAATCCGCCGTGTGCACACGTCCTAACATAATCACCCGGCGCTGTCCGGAGATAAGGCTGCAGCCGACACAGGGCGATGGTGTGATAACAACTCAAATATCAGTCACCGGTAATGTTACTTTATCTAATTATAGAGAACGCCAGGAAGCAGACCTTGGGAGGTATGTTAAGTTCGGCCGATACTGTATAACACCAAAATGAGTCCGCTATATTGGAAATTAAATCAAATCAAAATATTCTTTAACAAGTAGGCCTATTACAAGCACTTATAAATCATCAAAAATAAATAGAATAATTTTAATTCAGAAATATGAAGTTGTACAGTAACCAGGTACCGCAGGTCGAAGACGAGGGAGGTGACAGAAGATTACGTCCTTATCTGGGGTTTCTTCTCGCATCTTTCCCCGCCTGATACCTGAGACAAGTTGATATCTTTCTAGTAAATATAATCCCACATTTTCTATGCATAAAACTTCTCAATGTAGTCTGGGGCTTAAATTGTTAATTAAAGCCCAAAAACACTGAAAAATGCTGTAATACTGGAAGAGTAGAATAATACCACTCCTGTACCAGAAGTCGTCAGAGGCGAATAAGGTGCCAGAACCGTCAGATGGCGGTATTTCCATCCATTGTAGTTCAAATGCACATGGCGGGGATGAGCAGCAGTATCCCCGTCGCGAAGCTACATACTGCGATTGCCAACACGCTTGCTCAGCGCGGCAATTATGGGCAAAATTCCCTTGCAATGGTTGATGTGATGATGATAACGGGAACCAAGTTCCGATTATAGGTTTCATAATAGCTAAAACAACCCTACGAACTTAGGAAATGGTTTGGGTGTTTGAATTGGGAATGATAAGTTTTGTCAAAAAAAAGTAAGTGTGCAGAAGCAATGAACTTTTTTTTTTGGACGAACCTAATGCTGGTTCTTAGACGTCAATAAGAACGCCACCGACCGAGAGGCCGACGCAGAGATGCTGACCACCCGAGGGCGCCTAAGAGTTCGACCTCTACGGGGGTGGTCATCGTTGGGAAATGAAGTTAAGTTTGGCAAAAGAGGATGGAGCAAGCCCCGCCGGGCAGGAACTACACGCGTTCGCCGACGAAGCGGTATATTTGCTCTACGGAAGAACTGATTGTAAAGTGTAAAATGTGGAGTGTCAACGAGAGGGCGAGAGAGGGACGCTTAGAATAGTCATGCTATCGGGCGGGGCAATGAACTTGCTGTAAACTTAGTTTTAAGATTAGTATTGTGCCAGCACCCTAGTTTTAAAGTAGGTCACTAAATTACCTATTTGTTCAAATGACTCTTATAATCCTGTAAGTTCGTCAGGGTCATTAGTCATTTGAGTAATATAGTATAAGTAAATCTTGATTTATAAAAAAAAATTGTTTTGACGATTTAATTGTGGAACCGGTGGCCGATGAAATGATGATGATATGGCAAAATTCATCAAAGTCAAATCAGATATTAAACCAGGCCAGCGTAACAAACAGACAGATAAACACACACAAGCGTGTATAATGTATATATAGATGAGCAACTTATCTGGTCTTCGTTCGAGGTGCATAATGTATATGCCTACATTTTTTATTAAATCTAGTTTTCTATCTATGACTATATTCTCATCTCTTAGCTACTTATATATTTGTTGGTCTTTGTCAGCTAAACTGTGCAAAGAATCGTACCGATTTCTTAGTAAAAATATTAAGTAACTACCAAATTGTATCCAAATCTGTTCCGCCGTGACAGTCACTAACTCCCACCATGCAAACTTTCGCGTTTTAACTTTCGGTGTATAATCCTCAAACCTTTCTTGTTTAAGTAGAAAAAAATATTGTCCATCGGTGAGTACCCATTGGAACTCCGTCAGGTTATTGTTAAGTTTAATCCTTGAGGTAGACCTCGTACAAAGGTCGTCTGCATTGGTACCCCACTCTCACCACGTAGACGTACCTCACTCTCACCATGCTAGTGATATCCTTGTGATGATGCTAGCTTCTATCGGCTGCGGTTACGTCTACCATCAAGCTGTTTGCTGACTTCATAATTAGATAAAAATAATTTACCCAAAATCTCATATTGACCTGACTCCGAATTAAGTCAGTTGAATCACTTGTGTTACTGACATCACACAGCAAAGGAACCACAGATATAATACTTAAATACATATTTATTACCTAGACATAAAACAAACATAAATAGCTGTATGTATAAAAGATACACAAAAGAGACGCACAAGATAGGATTTCTACCAGCGATGGGCCTGTCGGACATATCGATCAGTGTTCTGTTATTTCTGTCTGTATCATAATTATATGACGTTTGCCTGTTCCGATACCGCGAACCCCGGGTTGCGTCACCGGGCACACGGGTATAATCGGGCATAAAGTCCCTTATTAATGAGCGCTCTCGCTCATCGCTCCGGTGGCATTAGAATAGACGTCGGGGTAGTCGTACTGGACTAAGTTCGAAGAAAACCAATCTACGAAACGAATTTTTTTTTGATAAATCGTAAATAGTTATCAATAATAAAGTTAACTATAGTTAATTATAGTCGGTATTCATTGGAGCCAACATAATAATAACGTGAAACAGGGAACTCTTTTATGGCCTACCATGGCCTTAAACATACCAATCCGCCTACGCGCAGTCTATTTTAGTTTCAAATTTCGAGGTAAATGATTTGTGGCGTCCCTTTAGTTTGATGGTTCTCTCAAAAACTGGTTCATAGATTCAGTTGGAATGCGACATTTGATTTTCGTTTGGTCTGGGTGTTTGTGGTACTTGTCGATGTTTTTAGTCTAGTATATGGGTTAGTTTGGTTGCAAGTCTTAAGCGAGTATCATCCCTTGTTTAAGACATCTCATATTTTTACATGAGGTAGACCACATACAAAGCTCTCACCTATTTCTACCGCCAAAATGCAGTTTTCGCATTGTTGTGTTCCGGTATAAGGATGAGAGACGCATTGAAATTACCGGATAATGTGACAAAATACCTTTTATGTCACAAGGTTGGTGACGCGCTAGTGATATTACAATAATTAGATTAGCTAGATATTACGCAAATTGTGCGAAATGAGTAGTTTCTCTACGAAAATTATATTAGACCAAGGGCCAATAGGCCTTATAAGCGACCCTCTGCACCACTTTTCGTATCCCCCAGCGAGGGCAAGGTTCGCGAGATCTGGACGAAAATGACAACGGTCAAGGGCGCCTCTAAGACCTCGGCTTAAATGACTCGTTTAAGAGGTCAGCATGTATGGGCTGTGTGGGATGGGATATTACTGGCTAATGTCTATGTTGTGTTGTGAAAGAAAGGCTGCTTGAGAATGTCTGTGACGGCATCAGAGAACAAGCTTGGAAGCCGCGTTTCGCAATCCGTTTGTAAATGTGTTGTGTTAATACGAAGTGTCTTATTCCCAGGCTCAAGCAGAAGAGGGCTTCATCACAACATGCCAGCAACTGCGCGGCTACGGGCAGGAAATGTTTGCGGCAAGAGATCAGCGTGACCAGGGAGACGTCACTATAGCCATATCGCTCACCGGCATCCGCGTGCTCACTCACACCACCGACACTCCACATTTGTATAGGTTGGTACATCACTATTCACTAGTGATCTTATTTTGTACGGTATGCATATTTGTTCTGTGACTGGATGTTAAATATTTTGGATGTTTGAACACGTACAGAAAGACTGAGCCACATGAGGCGTCGTAGGCGGCGTATACTGGCTTGCAGTATAGAAACACCCAATATGTATTTAAGTATTATATTTTTAATTCCAATGTTGTCTGATGACCGTAACCCAATTTAAGGGAATTATATCGGAGTCAATGTCTCATATACCTATTGAGTGAATTTATTTTTATCTATTTACTAATAAATAAATAAAAATCGATCGAAGAGAAAATTACGTTACGGAATATACTGTCCATCTCTGTATATCTAAATCAATATTTTAATTAATGTTTTTTAATCATCAACATCATGAGCATATCAGCAACGACTACACAGGTCTTCAACCTGCCATGAGATACCGGCAGAGAAGAATAATACCTCCGCCTGTACCAAGTGTCGTAAGAGGCGATTAAGGTATCAGAACCGTGTAGCTGAAATGCATAGGGTGGTGGTAGGCAGTAGCATTTCCGTCGCCAAAGCTGCACTCAGCGATTACCCAACACGCTTGCCCAGCGCGGCAATTACGGATACAATGCCCCCTTTCTTGGAGAGGCCTATGTCCAGCAGTGGATTTACAATAGCTGTGATGAAAAAAAAATACAAAAAAAACAATGCCGGTAGATGGTTTTATACGAGCGTTGATGTCTTCTATCTATCCATCCCGTAGGTGGATGGACATCACCAACGTCATCAACCACAAGCGCACGTTCAGCATCGAGTGCTGCAAGCAGGCGCAGTCGGCGTCCTTCACGCTGTCCAGCCCCGACGACGGCAAGTACGTGTGGCGGATGTGCATTCAGCAGCACACCTTCTACATGCGGCACCAGAGGGCGCTGTCTGAACAACCCTACGACGAACCAGCGCCTAAATTCCAGGTGAGCCTACTAAGGCTAACGACTAAGTTAATGATACCTAAACATCTATAGTTCTATACCAATATTATAAAGCTGAAGAGTTTTGGTTCTGTAGGTTCTGTTCTGGAGTGGGGGTTGGTTCGGTCTAATTAATTTTGTGTGTGATAGTCCATTTATCGAGGAAGGCTATACAAGATCACGTTACGACTAATGGGAGTAATGAATGGAAAAAAAGCTGGAATGGATTTCTTTCTCGTTAACAGTTTATGTCTAACTACAGTTTTTCTTAAGATTTCAACTAAATTACTTAGTGCATTATTTGCGAATGTGTTTTATAAAAATTATATCAACCTTTGTCTAAATAAATATTTATAATAAGTTATTCAACACAAGTAAGAATTTGTGTATAAAAAACTGGTTTTGATATAAAGGTATTTTAATCAACATCTTTATATGTAGGAGAATTAACTCTAGCCTGCCAAAGAGCTTGCTCGAGGAAGTATATAGTATTATTTTCTATCAAATCGACGTTCACGCGGATGACCACGTCATGGAAAACAGCTGGAATTGATGTCACTGATTAAATCTATATTGGTCTCTATTTCTGTATGTTCAAGTTTTAAATATTTATTTAATATGTATGGTGTTAGTTTAAGAGATAAACTAAATAATAGTGTGATAAAGGATCAATGTGGTGATGCTGATCAAGATGATGTTATGACAATAATAGAGTAAGAAATGTTGAGGAATGAAAGGGCAGGGGTGGTCAGCAGCATCCCCGTCGCGTAAGACTCGCTTTGCGATTGCTAACACTTGCCCAGCGCGGCAAAATTATGGGCAAAGTTCCCCTTTTCTTGGGGAGGCCTAAGTCCAGCAGTGGACTTCCGCTGGCTGATATTATAATAATACGAAAGAAATCCCACGGATTCTATATCCTTCTCAAAGGGTTATAGAGTGCCTTAGGGCAAAATTCTTTAATGTGTTCAGCCATTAAAGGTCGTTAAAAAGGTAAGAATTAGTTTGTAGAAACTATTTTTTTATAGAAATTTATTATAAAATACACAAATACATATTAGAAAATAATATATATTATTAAACTTAAACATTAAATTAACACATAAGTAAATTAAAATTTGTATTGAACGGTGGGCAACGGATCAACCTACCCATATAAGTCAATTTTTTACAGTCAATTTTGAACACAATGGGGCTCGCAGTTTTAGATTAATATCTACTGCGATATTTTATCAGATTTGGGTAGGATAATCAGATCAATAAAAGAATAAGGATGCTTGTTGTGTGTACATATAAGTAATAGAAGCTTTTTGCTAAATTCATATGAAAGTTTATACGTTCGTTACTTAAAAATGAATAATAAGTTAATGAAATCAGCAGTAAGGTCACTAGAACGCTTCGTGCTCTCTATCGATTAAAACATTTTCTTCCTACTAAAACCAAAACCCTTCTTATTCAATCCTGGGTTTTACCCATAATCGACTATGGTGACGTGTGCTGCACTAATATCTCTCAAGAACTCCTCAATAAATTGGATCGTCTATTAAACAACTGTCTTCGTTTCATTTTCGATTTGCGTAAATACGATCATATTTCCCAATACCGTTCGGCTAGCTTCCTATTCGGGAACCTCGCAAAATTCGAGTTCTAACCATACTATTTTTAATACTTTTTGATCCGTACGCACCAATTTACTTAAAGGACAGATTCCAATTCCTATCTTCCTCTGACGAACGTAATCTCCGTTCTTCTAATGCTCTCTCGCCCTTAACTCCTTCTCATCACTCTAGTTTTTTGACAAACTCTTTTACAGTAACAACTATACTACTGTGGAACGTGCTTTCGTTGAATATTAAGCAATCCCCAAACAAATTTATCCTGAAAGTACGTAAAAAAATATATATATGTTTGTCTATCTGTTAGATAGAGTAATTCACTGGAACGGATTTTAACGGGATTTTAGCTGATAGCTTTATATGTTAAATAATACTTAAGCTACCTTGTTTCTCAGATTAACGCGTGGACACAGCTAGTAACGTTGGTATTTATAAATGAAGCACTTATAAATACTACACTAATATATATAAATGAAGCGTTTATAGTATTGTATATATATATGTATATGTGT
>JACJUM010003147.1:550928-574132 GCA_020976665.1 Heortia vitessoides
ATTATAAATATATTAAGATTTATAAACTATTTAATCGGGTTCAATTTAGGATCAATATTTTTTCCATGATAATCATATTAATATAATTTAAACAGGACGTCTGTCGTATCTAGGTTCTTATATATTTCAAAACTAGCGAACCGCCCCGTATTTGCTCGGGTGCAATGACATTAAAAAATGGTTATCGTGAGATATCCTTAAGAGATGGACATATACCATCGCGGACATTTATGTAGACTTTTTGAGTTTTACAAAACTACATTATTGTTTACTTACAACATTACATGCAAACCTCTAAAATAATCAGTGTTTCTCTACTATATTATGCATGTATTATATATATAAACCTTCGTTTTTAATCACTCTATCTATTAAAAAAATCAAATCAAAATCAGTTACGTAGTTTTAAAGATCTAAGCTTAGACAGACAGACAGACATCAGAAAACTACTTTGTTTAACACTATGTATATAAAAATGTTACATTTTATATGGTGATAACACTACATGATTCCAAACGAAAGAAACACCGACATTACATTCAATAATAAATATTTCATTCCGTAACGTGTAGTTTTTGATGAAAATTTCCATATAGCCGGAGTTTCACACGAGCGAGACTCCGGCCTACAACTTGTCTGGAACAATTAGACGACAGGTACATCGCCGTGACACAATCCAACATATTTGTTAACAACGAAGCGATGACTCAATGTCGTAATAAATAGCATTTTGATTACGCTGCAGTCATTTGTGAGCGTAGATTTAACACGCGACGATCTCATCAAACTACGTTATAAAAGTACGCGCTTGTTTATCAAAATGACGGAATTACAGGTATAAATAAAATTTTCCTTATAAGTATCATATCATAGAACGTCCACTGCTGAACATAGGCCTCCCCACGTGGCAATCAGCGCCCATCCCCGCCTTGTTGCATTCGAGCTACACCGCTTGGGGTGGATATAAGATATATTATATTATAACCGTCTGTTAGTTCCGGTACTTTAGTCGCATCTTACGACATCTGGTACAGGGAGAGGTACTATTCTACTCTGCCGGTACCTCACGGCTTTTACTTTTAAATAAATTGGCGGTATATCCATCCGAAACAGTGCAGCTCAAATGCACAGGGCGAGGATGGGCAGCAGCATCTCCGTCGCGAAAGCTGCGCTCTGCGATTATGGGCAAAAAACCTCTTTTCTTGGAGAGACCTATGTCCAGCTGTGGACTTGCAATGGCTGGGCGACACCGCGGGGCGACAGTGTAGACTAGCGTGTGAGGATCGGGCGCATTGTGTGCAGTGCCAGCTGCTGGAGCGCAAGATGGGCGCGGAGCAGCTGGCGTGCGCGTTCGAGCGGCTGGCCAAGGGCCGCGAGCGCGGCGGCTCGGTGCGCACGGCGCTGCTGCCGCTGCACTCCGCGCTCAACGGCCACAGCGCCGACAGCCTGCCCTACGACGACAACCGCGTGCGGCTGCGGCCCACGCCCGCCAACCCGCACGGCTACATCAACGCCTCGCACGTCACGGTACGTTTCCGGCCTGGCCGACGTCCACCGAGCCCCTCTCTCCCTACATGTTTGCGACTGCAATATTGTTCAAATTTTGAATCTTTCAGAAAAGAAATAAGCGCCGAAGTGGCCTAGTTTACTTAAGGGTTTAAAGGGTTTGCTTTGAATTATTGTCTTGTTTAGTCGATGTTTCGAGCGAATTTCGAGGTGTCATTCCGAGTAAAATCGGCATACATTGTCAGCATTGTAGTTTTAGAAGATCGATCGCTCGATCGATTCTCGATCAAGAATCGATCGATTGTATTTCTATCGATATACAAAGCGACTCGCCCCCTTTCCTTTCCGAGAAAAGCACTGCCGATTATGTTCGATGCTGTGAAATCACCTCTAATTAGATGCAAACCCTCAGCTTAAAAACAGCAGACATGAAACTAGGAAAAATTCGGCGTTTCTACAAAAGTCTTAGTACCGTAATTGGTTTATTTATTAGGTTTAAAGAATTTATTCTCATAAGAAATTTACATTTCACTTAAAATGAGATAAAATATAGGTTTATACAATACTTACTTATTTGTTAGTCGTCGGAGCTCGATGTTATGAGAAACCTTTAGTTTGTTCTTAAAACTTTCTACTGTTTTACATTCTGTTATGCTTCCTGGTTGGTTGTTGTATAGCTGTTTATTTTAACACACATCTTAAAAGCTTACAGAAATTAGACCAATTCGCGTTAAAGATAAGATTTGATGGAATTAAATCAATATCAGATTATTGTTTTTAAAATATAACATAATAATATAAATGTGCACAGATTAGTTATTCAAGTATACGAAAATCTGTGAGCTTGTGTTAATCCGCATCGATATTGTATCGAAGTATAACAAGCGTGTGTGCAAAAAAAATTTTTGGCTGATATGATGATGGTGAACCATGTTTTAATAAATAAATTAAATTAAAGACAGCGGGTGAAACACAAATAACAACTGGTGTAGCCGTAGTCCGTCGCGTAACAATCGCTTAACTTGTATCATTGCATTAGATTAAAGTGTTTAAAAACTATTTTTTATGCCCTAACATTAGTGATGTCACGGTTGAAAGTCACAATATAAATAGCTTGTCGAGACATGAGAAATAATAACAATAAAAAAAGAAAACAATAAGTTTGCACTTCTCCGGAAGAGAAAGGCTGGGATTTCCGACTAACTCATAAGGTAAATTGATTTATTTATAAAATGACTATTTTGCAGCCATCGATAAACTAAAAACAATAAGAGATTTTAAATGGAAAAGACACCAATGTTTCGAAATTCCAGTTTTCCAACTATCAATGCCTTGGGTTCACCTGTTAAAAGCCTCCTCCGGTGGCACAGAAATCGAACATTAAATTACTTTGGGAAAAAGAGCTGGTAAAGAAAAAAAGCTCTATCGTTTGTTAGTAGTCTGCGTTGGTACCTCACTCCCACCTATTTCTACTGCCAAATAGCAGTGTTCATTGGCAGTAAAATTACTGGGTAATGTGACAAGGTTGGCAACGCGTTAGTGATATTTTTGTTATACTAAGGGCGTCCATAGACTGGAGTGACGTTTACTATCACGCGGACTGTATGTATGCTAGTTTGTGGATCTGGTCTAATAAAAAAATATAGATGATGCTGTGAAAACAATAAAGAAAGGAATTATAGGATGGTTCTGTAAATGTAGAAAGGCGGAAGTGAATGGAAGAGTTGGTATAGGACGACCTAGGCGAAGATGTCTTAACCAGGTAGAAGAGGTATTAAAGAAGGGCTAGGTCAAAAGTATGAAAAGAGTAATGTGAGTAAAGGAAGCAAGAGAGGTATGCCAAGATCGTAACAAGTTTTAGATCCATTACCAAGTCTTCGATCCTGGTCTAGATGACAGTGGGCAGCACGCAGCGGTTCTACGTAGTGATCAAAGTGGGCTCGGCCAAGACCGTGCCCGCCGGCGGCAGCTGCAACTGCGGTTGCGCCGGCGTGTGGGAGTGCGCCTGGCAGGTCGGCGCGCGCCTGGTGGCGATGGTGGGCGACCACCACCCGCACTACCTGCCGAAGGATAACTGCACGCTGGAACTAGGACAGGTTAGTGCGGTAACGGTCTCATACAAGGTCGTCTGCAGCGCAACCTCACCCTCACCTATTTATACCGGCAAACGGCAGTGTCCGCATTGCTGTTTTAGTTGAAGAGCGAGAGAGGTGAAATTATTGGGTCATATAACATAATATCTTCAAGTGGCAAGGTTGGCAACGTGCTAATGATATCCTTGTGAACTTGTGATAAAACAAGCGTCTATGGGCTGCGATAACGCTTACTGTCACGTGGACTGTATGTTCGTTTTTATGTACCTGATCTAATAAAAATTTAATCTTCTTTTCTTTTCACTCATCACTTTAGAGGGATAGACCGTTCTCAACATCCCTAGAGTCTAGATCGAGTAGACGGCGAGACGACATAGTTATAATAATATTTACACCACATGTGATACCTGATCTGATTCCGAGCTAAGTCGCTCTAAACACTCTCGTTACGGACATCAGATTACAGGTGAATTATTATATTGACTCCTAGACATATCCCAACATAGATAGGTTGTCGTGGGCACGCGAGTGATGTAACAGGCCGCGCGCAGTTCCAGGTGTCGTGCCGCTCGTCGTCGGCGGGCCCGTGGGGCGCGTCGGCGCGCGTGCGCGTGCGCTGCGGCGGGCGCGCGCGCGACCTGTGGCACGTGCACTACCGGACCTGGCCCGACTCGCAGCCCGCGCCCGACGACGTCGGGGACTTCCTCGGTGAGTTGTAGCTCCGGCGGCGACCGCCGGAGTACCAAACTACTTCCCGGGTGTCGGAAGAACGGATTATTGGTACCGGTACCGACAGATGGTATATCTGCCCGAATTGGATTCTTGTCGTTTACCTTCTACGCTTACATTTCAATATTATACTGGGAATTGCGTCGATGTAATGTGCGATGACGTTAATAAAGACACTGAGTCGTCTGTGTACGAATGCGACACTAATATTTCAACCATTCTTTGATTGTATCTGGGAGCACGACAGTGCCCCCGCCAAGACGAGCGGCCTGCGCAAAGGCACCACCTATATTTTGTCGAAGCGCTTCGTGGATTTTTTTAAATTAGGACGTGTAACTCCAGAAGTTTGGCTTACATGAGATCTAATAAGATTTTGACAGTACGAGTCACGTCGGTCTCGTCTTGAACATAATGATGAATTTATTTGGATCATACTTTTCCGTAGGAAACATACTTAAAAAGTGAAATAATACAATATTATATTAATTTTATATCGATAATACCGTGGACCGATAAAGAATTGACCTTACTAGGTATATATATATTTAACAACATAAATTTCGCCCCATCGACATTACACCCTCCTGCGGCCAGGTTTCCTCTCCGAAGTGAACGGACTGCGGCTGGCGTGCGAGGCGGAGGCGGCGGCGGAGGCGGAGGGCGGAGGGGCGGGCGGGGCGGGCGCGGGGGGCGCGGGCGCCGCGCTGTGGCCGCTGTGCGTGTGCTGCACGCGCGCCTCGCGGGCCGGCACCGCGCTGGCGGCCGACCTGCTGCTGCACATCCTGGACAACAACCAGGTGCGGGCCTCGCACAATAACCGACAACTATCAATAATATTAAATTTTCACACAACATCTCATGCATTGACCCGGCTTTGTGGTAGGTCGCTTAAGGCGCTTGTATTACGGGCATCAGATCACAGAGGAATCACAAGTATACATATTTTTAACACCTAGACAGGGCACACAAATATCTTCATACAAATGTTTGTTTTGTGAGGGGCTCGAACCCACAACCCTTGCCGCATAACATAGGATTATCACCAGGTGCGCCATCGAGCACATCAATTTTGTATTATAACGAGGAATAGATAGCAGAGGAGTCACAAATGTAATACTTAGATGCATATAAATAACACCCAGACACAGAACAAATATAAACATTAAAAAAAAATGCTCTGGGTGGGGATCGGTGGGGATTACGACCTTTGGCGAACAAGAAAGGATCAACACTATCTGTGCCGTCGGGTCTGCCTATGGAGAGGATTACCATAAGCGAGTGATAGGCCACGAGAGTTAACGAGGGTCCACGTCCGCCCGCAGGAGCTGGACATCCCGCGCACGGTGGGCATGCTGCACCAGCAGCGCTCCAGCCTCATCGAGAACGTGCAGCAGTACAGGTTCCTGCACCAGCTGCTGCTCGACTACCTCAAGCAGTCGCGGCTCATATGAGGGATGCGCCGCCTTCCGTTGTAAGAGACCTTTTCACAATAACCTATATTATGACAGGTTGGATTTGGCCGAGATTATCTAAATTATTAACATTATTCATATCCATTTTTTTTAATTAGTAAAAAAAGTTGAGATTATGAATACAAAGACGTGGGAGTACGAGTGAATTATTCAATCAATAAATCATAATTAAAAAGAAACTTTGATAAACGTTTCAAAGTTTGTAGATAGAAGATAGTAGATGAATAACAATATGTCTGTGTTGAATTGTTATTATGTAATTTTTTTATACTTTTTATATACATCTCACGAGTTATCGATGAATTCTAGCTCAAGTTTGTGCCTTGAACCGTTGTCTGCGGCAGTCTGTCTTAGTATCTAAGAACGTCAATTTAGAATATACATTTTACTAATTAATGAGAATTACCTAAATACCTTCAATTTTTCTCTATTAATTCAGAAAACATGTTTTACCAAATTTCTTTTATACTACAGGATGTTATACCAGAACGTTAGAGAACAATCTAAACTAAAGATGATTTAATGAGATAACCGTTTGACATATCTGAAGCGTCCGAGACGGCGCCACCATCCACCTTACTCTAGTTATAATGTATATTACGTATTTATAACTCAAATGTAAAAATAGTCTGCATTGTTTTGGAGCCTCGATTGCAAGGATAGTAAACAAGGAGAATTAATGACTATGATTGCACCCGAGGCTCGTAATTAACATCTGAAAGTATTAAATTAGTTTGTAGAGACAGGGATGACTTGTGCCTATACTGTGAATAACGCGTATGTATGTATAAATCGTTATATGATGCTAGTTTTCGAAGTTATTTATAGAAAGTAAGTGTAATCATGTGCCTTAATAATCGGAGATTATTCGCGATCTGACGGTGTCGTACGTTGTGCCTTCGTAGGTTTTATCGCTAACTTTATTTATATAGAAAGCTCATTTTTTATACATTTTAATAGGAAAATTTATTAAAGAACTTTGAATTTGCTCAAAAATAAATCATTACCACATGAATGCTCAGACGATAATATGGAATACATGTTTGGGTTGAATTCAGTGAGGAGCATTGCGTACACAAAACTCAAGTTGCTTTCTCAAGTATTATTTATATGGGATTGTGCTTTTCAACGTGTGCGAAGTGCAGTCGCGCCGGCGCGGCCGCGCGGGCGCGCGCGTGTTCTGCGTCTTATGAAACGTTTGTATTCTAGTCGAATGGCAACTTGTTATTTTTTATGTGTGTAAGGAATGTGTGAACACGTTTGGGTTGAAGTGTTTGATGCACAACATTTTGATGATATCGCCTTTTGTCATTTGTATTTTTTTATATATTTCTTTTGATGTGTTTATGATTATTTTTACAAGAAGTTTTATTCACTAAACCGTATTTATTAAAACTCTACTCACTGCGGTGTCTAAAATCAGTATTTTATTTTTAAAATATGAATTTATTTTATGAAATGTTCGTTTCGTTTGCTATTTAAATAATAATGTAATGTTCTGATGTTTCAAAGCAATAATGTTCTCAAACTTTTGTGATGTTTGTATTGACAGTAAAAACTTGCGTCGAAACGTGTGTCTCATTTCGAACCGCAGCAAATAAAAACGCACAGGTGCAGTCTATTATTTATTATATATTTCTGTAAAAAATTACATATTAACCTAAACGAGAACAAACCGCCCTCACGGCGGGGGGTAGTAAGGTCGCAAAGGAGGCCCGGGCGGGTGCCCCCGCGGAGGATAGTAATTGGGCGGAGGCACGTTGACGGGCATAGGAGGAGGGGGGGCATGGGGAGGACCGGGCGGCGCCGGCGGGAGAGGGTACCTCGATCCCGGGGGAGGCTCGGCGTACACTATCGTTATGGGGAGACGCGGAGGCGGCGGCAGGCGTGGCGGGGGCGCCCCGTATACGGCGGGCGGCGGCGGCGGCGCGGGGTAAGGCGGGTAAGCTGCGTATCTGGGCGGCTCCGTCTTGGGTATGTCAGGCTTGAGGTCGGCGCCGTTCTTGACGGGAGTGCCGGCCGGCTTAGCGGCGGAAGGGGCGACAGGCGACGCTGAAATGGGCGGTGTAACGGAGGGCGGTTTCTTCTCGTTTTTTGGATTCTTTCCGGCTGACGACAGCGGCGGTGAGTCGCCGCCCGACGGCTGACTCTGCATCGAGTACAGATCTAGCACCTGGAAGGATAAAATAGATGTGTTGAATTGGTGCGATCTCATTGAACTTGACTTGTCGAAAATAAATAAAGTAGCTCTGCTTCAAATTGTGTTGCATTTTTTCTATTAATATTAGTTTAAAATCTAACATTTCTATGTATAAATAACAACAAACTAAACTTATATCACTCCAGTATAATTTTCTTTTCCAGTTTTACCTTACTTATGAACCAATTTGCTTTAAGTATTAAAGTGATAATTGTCATATTTCCTTTCCATAGTTTCATTGTAAATTAAGTGTGTTGTTAATATTTTACACATTTACATATATGTATGTAATGCCTTATTGTGCAGTTGTATATTAAGGATGTAGTGTCACACAATATAACTCAGTAGGCAACACGGTGCATTTTGCCTCGACCAATTATATCACAAAACCAGCATCACCCTAAAAATGTTCACTATGCTTTAAATATATATATATAGACCAGACAATTAACTGGGGGAGCAGTGACCCTGGAGTCAACCATCTGACTAAGCGGAACATCTTTCCTTTACATCAATTAAGCACTATATGTCCATTCACTAAAAAGACAGGTTGGCCACAACCAGGGAGAAATTATCAGGAGATGGCAAATCAATATTTGGAAATAGTTGATTTTACAATACATTCTTTTAATAATTTGTAATAAAATATAAAGAATAGAATAAAAAAAGAATATACAGAAAACCAATAACAGAAGAATGTACCTGTGTTATAAACATGTGTATTATTGAAAGATTTATAAAATCAATTGAATCATCTTTAGAATATAAACAATTATTCTTTTCTTACTTCAATAAACACTTGCTACATAATCACTGTATAAGCAATATATTGCATTATATTATCAAAAGACAAATCAAATTTACTAATTTAATCCTCCTTAATATTACGTAGTCTACAGCAATTAAAAAAAGAGGAGATAAAAGTATATAGGAGAAGCTACAGCTGCATTTACATAAAAAAAGCCTACCAACAATAAAATCAGAAAGGGTATTTAGGTTTTTGGTACCTTGTGGCAACCCAAACTACATACTAGTTGAACAAAACATCCAAAAACTAGAATAACTTGTGTTTTGAATCTGTTAAAAAAGTAGTTACATGAGTGTGAATGTGAAAATGTTTAATAAAATATTAAAATAATACCTGATGACAAATATCTTCTAATAGCTCCATAGTGATATCTTCAACAAACATGTCCCACCATGCATTGTGTTTTGGTGTCCGTCCATTCCAGTCAACCACTTCAAACTTACTGAGTTTACCCGCTAGGAACATAAGAGCAACTGCTATCACTTCAGGTTCCCATTGTAGGCATAATGTTGTACATAAACTGGAATGAATTATTTATTAGATTGATGTTTGCGGGTTATTAAATAACATTAAAGTTAATCCAAATTTATATAAAATGACATTTACTTAAAAGAGTAAAATATCTCATTTCTATTTGTTATAATAATTAGGTGAGAAGAGTATTTGAAACAATGAATTGTGCTTGCTTGATTTTGATAATGCTTCTGTCTAGTAATTTCTTTAACCTCCGCATACATCACAGATCCATAATTATATTTTGTTGATTAATGCACAGAACTGACCTGTCATTGACAAAAGTCCACGCCATTTGCACCATCTTCTGCAACTTGGTTTTATCACCTTTTAAGCACTTGGCATACTTGAGCAAGTAGCCATAGGGGTGCTCAACCTGCAGGTCAAACTTGATTGTTTGCAGCAGTATCCTCTCGAGAGTCATCACCTCCTCCTTTGGGTCCTCTCCAAACGTACCAAACTTCTGTTCAGTGAGCAGAGATTTAGCAACTTTTATTATATCTTTACACTTCTTCGGCGTCTCTTCAACTTTGCCGGCCAAAAAAAGACAACAACACGCGGTAATGTATCTAGGGAACGTCCTGAACGAGTGGAACATGTAGAAACGATGAAAATAAACAACACCAGTGGCCACTGTATTATAACCTAAGTCCATTTTCGACCCAGTATCAATAATAAATCTCGCGCCCTCCTTGCGATACCGATTTTCCGTTTCGTTACTAATTCCATCGCGAAACGACGGAGTATTTTGCAAATCTTTTTTATCGTAATACCAATAAGGCATTTTGTGAATAAACTAAAGGAAAAATATCAATAAATCGCCATTAACCTCTACTGCCATTAAAACTGACAACTGTTGACAACTATTATACCACCTATTATTTGCATTGGTCTTATTAAAAATACAGATAAAACTTAAAAGGTCCGATTTAAATTGGTAGGTTAAAATGTCCACTGACGTTTGTTGTTACAGAGTAGCGATGCTCGATATACATCGATGTATCGAAAACATCGATATTTACCATTTGATACATCGAATCCATTCGATATATCGATTATATTCGATGTTTCACGATGCATCGATGTATTTAATTCAATACATCGATAGATTCCTCAGTTGCAAAATATTCTTTCAAAAATAAAAGCCATTGTTACCTTATTTAAACAGAGTTTCGTGGCAAGTGATGAGTTACGTGTGTTGTTATGTTACTTAGAAGTGTGGGATGATTATAAACAACAGTTTCCTCAATTATTTAAAATTGCTTATAAATATTTAACTAAAGTGGCCAGCTCTGTACCATCCGAAATGCTATTTTCTAAAGCTTCACAAGTTTTAAATCAACAACGCACCCGAATACAAGGAAAGCGAGTAAATAAAATTTTATTTCTTCAAAGTTTGGAAAGAAAGTACTGGGATATTTAAGTTAATTACATATAAATTTAAATTAAAGTTGATTAAAACATGACTAAAGTTAATTAAAATTGTAATATTTTCATGTTCTTCCTAAAAAAGATTATTAAAATTTCAATCTGTGTTTCATTGTCTGTCCTATATTTTGGGCTCAAACACGATTTTTGAAATGTGTAAGCTGTCAAAATTACTATGAATGTAGACAGTTTCTCATATAAATTTTGATAAATCGAGGGACACTGTTACATCTGAATCTGTACTCAATATTATTGTTCCTTTATATTTTAAGCGATGCATCGAAAACATCGATGTTTCATTCCGATATATCGAAAAACATCGATGCATCCTTTCCGGTTGATGCATCGCAAAAAACATCGATGTATTTTTTAAATGAACACCCCTATTACAGAGCTGCCAGAAATAAAAATTAAAATGCGTCTGGTTCTTAAACGAAATAAAAAGTGAACTCAGTATGTACTTGAGATTAGTTTCAGCTTAATTAAGTAATTTGAAAATAAATGGTATAAAGTATTTCAAATCGGAAAAATAGGAGGATTTTAATGCATCTCTGTAATATGTCAGGCAACGTGATGAATCTCAACTGATAGTGTTACTTCTGTCTATGCTTGTCTCGACTTAGTATCGCCGTCACTATTATGAAGTGACAATCTTCTTTATAAACATTACTCACCCAAACTTTTCGTATATTCGCTTGGAAGTCAAAAATTAACGCGGTGTACGTTAATTACATTAAAGCGTTAATGAGTAGAAAGAAAAGTAAATCTTTAGAAAGTAAATCAAAGTTTAACCTTAAAATTTCACTTACGTTTATTACGTTTTTTTGTTAGGACAAATATACGTACACAATCGTAGGCGAATCGCTTTAACTAATTATTTCCCCAAGAAAAACAAATGTTGCAAAATATATTTTATTATTTTTACAAAAAAAGTATATTTTTTAATTACAATAGAAACATCATTATATTTGTCGACAATACAAAACAACCATTATCTTATCCTGTTAATTACTGTCGTAGCTGTGATTCCGTCTTATCTTAGATATGACCTGTGTACGAAGACATGCCACCAAAAAATACACCCAGTTATGATTAAAATAACACACCACGGTAATATCTATTTCACTTTAAAATGAAAGATTTTAATCTCTTTGTAGTTTTTAATTAAAAAAAATAGTTTTCATACAGAAATGCATTTACCTAATACATTTCACAGTACGTAGTTATCTAAATTTGGATAGCATAACGTTATCAGAAATAATTTATATTATAATTAATATTTTATATTAAATAGGTAGGTAATAAAAAAAATCTCAGACATTACCTACATCAATATAAATCTATTCATACTTCCTAAATGTTATCAAGCATTGTTAAAATTAAGAATTCTTGATAAAATATATGACCCGGTGCCTTTGCCGACCTTATCAGACTTGCAAATGTGCGTGTTTGTTAGTACAATGATAATTTGTTTTAACTCAACCAGTTCTGTTGCGTCAGTGAGTCTGTGGCGGTATGGCGCTCAAGATCGGTGCTTATTTTTTACGGCTTCATAGCTTGAGGCAAAATGTTCGCGTAAGTTTTATTACCATCTTTATTTGTGTTCAAATCAATGATGTGATTTTAATATTATGCAGCCTACTGAGTGTTTGTTTCTTATAAATATAATTAAATCAGTCCGATATGTAGGTACACTGATAACTGTGTGTAAACATATAACGTCATAAAATATTAAGAACTTGTAAGTAATTTTTTAAAAGGAAATATTGATTATGCTTTAAATACGTAACTGAATATAAATTTTATTTTAAACTAGTGTCTTGTTGATGTTTAATTTTAGTTAATTAATTATGGCTGATAATTACAATACGTAGCTAATCTATTATTAATATATCTATCCATTTTAATTTCTCTAATAGTTTAAAATTTATGATATTTTTTTTCAATTATTTATATCAGCTCTTATCAACACATATACGGCCTGAAACTCACTCGAATGGTAAACAAGCCGATTTCCCTGGCGCGCGCGCGCCTTATGTCAACGAGCTCCGTTTCCTGAACGAGAACAGCTATGAGCCCATACCTATCTATCGAGTTCTCGATAACAATGGCGAAATCATCGACAGTAGGGAGGAGCCCGCTATCGAGAAGGAGACTTTGCTGAACATGTATAAAACGATGGTGCAGCTCAGCCAAATGGACAAGATCCTTTATGAGTCTCAGCGGTAAGACATTGCAGAAAGTAATAAATATATATATATTTGAAAGTATTTTTAAAAAGGATTTGTTATAAACATAGACAATTCTACTATTGGCTTCTCAGGAAACTCAGTCTTCTTCTGTTAAATCTAGACAAGGCCGCATTTCATTCTACATGACCAATTACGGCGAAGAAGGTATCCACGTCGGCAGTGCAGCGGCCCTGTCCCCCCAGGATATGGTGTTCGCTCAGTACCGAGAGGTGGGAGTGCTCCTGTACCGCGGTCTCACTGTCACCGAGATCATCAACCAGTGCTACGGGAACTGCGAGGATCCGGGCCTGGGGCGACAGATGCCAGTTCACTACGGCAGCAAGCAGCATAATATAGTCACCATATCTAGTCCCTTAGGTTAGATTATTAATAAACACCCAGAAACTTAATAATCATAATTCCCCAACCCAGGAGAGATACCTTCAACATGTTGACTGGATTCCGCGATAGTTAGTTGGAAGCACTTGTGTTACGGACATCAGACAACAAAGGAATTAGAAATACAATACTTTAATACATATTATAACACCCAAACATAGAATAATACAAATATTAATTATATAAATATTTGTACTGGGTGGGGATCGAACCCACGAGATTTGGCGCACACGAATACTGCTGAAAGCAGCATCGAGCTTTTCACTAACAGTAGGATATCTGGTGATATGATTCGTACATACATGCTACATCGCGCCTGTCTCCCATCGGGGTAGGCAGAGGCTATAGATATCCACTCGTTACAATCTTGGCATACCTCTCTCGCTTCCCTTACTCGCATTAGTCCTTTCACACACATTCGTTTCTTTTTGGTTGTTCTGACGTGGCCCTTCTGTAATACATCTTCTTCCTGGTTTAAATATGTTTTTCTAGGTCGTCCCATACCAACTCTTCCATTCACTTCTGCTCTATATATTTGTGTAATCATTCTGCTTTCACCCATCATTTCTACATGCCCAAACCAATTTAAGCATTCCTTTCTATATGTTTTTTCTTTTCCTTATAGGGCAAAGACATCTTTAAAGGTACTAAATAAACATTACCTATCCGTTGGTTATGTTGTTCAAATTTTGGTTAAGTTTGTTATTTATTTTGTAAATATAAACTTTGTTATCTATTCTTCATAGCATCTGTAAAACGTATACTGCCAAGAAAGTGGGATTTTAGCCAATCAATGCTGCACTGGCGAGGAGGCAATCGCAAAACGTAGCTCCGCGACCGGAATGCTGTTGCCCATTCACACCCTGATGAATCTTAGCTGCGCTGTTTCTGATGGATACAGCGGTCTGTCGATTCCGGTACCTCAGTCGCTCCTACAACACCATTTACAAGGGATAATATGCTATTCATTATGATGTGATGTTATACATTACAGCCACTCAAATGCCCCAAGCCGTGGGCGCCGCGTATGCGTTGAAACGCGTCCCCGGCAACGACCGATGCGTCATCTGCTATTTCGGGGACGGCTCCGCTTCCGAAGGTGACGCGTATGCCGCCTTGAACTTCGCGGCCACCCTCGAATGTCCAGTCATTCTCATGTGGTGAGTAACGTATCGATGCTATATTCTGTGTAAGAAAACTGCGAAAACCCGTCTCATCCGACATACCTCATTGTCCAAAGTCGAAAGCCATGCTACTTTACCACTGCCGGATTCTTCATCAGTATTAACATTGCCTTCCCGAATCGCCTCGCAGCAGAAACAACGGGTACGCGATCTCGACCCCGACCCGCGAGCAGTACCGCGGCGACGGCGTGGCGGCGCGCGGGCCGGCGCTGGGCCTGCACGCGCTGCGCGTGGACGGCACGGACGCGCTGGCCGTGCTGGCCGCCACGGCGCGCGCGCGCCGTCTCGCCGTGCGGGACAACAAGCCCGTGCTCGTCGAGGCCATGTCGTACAGGTGGGGCCGTCGGCCGACCCTTCCACGAAGTACTTTCTTCTCTCTCTCAATAATCTAATGCACTACAGTGACAGCTATCCCTTTGAGCTATCTATGATTCAAAGCATAATTATTGTAGGCGTATCTACATACTTGTAGCGATCATACTTCTCCGTTTATGTTTCCCCCAGTCCCCTTCCCGCTGGTACTGTGAAAGGGTGTAGACCCTGCCCCTCGAGCTAACATCTACCGCACTATTGCGGCTGGGCCCACTCAGAACTTCATTGACTGTTTCTAACGACGACTACCAACCCCCGATAAACTGCTTCTAACGAAGGTCTCTCGTACCTCAAAGGACTTTTCTAAAATTCAAGACCTAAAGATATATTTAGCGCTTAATTTTGGTCACAGAGTGAAAAAATTGTTCGTATTCCGTCATGCAATTTTATTATAAACCAGCTGGGGTCCGCGTTAATGCCAGGGTTATCTATGCTATATGCGTCTAATTTATATGTTCCTGTGGCTTGTATTGTACAAACACACAATAGATTTATTTGATTATGATAACAAATGTCAATTATTATTTTATTATCATTCCAGGGTAGGGCACCACTCCACCTCGGACGATAGTACCGCATACAGACCAGTTGAGGAAATTAAAAAATGGACCAACGAAGAGAGCCCCATACAGAAGCTCAGACTTTATCTAGAGAAAAAAGGTAAAAGAGTCTGAAACATGAATATTCTTTATCATCATAGCGGGCGCAGTACATCCACTGCCTTTGGCAGGCCTTCATTAAAAAGGTAACCTTTGCCAATAATTGCCGCTCTGGGCAATCGCAAACGGGAATGCTGCTGCACATCACTGTTGTATTTTAGCCGGTCGGTTCCGATACTTCAGTCGCTAACGATACCATGTAGAGGGGTAGATCTTCTGCCGATATCTCACCGAGCTAACCTCCGTGAGATATCGGCTTCCTAATATCATACTAAGAAGCCTTACAGAATGTGTACGCATTCATTCCTCTTGATTTATTTACAGAATCCTTTAAAAGAGACTATAAAATTATTTTTTAATATATTCTAGGTTATTGGGACGCGGAGTCGGATTCATCGTTGCAGAAGGAAGCTAGGAACCTGGTGGTGAAGACTATGCAGGAGGCGGAGAAGAAGAAGCTGCCGCATTGGAGAGAAATGCTAGAGGACGTTTACTATGAAATGCCGAACAGACTGCAGTCAGTATCATATCATTTTGCACCACACACTGGGTTCTTAATTCTAACAACTTCTGTTATAAAGGTAGCCTTAGGAATGGCGAACAGAGCAACGACCTTATGAAGATGAAAGATACACAGATCTTGAAGAGTCCGGTCGCAATAATCCTGTGGTAACAAGTATTTCTCATAATCAGAAATGAGAATTCTAACTCGAACGTCTCACTGTCTGATATTTTCTGTGAGATATCATTCGATTAAAATCCACAATTTATCTACAGTAATTTAAAGCGGGAGTTTTTAGCGAACTAGTTGTAGTAAAAATGTTAGCGCCTGCAGGTTAGGTGCTGCATAATTTAGATCGAAAGCTAGCCTATAGATACTCTTGAAGTACCAAAGACTGACTCATTATCTGGTAATTTAACCTACCGCTCTCACTCTTAAAGGTGAGACTGAGGTACCGTGATAAAATTTTCATCATATTGGCACTAATAAGTATCAAAACAGTGGTAGTGGTTTATTCTAACAAATTTTTCTTTTCCAGAAAACAAATGCAGCAAATGGATGATCATCTGAAAAAATACGGCGAACATTACCCACTGAATAAGTACCAAAGTGAATAAAATATAATGGAAATATTATTGTTTTGAAAATATAAAGCCCTTCAGTTGTAATAATTTTTGATATAAGCTCAATTAGAGGTCAAAAAATCTAAAATACCTCGATAGTAAACTTAGCATGCGATTAGAGAAAAATAGTATTTGTTATTTTGAGATTTTTTATTGTTATAGGTTGATCTGGAACCGTTTGCTTTAAAGTTAACTTTTATGTTGATTTGATGTTGAGAAATAGGCAAAATCATACAATGCAAGTCTATCCATTCCAGTAATAAAAAATACTAATTTTACCTACTCTTAGAATTGTTGTAATAACGGTAATTAATGTAAAGTAGAAGGATAATACATGCTACGGAACTACATACGGCACGGAATTTTCACACTCTTTCACGCCGGAACGGCTGAAAGGATCTGGTTGAAAATTGTCACAGAGATTATTAGTCTGGAATGAAACACAGAGCACTTTTTATACCAACAACATTATTCTCCTAATAGGCACCATGTTTTGCATAGTTTAGCTGTCAGAGAGCGACACGACTTATTTACGGACTAACAATAGTTCTTCAGGGATGAGATAAACATTTAATTTATGTTACCTTGTCAATTATAATAAGCAGATAGCAAAAAGAAGAACACCGTTAAAAATACCTTTCCATACCAGTATTCTTATTTCAACCCTTAAAAAGATTACCTTTTTTGTTGCCTGCTGCTTAGACAACGTGAAATTCATTAACAAAGTTGTATATTTTTATGCCGTACATACCTTACCAGTATTAGTATACATTAGTAAATAATAGTACTTATTTTTTATACAACTATAACATCAGGTAAAATGTGTCCAGACCTTTTGGTGATTAATTGGATTAACTGATAGATTTTTTATGAAAAGTTCCTTATAACCCTATCTAAAGTCTTAATTTAGTGAAAGACATTATTTTCCACAATGTTTTTTTTTGTTGTAATTGTAATTTAACACTAGCTCACTTGACATGATTCGGAACGTAAAAAAAAATACGTGACAGAAAAAGTAAATAATCAAAATCTAATTGACAGCTTCTAGTTACTCCTACATAACCTAAAATCTGGTTTATCTTGAATGTGAATCTTAATATGTATATAAAGTTTAGTTGAATTACAGTAAACTGCAAAATAATAGCAATTAGAATAAAAAATGACATTATTAATTAGAACTGATGTTACTGCTGTTAAATTGTATCAGAACTTTATTTTAGCCGGTAAGAATTATAATAACACATCAGCTGTTTTAGAGTACTTTATAATTTACTAATAGGGAGAAACTTATAATTTTAGGTATTGGCAGTTCAGTATGTATCTACAGGAAAGATACTTTGAAGTTATTAGCAACCAAAACATGCTTAAGAGGGCAAAAAATATACGGATTTGTGCCTTCAGAAGATAGTAATAAAATATTGGTTTTCGGTGGGAAACAGTACACCGTATTATATTTCGAGAGCTTAAAAGAAGAGTTTGCCGATGGTATAACTTTGCGTTTACTTTTTGCGCCTGTGATTTGCGACGACTGGTTGCATTCAGCTGTGTGGAGTGGAGATGGTTCTGTTATTCTCTTAACAGCTCATAACACTGTACAGGTACCGTATTTCATCTAAGAGTTTTGCTGCCCTTTTTCAGTTAGTCTCTATAGTTTAGAATAAATTTACTGCAGGCTTGTGCAATGTACATGTCAAATCACAATTACAAATACAAAATAATATAATATGTATGTTCAGACATTGAAAAAAATCACCAAGGCCATAATTCTTTGAATTCATTGTGTATCAAATCATATAGATTTGGTCTGATTGGATTCATCTAGATATGTCCATTAAAACAAGCCTATTAGGGAATTATTATGGGATTATTAAGGAACCCTTCCTTTAAGAGAAGAATTGACAATGCTAGCTTTTTTAAGTGGAATTTTATTTCAAGTTGCCTTGTTGTCTTGTAATGAAATACATTGAACATTCATTTGTTAAAATTACTTATAAAAAGTACCTTTTATTTTATTCTTAGTACTGGGATATAACAAAGCAAGTAATGGTCACACAGAAGAAAAGCAAAGAGAATTCTATTCTGTACAGTGGGTTACTCCTACCCCTGCAAGACAATGTGCTTGTGTTTGCAGGCACCGTTTACTCCGAGGTCATCATCCACACTCCTCTTGAAGATAAAGCTCTGCATTATCTGAAAGGACATAGGGTAAGGTTATTTTGTGTAAAAAAAGTTTATTATTTGAATTCTCTATCTTAACCATTTCTAGTCTGGTGGTGATATATGACTTATACTATTATTGTTTTTGTTGTGTCCACATTTGGACAGGCAAATTGCTAATATCGGGTTGTCACCTCTTGTTAGTTAAAATCAAACAGTGATTTATGTTTTCTTTGTTCCTTTTTGTCAACATATTTAGTTCTACATCATGCTTGTGCAGCATTTTAAAATAGGTACATCCAAAATAGAGAAAACCACTGTCTTAAAGGTCTTTATACTTTTATTTTTATCCATTGAGGAAATCCCACCTCAAGTTACATTACAATACAGACTAGTGGGACAAATTCCATGAGACCTAAGTTTATTCAAAATTCCTACCAGGTGCTGGGAGATTTAAATTTTCTTTGCTAAATTCAGTAGGGAAGTAGTGAAATGATTTTTGTATTTGATATTGATTTTGACTTCAGCTTTTTGTTATTTTCAGGGTGTAATATTCTCAATAGCTTGCTGCTCCAATATAGGAATCATTGTGACAACATCGGATGACAGATCAGTGAGAATATGGGGCATCAATGCAGATTGTAGTTCAGGTTTTAGTGCTGACACTGTAGATTATTGGAAGGCTGTCAATATAAAGTGCCTTCATGAAGTGTATGGACATACAGCCAGAGTCATGAGAAGTTGCATCACAAGTGCTTTTATTGTGTCTGTGGGTGAGGACTCCACAATTTGTTTCTGGGATCACAAAGGAGAAAACTTGAGAAAAATTTTAACACATCAAAATGGATGTATCTGGTCTGTTGACAGTGACAATGACCACTTATTGACAGGAGGGGGTGACTGCGGTGTCATGTTACATCCTCTGTCTATGGTTTTTGAATATGGGGTTAATGAAACATTGAACTTTGACACAACTCCAAAGAAGGTAGTTTTTACTGCCAGAAAAAATCTTGTGGTACTAGATGACAGTGGAAATCTAATCCACTATGATGTTTGTGATAAATCAAAAACTGTACACATGTTAAACCATGAGTCCACATACAAACTGCTCAGCCTCTCTAGTTGTAAACAGCTGATAGCAGTGTCAGATATGACAGGGAAGCTGGATGTCTTCATAGAGAGCTGTAAAGATAAACCGTGTATTGTCAAGATAGTTGACATTAAACTAAACCTAGGTAAAGTTCTGTCTGTGCATTGGGCTGGCAATAGACATTTGGTTTTTTGTGTTGATAACGGAGTTATAACTGTTGTATGTTCAAGCAATGATAAAATAGAAGTTGACGAAGAATTTGTTCTACCTCCATGTAAGGAAAGATGGCTTACTGCTGTTGCTATAGATCCATCTAACAAAGCTCTCGTAGTAGGTGACAGATGTGGAAATATTCATATTTTCGTCAAAAGCAATAAAAATCCAATTAAAACATTCACCAAAGTTCATGGCAGATATGGCCCTACATCTATTACAGTCAGAAATGATGAATTCATATCCACAGGTCGCGATGGATCTATTAAATTTTTTTCTTTAAATCCAAACGAGAAATATTTTGCTAAATGTATGTCCCATAGAGATGTAGAATTTCAGTGGGTTGAAAAATTCATAGATAAAAATGAACATATTATATGTGGCTTTCAGGAAAGAATTTTTGTTGTATCTGATATTAAAAACAACTTAAAGCTGTTGGAAGTGAATTGTGGGGGCGGGCATAGGTCATGGGATGTGATTCGTTACATAGATAGAGCTTCCGACGTCTTCGACGAGTTTATTAGAATGGCATATGTTAAAAACTCTGACATCCATCTTCATACTTTCCAAATGAGCAAGATTTCTTCTAGAAATGTTGTTGTGGGCTCACATTCCAAGGAAATCTACTGTTTGCAAATATACAAGAGTCGGTTAGATGAGTCTTTGACGTTTTACATAACCGGAGGCGCAGACACCACTTTGAGGGTGTCTTCGGTCGATTCTGATGCAAGATTTCGAGATGAAGTTGTGTTCAAGCAATTGTCTAATATACGAGCCCTGAAAACCTTTCAAGATCGGGACACATTGATGATTGTCTCCGCGGGTGGTAGGGCTCAAATCTGCATCAAGATTGTAAACTTCTCTCTTCTCGATAAAAACTTTAAAATATCAACAGAACAACTTGTAGACTACATGATTAAAGGTACCGATAAATCCCGGAAGAACAACCAAACATGGCGGAATTCCACCGTTGATTTTGATCCGGAAACCAGAATTATGGATGTGGCATTATACAAAATGGCGGATGACCAGTTTGTGATATACGCCGGCTGTTCTGACGCTTGCCTTAGGATATTCAACTTTAAACTGCAGCCAACAGGGTTTGAAATGGTCGACGAAGTGAGGTACCACAAGACTTGTATATTGAAGACGGTGTGTGTTGAGTTTCTGAACAAAAATATTCTTATAACTTGCACGACTAGAGGAGAAATTGCTCTGTGGGATTTCTCTAATCAAAAATCGGGAACAGACAGACAGCCATTTTTAATTGCAAATACTAATAAATCTGGTATAAACTGTATTGATACAAGATTGATTGACGATAAGTTACTGATTGCGACTGGAGGCGACGACAATGCAGTACATCTAATCCTTCTAGAGTCTGATAAACAAAACATGAAGATAAAATACAGATGGTCAACGGATCAGTACCACTGTTCGCAAGTGACAGGGCTGCGGTTCGTGGGAGACTTCCTCCTATCAGCCTCTATAGATCAGAGGGTCACTCTGTCTAAGTGGTTTATGGACGAAGGAGTCAAGTGCGAATTTGTCGCTCAAGCGTATAGTGATGTGGCTGATATTCAAGGCATGGAGGTGTTGTCTAGCGATAGGTATGTTATTACCTTCTTCATCATCATCATATTAGCCCACAAATGTCCACTGCTGGACATGAAAAACCTTCACCAGGTCTTCCGTCCATCTGGCAGGGGTCGTCCCACGATGCGCTTTCCATTAACTTAACCTAACCTTATGCAGTCAGATTTCTTTTTATTTAAACAACCTAATATTGTTTTACTTTTATCCGATCATTACTCATAATAAAACAATTTTTTTAACGGTATTAAAACGCAATACCTTTGATAAAAAAAAGTTAGTTATTGTAACTTTCAAATCCTTCACACATCTGATAAATTGACTTGATTCCGAGATGAGTCGCTTAAAGCACTCGAGTCATACAACAGAGGAATCCCAAATATAATACATGTTCAGCATATACATACAGAACAAATATTGATCATATGAATATTTGTCATGGACGGGAATCGAACCCACGACTATTGGCGCTTAAGATAGAATCACTGCCGTCTGCGCCATCGGGTCTGTCGATCTTAGAGGTGACTGAATTTCCACTACCGACAGATGGCGGTATATCCATGTTTAGTAGTGTAGTTCTGAGGCAATACAGCGGGGATGGGCAGCAGCATTCCTGTCGCAATGCAACGACTTGCGTGATTGTTGCTAATGATATGATGACGATCGTGATTTTAAACGACAGTATTAGCAGGTCCCAATCCCAACTAACGTTATAAATTCGAAAGTAAGTGTTTGTTTGTAACCTCTTCACGCTTTTACTATTCAAGTAAACTTCTTGAAATTTTGCATAGGTACATATATTGTGGGGTGCGTAAAGGAACATAAGCATTATCTCGGGATAACGTACTATTTTCGTGGGTTTGACGATTAATTACTCTGAAAATGTATGTACATTTTCAGCCTTTTAGTACTACTAAAATCAATAGATGGCGTTGATCGATCTTTAAACGCGTAGGAAAAAGTTAATGTAATCAGTATAATAAACTAATATTATCTATAAATGTTAAAATGAGTTTGTTTGGTCTTCACGCTTCATCTACCCAATCTATCTACGTGAAATTTCACAAATAAGGATATGACAGGCCCGATGGTGCAGATGGTAGTGATCCTGACTTGTACACCAGGGGTCGTGGGTTCGATTCCCACCCAGAGCAAATATTTATATGATGATATTTGTGTTTGTTCTGTGTCTGGGTATTAAATATATGTATTTGAGTAGTATATTTGTGATTCTTCTGTTGTCTGGCATTCGTAACACAGGTGCTTTAAGCGACTTACCACGGATTCAGGTCAATGTATGAGATGTTGTGGGAATTTATTATTATTATATATACTTTTATATAGGTAACTTTAATCTCTAAAAAAGTACTGTTTCGATGGGAAATTTAATTTATTTAATAATTCAGTATATTTCTCTCCATACATTTATTCT
>JACJUM010003147.1:574142-584490 GCA_020976665.1 Heortia vitessoides
ATTTAGTTTTTTAAAAGTGTAAATGATATAAAATACGTAATAATGTTTCTATAATTATTCCATTTATGTACAAAGCGGAGATTAGACTATACAAACGGACGCAAAATAATAAAAAATATTTAAGTTTAAACTGTTTTTAACAAATATAATTTAAATTGAATCCTCTTTTACTTGAACCTGTAATAAGATCAGAAATAAATTAATACATAAATGTTTGCCTATATGTCACTTATAATAACCAAAATAATTTCTGACCGTCAAATATGTTATTGTTATATATTAATATAAATCCATACTATATGGTGTGTACATTCTTCAATCAAAACTTCGCAATCGATATTAATCTATAGTTGGGAGATATTGAGTTCAAAATTGACTGTAAATGTTTGACAGTCTTAGCTATGTTTTATCTGTTGCCCACCGTACTTTCACATTCATACATAATTGTAATATATACTGTTATTTATATGCCATTACAAATTAACGATTTTTTTATTTAGTTTTTGGAGCACCTCAAGGTCTTGTATTAGGTCCTTTCCAGATAACTTCATAATATTACGCCCTTCTTTATTAGAACCGTTGTAAGTCATCGGCATACCTGAAAATTACGATGCGTGAACCGCGCAACCTTGGATCTTGAGTTTTCGAACAATATCTCGGTGTTAAAACTATAGAAATTTGCCAGAGTCGTATGTGCCGTTATCGAGTGTTGAGTATGATCAGAGGCCGTGGTGTTGTCTGCCTGTCGATCTGTTGATTAGATACACGGTATCTCTATATAATACCGGCGGGTAGTCGCGTCACACGACGCAGTGAACGCTCGCTACTCCAACTGTGATAGTAAGTATTTTCTAGTTGGGGATTAGAAACCTTGTAAGGTTAGGAATACTTGTTTAGTGTCGAGTGGAGGTTTGAGTGGTCGGGAATTGTTTATTGATACTCAGGAAGTATGTATTAAGCTTACATGTTATGTATATAATATATCGTTGCGTGTGTGCTATATAACAAACATAGATGAGAACTGGAGCAACTTAAAATTATAGTTTTCGCATATATCGACGGTCCGAAATTCAATTGGTGTAAGGAACATACCTATGGGCAAAAAAGTTGTGTTTATTTATTTCTGTCTTTTGTTAATAGTTTCTAGTAAATTTTTATTCTTTTAATTTTCCCTCACGACAATTGAATTTATGACCGTCGATGTGTCCTGCCAGAACAATTTTTCTAACTTGTTGCCTATTCAAATGTGTTTGTAAGATTTTGGTATTCTCTGCAAATCTATGAATTATCGCATAGAGTCTCGAATTGTGTTTTTGTGTTGTTCAAACTCTGATCTCGGGTTTAGATGTCCGTGCTTTATTCTTTCTGTTATTGTACCGCTTTTTATAAAGTAATAAGTAAAGTAAATTTATCAAATAATCTCGTCGTATTTTTATGAATTTACGAAAACCGTAAATGATTTATATGCCAAGTCATGTCAATATAAGCCAAGTCAAGTATCTTTATTTAAATAGGCCTATCATAAGTACTTTTAAACCGTCAAGAAAAACAAAATGTACTAATGAGTTTAGATTAGCTAATTACAATTTTAGACAAATTACGAATGACCCTGACAACCAGTGTTATAAAAGTCATTTAAACAAATAGTTCATTGGGTATCCTACTTTAATGCTAGTTTGCCGGCACCAGACGGGTCTTATAACTAAGTTTATAGCAGGTTCTATACGCGAGTCGCCGGAAAGGAACCTTATAAATCTTACACTATTGCCCTTGAACGAATTACTTATACTTTGGGGCCTAGCAATGAGCACTTATTTTTAAACTCATGCCTAAACTCATATATCAATTATGACTTCGTCCATTGGTGTAACTAAGAAAATTTTTTAGGTCAGTTTTGAGTTTATTGCTTTAAGATAGATAGATAGTTGCGGGACAGGATTGATCGTTAGTTCCTACAAAGTGGGTTCTTACAATAGAAGTATACAATAAAAAATAAGATGTTTTATAATATAGACGACCAGAAATTCAATTGGGATATAAGGGACACATACATATATGCAAAAAATATTGTGTTTATTTATTTCTGACCTTTCTTAATAATATCAATTAAAATATTAGGATTTCAAGAAAAGGATTCAATTTAAATTATATTTGTTAAAAGAGGCTTTCTAAGTATATTTAATACTTAAAAATAGCTTTTCCAATGATAAAGTTATAACGAGTTCATTGTCCCCTACGACAGTTAAATCGATGGCCGTCGATATGTGGCTTGTACATTTATACTATGAATATTTTTATTTGTTCTGTGTCTTCTGTGTTCTGATGTCCGCAACACAAGTGCTTTAAAGTATCACAGTCACGTCAATGTATGTGATGTTGTGTTAATTATTATTATTTTACGATTGACTAAATTTTTCTGTTATGTGAATTAAGGATATAAATAATTCCCACAACATCTCATATATTGACCTGATTCCGTGATAAGTCGCTTAAAACACACGTGTTACGGACACCAGAGAACAGACGAATCACAAATATACTGCTTAAATACATATATTTAATAGACAGACACAGAACAAACATATATAAATATTTGTAATGGGTGGGGATCGAACCCACGATCTTTGGCACACAAGACAGGATCACTACCATCTGGGCCATCGGGCCCGTGCATAATTGATGAAGATAATGAAGTAATTATCGTCTGCCAAGATGAGATTTTTACCGCCGTAGATAGATTAGAAATGAAATAGATTGTTGATAAGATACCGCAATTGTAAAATTGTCTTGTCGCTGGTTTTAAGTAATTAGAACTTGTTTATGTTCCTAAGTGGGATTAGGGAAAGTTATCAATGTACATAAGGCCGTTAAATGAATAGAGAAACAAATAAAATCAAAATATTATTTATTCAAGTAGACCTATTGCAAGCAAAAAATAATAAATAGAACAATTTTAATTGAGAAACATGAAGTACTAAATTTCATATTATACTGTTGACCCCGATGACCCGATGGGATCATAGAGACATTTAACATTTAAATTAGGCCTGCCTTATACTAGTCTGCCGGCACCAGACGGGTCTAAAAACTAAGCTTAATCCAGATTCATTACACGAGCCACCAGAAAGGTACCTGCTAGAAAAACTAGTTCCAATAATTTCAAATAGAGTTAGTACGGCGACAGCGCTAACAAACCGTTGTCTTAAAACTAGGTTAAAATTACTACAGGTGGTGGCGTGTGATACCGGCAGAGTAGAATAGTACCTCCCCCTGTACCAGGTGTCGAAAGAGGCGACTAAGGTACCCGAACCGACAGATGGCGGTATATCCATCTGTAACAGTGTTGCACAATGCACAGGGCGGGGATGGGCAGCAGCATCCCCGCCGCGAAGCTACGCTCTGCAATTGCCAACACGCTTGCCCAGTGTGGCAATCATGAGCAAAATTTACCCTTTCCATATGTCCAGCTGGAGACTTTCGATGGCTGGTATGTTGATGTTGAGGTGTTGAAGCATCGCCATTGATATGTTTAATTTTTGACTAGTGGCCACCTGTGACTTTTTCTGCATATTATTGCCATATCACGTGCTTCTTTATTGAATGAATCTTCTTTATTAAATTGATATGAATTAAGAAGCTTTTTATATAGGTTTTATTTAAGAAACAAACAAATGGCCTTACAAAATTTGCGTCTATAACATACCGCTGCGGTTAAGGAACTTATATCGTAGTATCCGTATCCGCTATATCGTGGAGGGAAGGTGGAACAGTACCTCCGTTTGTACCAGGTGCCGTGAAACACGACTGAAGTGAACCGACAGGCGGCAGTAAAAAACATGACATTTCATACGTTGACCTGCTTCCGGGATAAGTTTAAGCTACTTAGTGCCTTTGTGTTATGGATATCAAAAAACAAATGAATTACAAATATAATCTATTTATAAATAACACCCAGACACAGGACAAATATATAAATTTTGATCTGAGTGGCGATTGAACCCACGACTTTTGGCGCACAAGTTAGGATCACTATCATCCGCGCCATCGGGCCCGTCTCCCCAATGTGCGAGTTCGCAAGTGGTTTATTTCTATAGACTAGTCAGTACATTTTCACGACTAAGCTGAATGAAATATGGGTAGCTGAATGCATGAGGTAGGACATGGTCTAAACTTGAACCTGGAAAACAAACCGCGGGACGTGTTATGCCACTCATAAACATGTAAGTCTTGACAAGGTACGTGTGTGGCATGCAGTTAGGTCTGTGTTGGCAAGCGAGCAAGAATTCGTCTCGCTGCCGCGGCGGCTCGCCTGCCACCACCCGTCAGTTGCCAAACAACCGCTTCCAAGTCCATACCGCGGTCTGATCGAGCACCAACATGCATCCCAGAAAAATAAGTAGTTCTGTCAGTTATTCTAATAAAATATATTAACATGTAACAGTAGTCCGATTTTAATTTTCCCAACCAGCCGATTTAGTCCCAACTAATTTTCATTACACATTAAATAAGACTGGCGTAGACTTCATTCGTCATCATCATTACAGCCATTGGAAGTCCACTGCTGGACATAGGCCTCCCCGAGAAAGAAAGAATTTGCAAACAATTGCCGCGTTAGGCAAGTGTGTTGGTAATCGCAGAGTGCAGCTTTCGCGACAAGAATGCTGCTGCCCATCCTCACTCTATGCATTTGAGCTACACTGTCTCCGCTATCTATCAGTTCTGGTACCTTAGTCGCCTCTTACGACACCTGGTAAAGAGGAAGGTGCTATTTTACTCTTCCAGTACCTAATTGAAAAGGTCGTTTCACTCTACTATGTCTATCGCCAAATAGCAGCGTTCGCATTGCGGTGTTCCAGCTTGAGAGATGTTGTTAAATTACTAGGTAATCCTTACTAATGTTATAAACGCAAAAGTGTGTGTGTTACAGATGTATGTTTGTAACTATTTGCAACAAATTTGGCACAGAGATTGTTGATAGTCTGGATAACACATGGGCTTTTGTCCTGAATACATCCTCCAATGGGTTAGACCTGGCTTTTATTTTCCTCTGTGGCCTGACCTAATGCACTGCTTAATTGTCAGAACGACATAGAATTCTTCTCGGAATAATTTAGTTATTCAGGGCAGGTTCCTAAAGGCTCCGCGAACAGATAGCTGGTGTGATATAAAAACTTCAGGTCAAATGGCTGGTGCACGCTAGTGATATCTTTGTGATGACACACATGAGCGTTTGTAGGTTATTAGCGACACGCCCTGTGTTTGACATGTGTGTTATCCCTAAGAGATGGATATATACTATTGCGGACATTTTTGTAGACTTTCTGAAGGTGTACCTTGTCAATACTGTAGTACATTAGATACAGATTGTAACGTAATCGAAAATATTAAAGTTTGTTTACGATACCCATTTGTTGCTTATAATCAATTATCCTGTGAACTAAAAATTAATTTGTAAATGTTGTTGTTATTAACACTATTGACTTTATATCTGACATCTACATATAGTCAGTGGTGATCATATCTTGTGCTCCGACGGTCGTGGGTTCGATCCCCACCCGGGGCTGATATTTATATGTTGATATTTGTGTCTCTTGTAATGTAATATAAGTGCTTTAAGCGATCTATCTCGGAGTCAGGTTAATTTATGAGATGTTGTGTGAATTTTTATTGAATACCAGTCAGTCCGACAGACGTTGCCGTGTCCTTTCTATATATACTTATAAGTAAAAAATATTGCGGCTATAAATTAAGATGTAATCTATCCTATCTTTCAAGTTGTGTCAAACCGGGCAAGGTGTGCAAATTTAATTTAATATTATAAAATCGGTTTCGTAGTGTAGGAGTCCATCACTAACAAACAACGTGACACGTGATTTATATATATTAAGATAATAAATTCCCACAACATTTCATACTATCATACTATCACTTATCACGGAGTCAGGTCAAGGACCTAACTCCGTGATGAGTCGCTTAAAGCACTTGTGTTAACGAACACTCATAATACTCTCAAATATAGCACTTACATACATATACTTAACATCTAGACACAGAACAAACACAAATATCATTATATAAATATTTGTCCAGGGCAGGGATCGAACCGACGATCCTTGGCGTGCAAGATAGGATCACTACCGTCTGCGACAGCAGGCCCGTCGTTAGTCGAAAAGTTATATATAGAGATGTGTTATTCAGATGCCGCCGATAGTGGAGAAGGTGACGGAGCCGGTGTGGCTGGGCGAAGGCCCACACTGGGCACACGAGGAGCAGGCGCTGTACTTCGTGAGTATCTTTGACCGCAGCGTGCACAAGTACACGCCCGACACCGGGCTGCACACCAGCGCTAAACTCGGTGAGTTTACAATTACAGTATTTGCGGTATGGTATATCCATCGGTAACAGTGCAGCTGAAACACACTAGGGGGGGGATAGGCAGCAGCATCCCCGTGCGAGCTGCGCTCTGCTATTCCTAACACGCTTGCTCAGCACGGCAATTATGGGCGAAATTCTTTTCTGGGGTGGGGGGGGGGGGGGGCAGTGGGCATCGAATGGCTGATATTATTATAACCCAAAACAGCGTAGCTGATGAAAGAGCCTATGCAAAGATTTCTCAAATACGGGGTGAATTGTTAAAACCAAATCTGTTTAAATCTTATTTTTCAATTCAAGCGGTAAGATAGTGACTTATCAAAAATAGCAAATCTTAAATAGATTACATAACAACCACTTGATTATATTCTGGTCCGCTCGGATAAAAAAATCGGCCAAGTGCGAGTCGGACTCGCGCTCGACCAACATTTGCGAGAACAACTTGTTCTTCTTGTGTGCCGCTGTGATTTATTTTTTATGCGTCTATCTGCTGCTTGCTGTGTTAGCCAAAAACGACAATAAAATTACGTTTTACGTGCCCCGCCCTCCCCTCCATACTTATTTTATTCTGTTTTTATTATTCAGATAGATAGCGTAGGCTTAGTTGTAATAGCGGTAACGGAAGCACATAATTTGCGAAAATTTTAACTCTAGCAAACATAGTACCTACAGTTCATGAGATACAGTCTGGTGACAGACGGACAGCAGAATCCCAATTTTACCGTTTGGGTCATGTTCGTCATCACACCACTCAGAAAGTCCACTGTTGGAAATAGGCCTCCCCATAATTGTCAGCTGGGCAGTCGTGGTGACAATCGTAGAGCACGACTTCGCGACGAGGTTGCTGCTGCGCATACCCACCCTGTAGTATACAAGTTGTCCTGTTTCGGATGGATCGATCTGTCGCCTCGTGCGACACCAGGTAGAAAAGGAGGTACTATTCTACTCTCCCATTAGATATCGTAACACAAGATTTAACACAACATACCCCATGTTGTGTTAAATCTTGTGTTAAATCCATAGGGTATCCTATGTTAAATCGTCAAAAATTTATGTCGATACGTTTCGAGACCGGGAGGCCGGGAGTCGGGACGGCTAGCACTAGCCGACGAGTGCGTGATACTCCTCTATGACTAGAAGTTATGTGCAGTATTTGTGATGAAGAACAGTGATAGGCATTTAAATTTTTATACGGGTCCCGCTACGAGACCCGCTCGTGCGCTCGCACTTGTTTTTCGTTCACGTCAGCGTACTCAGAGATGTTATCGGGCCCATTCAGCCCACAGATATCATCGTGCTTCGATTGTATCTAAATGTACTTATCGACCCGATATCGTTGGCAAAATATTATTCAATAGTTCCACCGATAATAATAATGCTGTTGAATGAATTCGAAACTGAGAATATTATAAGTAATGTCGACTAGTTCTGATTAGATTTAAAATTGTATTTTCCCCTGTACCAGGTGTTGTAAGAAGTGATTAAGGTACCGAGCCGACAGATAGGTGTATATCAATCCAAATACATTCACATGAGGTAGACCTCATACAAAAGGTCGTCTGCATTGATACCTCACTCTCACGTATTTCTACCGCTAAATAGCAGTGTTCGCATTGCTGTGTTTCGGTTTGAAGGGTGAGAGAGGCAGTGAAATTGCTGGGTAAATGTGACATTGTATCTTCAGTTCACAGGGTTGGCGACACGCTAGTCATATTTATAGGCTGCGGTCACGTTTATCAGAAAGCGGGTTCGCTTGTTTGCTGACTTCATATGAAATAAAAACAAAAAAATAGACAATAACCAAGAAACGCACTACTCAGTGTAGTAATTTTTAAATTCCACTATCACTATCTCTTCATTTAAGCTTTTCTTTTGCCTAAAGGGAAATACTAAAAAAAATGCCGAAAATGTCAAATATTTAAATAGATTGATATAGCTATGTGTATTCCTTCCAGATGGCATGCCCACCTTCATAATCCCAGTTGATGGCAAGAAGAACCACTTCGTGGTGGGGTTGAACCGCAAGGTGGTGGAAGTGTCGTGGTGCGGCGCGCAGGACTCCGCGAAGGTGGTGCGCACCGTAGCGGAGGTGGACCAGGACAACCCCAACAACCGGTTCAACGACGCTAAGGCTGATCCCAGAGGGCGGCTGTTTGCTGGTGAGGGTTGCCTTTATTTTTAACTTGATTCTACCCGCGTAGTACCCCAACCGTAAAAATATAGGAATTAAATATAGCCGTGAGGTACTGGCAGAGTGTAATAGTACATCCCACTGTACCAGGTGTGGTAAGGGGTGACTAAGGTAGTGCAACTCAAATGCACAGATTGGGGATGGGCAGCAGCATCCCCGTCGCGAAAGCTGCGCTCTGCAAATGTCAGCACACTTGCCCAGCGCGGAAATTATGGGCAATAAACCTCCTTTCTTGGAGAGGCCTAAGTCCAGCAGGCAACTCTACTCTATGCTTGTTGCTCTCTCATAATGTAATTTTGTGTTAGTGAACAAGTTTCTTACAGAAATATAAATTCAGAGTTTTTTTGTCAATAGAAAACAAAACGATTTAGGTAAATGGCGACTGCCCAGCGCGGCAATTATGTACCAAATTCCCCCTTTATGAGACACCTGGCCAAAAAGCCAGCAGTGGACATTCTTTAACTGCTGTGTGTATGATAATGAAAGTCATCGCCATTTCTCCTCCTGCTGCCAGGCACAATGGGCCACGAGTACGAGCCAGGCAAGTTCCACTTAAAGAAGGGGTCGCTGTACCGCATCGACGCGGACGGCTCCGTCACCAAGCTGGACTCCGGCATCGACATCTCCAACGGCCTCTGCTGGGACGTGCGCGAGAAGGCCTTCTACTTCGCCGACTCTTTCGAGTACGCCATTAGGAGATACGACTACGACATCGAGACTGGCAACATTTGTAAGTGCAACACAGAAACATCACACACAACATCTCATACATTGACGTAACTCCGAAATAAGTCACTTAAAAGCACTTTAAAGCACTTGTGTTACGGACATCAGTAACAGGACATAAATGTTTGTGTGGTGGTATTGAATCCACGACTCTTAGAGCACAAGATAGGATCATTACCAACTGCGCCATCAGGCCCGTTAGATAGCGGTTCCACGCAATAAAACAAAAAGAAGATCGTACTATTTTTTACCGACCCGATGGCGATGGTCGCCATCTTATCTTTGCTCCAAATATTCGTCTAATGATATTTAAAATTAAGTATAAATAAATAATAAAAATAGATAACTGAGGAATTACCAATATGATACATTGTATATACAGTGTTATTTATATATAACACCCATACACAACAGATATAGATATTTCCTCTGAATGGATATTGAACCCACAACCTTTGGCGAAACAGATAGGATCACTAACTACCATCTGCGACATCGGGACGGCAAACCCGGCAAAAATACTGGGGTGGTCCCTCAGTTGACACGCATATATGAGTAATTGTTCTGTTTCCAGCGAACCCACGGATAGTGTTCAAGTACGCAGAGCACGGCCTCAAGGGCATCGTAGATGGGATGACCATCGACACGGACGGCAACCTCTGGGTCGCCAACTTCGACAACTATATGGTCAGTACATCTGCTACATCCATAGTGACCTCGCTTCATCCACATCATCATACCAACCTTTGTACGTCCTCTGCTGGATATAGGCCTACTCAAATAGGAGAGATTTGATCATAATTGCCGCGCTTGGCAAGCATGTTGGCAATCGCAGCGCGTAGCTTTTGCGACTGAGATGCTGCTGTCCATCCCCACCCTATGCATTTAATCTACACTGTGACAGATGGATGTACCTCTACCTGTCGGTTCCAGTACCTCTCGCCTCTTACTCTGGTTCAGGGGAGGTACTATGTAAACTGTTTGTAACAATATCATCATCATCATCATTACAGCCATTGTTAGTCCGTTGTTGGACATAGACCTCCTCAAGATAGGGAG